>OAMR01000047.1:1120980-1171468 GCA_900205405.1 Echinochloa crus-galli
GTAGTACCCATATCCCACAAGCCCCCGAGCAACGTTCAGGTGCATGTCAAACTGTTGATGAAGGAGCGAGGCCAAAATGGTCGGCTGAAGGTGTTGCAACACATGGTCGGCATAAGGTTTGCGGTGCTCCAAAAGAAAAGACTTCCCAACATGCCACCGAGTACCACGAAGGGTCCGACCATTTCTACAAGGGAGATGTTCAAAGTTGTACTAACTACCGTGGGATTAAGCTGATGAGCCATACGATGAAGCTTTGGGAGAGGGTTATCGAGCATCGCCTTAGGAGAGAATTAGACATATGACGACCGTATCCACTACAAACATTTAACCTTTGTTTTACTTATCTTTCCATTCTCTAGACACTTAATTTCTTTTTTTGCCCTCTTTGCACACTTAAACATACTCTTACATAGATTTACTATACTTCAACAGTAGAAACACCACTATAAAGATTTGGGGTCTTTCATTAAGACAATTCATGTTCTACTGTTCTTGATAATAACAATAGGGTAATGTATTATTTGATATAAATTGTTCCAATAATAAAAATGTAAAATACAATATTTTATCTATCCCCAGCATGTCTTCTCAAACTAGAAAAACTGAATGCAACATTTCCAACTCAATCTCTTCCACTACTCGTGCTATATCTAAACTCTAATATCCTGTTCGCATTGCATTCCAGGCAAACACCGATAAGCCATCCAAACTATATAGAAATAAAATGATCTGATTAGTGAGTTTGTACACCAAAGTATTTTTGTTTCACGACCACGCCTAAAATTGAAGCCCCATTATTCATATAAAAAAAGAAATCTAGACCAATTGTGATAATGGCATTTGAACCTTCTATTTTTAACAAGGCTACAGGATTCGCTAGCGCGATGGAGAGGAGGTGGCCAGAACAGTAGCAGCATCGGCTAGCGTGGGTGCCCATCCTCACGGACTTCGGCAGAGCGGATAGGAGGGGAGAAGGCTGTTGTTTGGGTTTGCGGCAGAGGAGATTTTCGAGGGAGAGGGGCACGGTAGAAACCGGACACCGCGGTGTCAAAACTTTTTGAATTTTGGCGGAGTCACTCCCGAACGTCCACTTTATGTCCGGTCGCCAGAAATTCCGGAGATCACCTGCCAATTGGACCCGGTGTAAGAGATGGATAGGAATCTTTTTAAGGTATAAAATGTTTCAATTCTCTAGAATTTTTATAGTGGGATTCTAGTCGGATTATACGTGTTTTTAAAACAAAGTAAGACTTCAATTCACAGTATAGATTGACTTCTAAATATTCTCAAAATAAAAGAACAATAGCGTAATCCAAAACAAAACTGTCTTCAGCAGCTCAACTCAATAGTATTCTCTACATAGTAATCAAATTGTTAATATGACACTGCGTTAAACTTGATAGAAGTTCATGATCTCAAACCTTTTGTTAATAACAATGGCGAGAAGTAAAAAAGAATAAACTATGAAGAATCTTCATCCTCCAAGTTACTTCATTCCATCTTTAAATCTAGTAAGTTAAAAAAAAACTATTCACAACTGCACTGTATTGTACAGACTCTAATTGTGTTCATAATTCAGCACAAGCAATCGTGCAGAATCAGGATAAGACAGTGGAACCACAATATTTATTAGAAGTTATTCCAAACATAAACAAGAAATGCTTGACTTCTCCCAATAACTGGTAGCTTCTTCCAGAGCTCGCAGGGCCTTTTGATACCCCAGTAAGCAATAATGCACTACAAATAATCAAAATAGTAAGTAACAAGAATGGCAATAATCATGTCTGCAATGTGAAGGAAATTTTGTACCTACATTGGCTGAAACCATTCCATCAATTTTTTTCCAACAGTACAACTCTGAACTTTGGTGAAGGTGCTAAATTCAACTGCCAAAACTTAAACAATGTGATGATATTCAAGTACATAAGAAATGAGGTTTCTCAATAATAAGCTTCCTCATATTTTAAAGTCCGGCCCTACTTTTGGAAAGAAACTAATACCTAGAAGTTTCTGGATCAATGTAGCAGATGCCTTCATCTTACTCAACTGGTGGAATATAACATTACATGTAAATCTGAATAATCAAGCACTTTACTGGAACCTAAACCTTGAACTATCAAACACTTTACGGAGAAAGGCACTCTGTTGCTGTTAAAAATGGATGATCCATGAATCAATCAAGCATCATGTATGTAGGATTAAACAATCCAATAAAAACCAATAGTTAGAAGACATCTATGAGCAGGAGAAATACAATCCAAAAAAAATGATAATGCTATCTCTTGCTTCTCAATTCCGATCCGCATAAACCTAGAGGATGCATACACTAAATTATCTTTGTTTTTCCAGCCCTGACCTTGTCGGAGAAAAACCTGTGCCACAGGGATGTACTCCTGCCCACTGACCTTGTGATGGAGCCGCATGATCTTCCATCAACCGTGAGGCAAAGCTGAATGGATGGGAAAGAATGGGGGTAATGGTGGAATTCGAGAATATATTGGGCAAGCATACATGGATCACAGCAATAAGTGAGAATATATGTAAATGAAGCACAATCCAAACATAGGAACTCCTGTTTCTTAAACAAACAAGCAAGTACAAGAATACATTTCCAGAGCAGCTTCTCCTAATTAGTAAGGCCTTAGATGTGGCCAATTCGAGCAGATGTTAAACCAAGTACACATGACAAATTAGCTCCGGACCTACTTAAAAAGTAACAATGAGGAATACTAAATACTATGCAAGAACCATGGAACATTAGATGCATAATCAATCTGAAATCAAACACATTGAATCTGTCACACAAACTTGCAGTTTGACAATGTAGCCCTGAAATTACCTCTGCATAGATAGCCCTGAAATTACCTCTGCATAGATCACGAAAGGCCTGACATACTAAAGGAAGAAACAATCCACAACTTGACCATTGATAATCCAAAAGTAACAAATAAACTTACCAGGTAACAACTGAAAGCCCTTGTGCAATCAGAGATATATGCTGATGTTAGCTACAACACTACTGAAGTGAACAACACGAACATAAAAGTTCAAGCTGGTGAAAGGATTTTCTAGAAACACGGAAATGGCAATGCTTAATACCAGCAAGTAATAGTTCCTTACCTCTCAGCTCATCACATGCCAGTTGCTCCTAGGTGCAAATTCTGCAATCTTATATTTTTTCCCCTGCTTGCTGCTCTATCATGTATGGCATGCATGTCCTAAATTATAAATGCAGGGTGAACCCATAAGTTTCTTTCATTATAACTCGACCAATGTTACAACAACTCCAGTTGACTATCTCAAATTACCTAATCATGTTACCCAACAATTACTGTTCTGTAGTATACTCCATAACTGCAAAATTTACCTTGATCAGAGTCCAGGTAACAGCATGTCCGCATGGTTCAGGAAAAAGCAAAAAAAAAAGTAATGTGTTATTGACATCACTGCATCGTATGGAAGCTAAGTAGAAACATTTTTTGTAATGCTGATTATCATTATTGCATTTTGTCATAAGTTGCTATCTAATTTTTTTTATCCAAATTATACTGATTGAATCATGTCCTAAAATAAGTTAAGGAAGTAAACAAAAAATTGTTAAATTAAGGAACTAAACAGAAGATTGTTCAGTAAACTCACATTTGGATTGTCCCCAATTCCACTTTTAAATTTTGTAGTGAAACTGCAAAGTAACAAAAAACACTACCAAGTGGCATCTCCAAGTCATCAGTTACAAATATGCATTCTTCTAATTACACCTTCTACACATATAACAAATTATTATGTATTGATTCTCACTAAACCAAATTTCTTCATTTTCTAATTTTTCAGCCATTGCTGACCAATAGCATTGTATATATGAATATGGGAGATGGCAACACTAAAATTACATGGTTCTAGCTAAAATCAAGGCATCAGTTTAGTTACAGCCTTCCAATCTGCAGAACAGGTTGCTCTTTATCTACCTCCTCAAAGCGTCCACTCCGCCGCTACCTCATTTCCAATCAAACAAACACAGATGTGATAATAACTTATAATTCCAAAAGTTCGCAATATATGTTAAGAGGCACGGCACCCATATAAGGTTTACCTCTAGCAAGTTCTTGATGTTCCACCGTACAGCATTCCTCACAATGCCACCATCTGACTGATCTATGAACTCGAATTTCTGGTATATTTGCCCCACCTCCATGCATAGATAAAAAAAAAATCCATCATGGCTGCTAGTAGGGAATAATTGTTGTGTTATTCCTCCAACCCTAGAAGGGTGGGTTATATGGTGATGTACATGGGCCTCAATGGGCCTAGTATACATGGGCCCTATGGGCTATATACAACATACTCTAACACTCCCCCGCAGTCTGAACTACCGGCGCAGCGGTGTTCAAGACTGGACAACAAAGAAAGGCAACACACTCCCCCGCAGTCACAACTAGCCACCTGCTATGTTGAGGCTGGAGCGAAACTCCGAGAACGTCGAGGAGGGCAAACCCTTCGTGAAGATGTCAGCAAACTGGGAGGTGGTCGGTACATGGAGGACCCGAACATCGCCGATGGCAACCCGATCTCGGACGAAGTGCAAGTCAATCTCGACATGCTTCGTCCGCTGATGCTGAACCGGGTTGGTAGAGAGGTACACGGCGCTGACATTGTCGCAGTAGACAAGCGTGCTCTTGGGGAGCGGGCTGTGAAGCTCCGCCAAGAGCTGTCGGAGCCAAGACGCCTCAGCCACGCCGTTAGCGACAGCCCGGTACTCCGCCTCAGCACTGGAGCGGGAGACGACCGGTTGCCGCTTGGACGACCAGGAGACAAGGTTGCCGCCTAAGAAGACGGCATACCCTGATGTAGAGCGGCGAGTGTCCGGGCATCCAGCCCAGTCAGCGTCGGTGTAGACAACCAACTCAGCAGCAGGAGACCGGTGGAGAACCAGCCCGAAGTCAACAGTGCCACGGACATATCGAAGAAGACGCTTCAATGCTGTGAGGTGAGACTCCCGGGGATCATGCATGTGTAGTGTGTTTCTGTAACCATGAGTACATTTTGTAACATGGCCGGCCGGCCGCCGCCGCCACCCTCCCTCTCCTCCTTCTTCCCACCTCCTACGCGGACGCGCTGGCCCCGCGCGCGCGCCCTGGCTGCATCTGCGCCGGGCGCCGCGGGCGCCGCCGCCGCCGCCACGCGCGCCGCCGCCCCTCCGCCCGCCGGCCCCGCTTGGCCCGCGGCGGATCCGCGCTGGCGGCCTGGATCCGGCGCCGCCGCCGCCGCTGCCCTGGGCGCGGACGGCCTGCGCGCGGCGGATCCAGCCGCCGCCGCCGCCGCCGCTGCCCTGGGCACGGCAGGCCTGCGCCGGCGGCCCCGTCCCGCGACGCCGCCGCCGCCGCCTGGGCGCGCTGGCCTGCGCCCGGCGGATCCAACCGCCGCGAGCCGCCGCCGCCGCCCTGGCGCGGCCGGCCAGCGCCCGGCGGCCCTCGACGCCGCCGCGCCGCTGCTCTACGCGCGGCTGGCCGCGGGCGGCGGACCTCGTGCACGCCGCTGCTGTCCTGGGCACGGCCGGCCTCGATGCGGCCTCTGCCGCTGCGCCGCCGCAGCCCTGGGCGCCGGCGGACCTGCTGCCTTCGGAGGCTTGGGCATGCCCCCACGGGATGCCCTCTCACGGCGGCTATCTTCCTCAAGGGGAAGCAGCCCCTTGTCGCTGCTGCTACTGCTGCAGGCGACGCCGCCGCCGACGGGGCTCTCGCCGCTGCTCTTGCGGCTGCCAAGACGAGGGCTGCCGCGGCCGAGGAGCGGGTTCGCGCGGCGGCTCTCACCTGGGAGCGGGAGCGGACGGCTGCTGACGCGATTGCTCGCCAGATCGCCGAGGCGGAGCGCTTCCTCAACCAGCAGCCTCCGCCCCCCATCATCGAGCACGTCGCCTCGTCCTCCACCAGGCGCCGCCGTCTGCTCCACCGGCGGTGCCTCCTGCTCCTGAGCTGGCGAGTGCTGGACCCTGGCCTGCCCAGGTCGACCTCGTGGCTCCCTACCTTCACCTCCAGGCAGCCGGGGTCCCGCACATCAAGAGCCTCGTCTCGGTCGTCCTCGACTCGGACTCCACCGCTTACGCTCGCTGGCGTGACCAGGTCCTTCGCGCCCTCCGCCGCTACGCCCTCGACGGCCATGTCCTCACCGACACGCCGTTCGACGCGCAGGACCTGGCCTGGCTGCGCCACGACAGCATCGTGATGTCCTGGATCTTTGGGACCATTACCCATGATCTTCAGGACATCATCAGTGCTCCGGGTGGCACCGCGCGCGAGGCTTGGCTATGCCTTGAGGAGCAGTTCCTCGGCAATGCCGAGGCCCGGGCCCTCCAGCTTGACGCTTCCTTCCGGACCTTCGAGCAGGGGGACCTCTCTGTGGTGAGTTCTGTCGCCAGATGAAGCGCAAGGCTGATGGCCTTCGTGATCTCGGGTACCCGCTCGACGACAAGATCTTGGTGCTCAATGTGCTGCGGGGACTCAACGGCACATATGAGCACCTCCGCGACCTCATCACCCGCCAGAAGCCGTTCCCGTCCTTCCACCAGGTTCGGGACGACCTCCTCCTGAAGGAGATCACTCTTGGGGGCTCCGCCACCAGGACGTCTTCTTCCCCGACGACCACCTCGACGACCACCTCCACGGCTCTTGCGGCTACTGCACCGTCCTCCAGCTCTCTACCTGGCGCTCCTGCCCCCGGGCCGAGGGGGTGGGGGGGGCGCGGGGGACGTGGTAGCCGAGGCCGGCGCGACCGGGGCGTGGGTGGTACTGGAGTGGTGGTGCTGGTGGGGTGGTAGTGCTGGGGGCCGCCGGGGTGCGCCTCCTAACGCTCCTGCTCCCGGCCCTACCCCTCCTCCCGGTGGTGCGCCCTGGCCGACCTTCGCCAACCCCTGGTCCGGGCGCATCTCCATGTGGCCCTTCCAGGGTCAGGGTGGGGGTCCTCGTCCTCAGCACCACCAGCCGGCCGCCATGCTCTCTGCTGGCGCCTTTGCTCCGCCTGGACTCCGCCCGCTCCGGCCTGGACTCCGCCTGCTCAGCCCTGGCCTATGGCGTGGGACCAGGCTGCCCTGGCGCAGACGTTCAGTACCATGGGGCTGACTCCACCGGTGGGCGCCGAGTGGATCGCTGACACGGGTGCCACCCACCACACGACTCCGGATGCTGGTATACTCTCGTCTGTTCGACCCCCCATCCTTCTTGTCCTTCTTCCATCATGGTCGGTGATGGGTCGTCTCTCCCTGTCACCTATGTTGGCTCCACCTCTGGTCCTTTTCCTCTTTCTGATGTTCTTGTTGCTCCTCAGATGGTTCACAATCTTCTTTCCATTCGTCAATTTACAGCTGACAATTCTTGTTCTGTCGAATTTGACTCTCTTGGTCTCACTGTGAAGGATTTCGCTAGTCGGCGTCCACTGCTTCGGTGTGATAGCGATGGCCCCCTTTACACTCTTCGCCTTCCGACTTCCGCTGCTTCATCTTCGACTTCCTCGTCAGCTGCTTTGGTTGCGACTCCTTCCACTACATGGCACCGCCGTCTCGGTCATCCCGGCCGTGACATTTTGGCTCAGCTCAGTCGTAGTGCAGCCATCACTTGTACTAAGACTGCCACTGAGCAGCTCTGTCATGCTTGTCAGCTAGGTCATCATGTTAGACTTCCTTTTTCTTCTTCTTCGTCGCATGCGACGCATAGTTTTGATCTTGTTCACTGTGATCTGTGGACATCACCTGTACCTAGCATTTCTGGGAAGAAATATTATCTTGTGATATGATTTTTCTCACTACTCCTGGACTTTTCCTTTGTGCGCCAAGTCTGAGACTTTTCCCACTCTTGTTCACTTCTTTGCTTGGGTGTCCACTCAGTTCGGTCTTCCCATCAAGGCTGTTCAGTGTGACAACGGGCGTGAGTTTGATAACAACGCTTCCCGCTCTTTCTTTCTTTCTCAGGGGGTTCAGCTGCGGATGTCTTGTCCGTATACTTCCGCTCAGAACGGCAAGGCTGAGCGGATGATCCGCACGACGAACGACGTCATGCGCACCCTCCTGATCCAGGCTTCTCTACCCCCGCGCTTCTGGGTCGAGAGCCTTCACACCGCCACCTACTTACTCAACCGTCTTCCTTCCACAGCTTGCCCTTCTTCCACTCCCCACCATGCTCTCTTCGGTACTCCTCCTGACTACGAGCACCTTCGGGTCTTTGGGTGTGCGTGTTACCCTAACACCTCCGCCACTGCTCCTCATAAGCTGGCGCCTCGATCGACTCGTTGTGTGTTTCTCGGTTACTCCCCGGATCACAAGGGGTACCGATGCTTCGATCTCACTTCTCGTAGGGTCCTCGCCGGCGGCGGCGGCGGCGCTAGGAGAGGGAGGGGAAGAGAGGGAAGGAAACCCTAGCTGATACCATGCTAGAGGAATAATATCAGTGTCTATTCCTCCAACCCTAGAAGGGTGGGTTATATGGTGATGTACATGGGCCTCAATGGGCCTAGTATACATGGGCCCTATGGGCTATATACAACATACTCTAACAATGGCCACGTGGTCACAAAGGCTTCCAATACCATGCTTGCATACACACACCAGTAGAAAAAAGTAAAGGGCCAGAAAACACCTTGTTGTTAATGATATCGAGAAATGGAAACTCATAATCTCCAATAGCTTAACTGCTCAACCTATCGACAGACCGGAAAATCTAGTAATGCAAGAAGCTTAAAGTACAAGACAATAAAAATACTCAACAAACGTTCCTAAACTATACTACATGTGCGGCGATGACAAATTAAGAACTGCAGAATACTTACCACTGAATCAAAACCATTTCACCAAAATGCAGCAGTAGTGTTACCTTGGCTCGCATCGTAATGTGCATGGAAATAATGCGCTTTAGACTTGACATTAAAGACAATAATGGAAATCATGCTTGTGCCTTTGTTTTATGAAGAACAGAAATACTCTCCATGTTAACCATTTTGACTTTAATTTGCATTTTTATTTTCCAGGAAGGACACAAGAATTTTTAGTTTGTACTGAAGGATATTTTCCAAAAAGACCACAAGAAGGGTATTTTTAGGATATCATATTGTCAACTTTCCAGAGGCCCCGACTACACATAGAATAACATTCATTTGAGTATTGTGTAAAATCAGTCAAACAGTGCACTGAGTTTTAACTTTTCATCAAGCAAAAGATGCTTTTTCTTAGTATAGAATCAGAACCACGAGCATTGGTAAATCAGAGTGGTATATAATATGACTGTGTTCCTAACATATGTATGTATCCATTAAAAATATATACACATAGAAAATAGAGCACTTAAATGAATAGTAGAAAATTGATATAATATTCTGAAATATGAAGTGAAATTTGTGTTCAGTAAAGTATCAGTAAAGTAAGTAAGCGTAAATTTGTGTTCTGACAGTGACAGCAAAGAAAGGCATATCTAAATTTATCACTAACAGGATAGAGCAATAAGATATGAAGGAAAATAGAAACTATCTTACGTACATCAAGAATTAAGGATTCCAAAGTAGGGAAAAACCAACCTGTAAGATCCTAAAGTGTGCTCAATACACAAACTCATCGAGAATACCATAGCTCAATCAGATGGTATACAGTTATGATTTTTAACAACACAAAACATGGGCCAAGCATCAATCATTTATCTGAACTCCGAGAGAGTTTCTTTGCCATTCCAATCAATAAAACCATGAAAGCATACTTATGCCATTCGAATTATTAATACAAGCACCTCAGTAATAGATCATAGATGACCGGAAAGAAACACCAAATTGACCAACCTTTTAATTATGCAGATGATTTATTTGTTGCCAGCCCAGCAGTTATATTTACACCTCTAGTTGTGCCACCAACACCTCGTACGACCTCAGTTGAAGCCTTCAATCAAGTTTCTGCATACCATAGTGTATCCTTTTGCTTACGGTCACAATCTGATATGGTCCTCATTTCTATTGATGTACACAGCAGGAGGAAAAATTGATCTGTGTGGGAGTAGCAAAGATGAAAAAAGTAGGGATTTAGCAAAGGGATCCAATGAATTAGTTGAATCCAATCTTAGATCGGCTACAGCTTGTGATACATCCATTCACAGATGTGATGAGATTAACAGATTCTTCAGTTCACATGTTACGGGATTAACAGATTCTTCGCCATTTTCACAACTAATTCTCGCTTCCTCCACTCGATGTTGCATGCAATTTTTTTGGAGGCAAAATTTAGTGATGCAAGTATTAACTGATATTCATAATTCATGAATGACAGTCAATATAAACAAATAAAACGATGAGGTCAAATGCAAATCCCATATGAACTCATTGTAATATTAAGGATAGTGTGGGTGTGTGGCATGGTACCTTATTGCAGAAATCATTTTAGAACCTCAGGAATCCGTTATTTCTTTCAACTTAGTTAATCCATCAGGGAGAAAAGGTTCAGAGCTCAGCTCCTAAAACTATACTTAAAGCTCAATAACCAGAATAACTAATTATTTTATCATCCACGATACATGGTGTATGCCAAAACAATGGAGGTAAAAAAACGAACAAAATAAAGGGCTGGAAAGCTTGTGTCTGTTTATTCTCTACATTTCTATTTGTCTTATGGCCAACTATAGTATCGATTCAAGCTCACTGAACCAAACGGCCCGAATAGACCCTGGATAAACCACCATCCTCCTTCACCCGAAAATCCTAACAGCCGACAAACTCAACCTAAGAGTCTGTTTATTTTTTTTCCTTTCGTGTTATGCTTTCTTCTATTAAAAATTACGGCAAAGCTTCATTTATTAAGAAAACTAATTAATATGTCATCATCACTTGAAAGATTATCGACCATACTGACCTTCTTTGTAGCAGCCAGCTCTCTTTCCACATAATGGTAGGATCGCTCCGTTGACCAATTCAAAACCAATCATATCATAAATGTATGTCTCCCAAAGCAAACTACATACTCATTGATAATAATTGAAGTAACTTTTTACACTGATATGTTCCAATGGCTAGTAGGATTTTCTATTGGTTTACCTATAAGCTGCTGGTTTAGGCCCTCCCTCACTGCTGGTTCAGGCCGTCGCTCCCAGTCCATCCATTTTGTACTACCAAACACTCGTTGAATAAGCATAGCCAAGAGCCCCTTAACTGCAGGTGAGAAAGCAGCACAATCACCAACTAAAGAAAAATGAAATAAAAAAATGCAATCATATACTGAAATATCTTGCATGATATGGAAACTTAATAAACAAGTGACATGCATATCACAATTACGAGAACATATGCCTTACATTGTCAAGGCGATACGAGATCCTGGGACCCATGCGCGGGGAAGGGCATCGACGACCGGGACGCCAGCGGCGGCGGGTCTCCACGCGGTCGCAGGAGCGAGAGGGGCGCCGGGCGTAAAATGGACAACAGAGAGGGGAGGAGGCGCCGGCGGACGGCCTGCCATGGTGGCGACGACGAGTGGGCCCAGGCCGAGCGGAACCAGCACGCCCATGGCCGGCGGAGCAGAGGATGGCGCGCCCGCGCGCGGCTGCTGCCCCTGCAGCTGCGGCGGCTGCGGGGCTCCCAGCGACGGCGGCGTAGGAGAGGAGAGGGGGGAAGGAAGGGAGAGGAGGAGGCGGACCGGGATTGAGTAACTTTGCTCTACTAGCAAAGGCACATGTGCGTGTATAAAATAAATCAAATATAACATATAAAATATAAAATATAGTTGCAATACTCGCGCGACACACGCGTACTAAACTCTCTTCTATATATTTATCTCAACTCATGTGCCACGCACGTTTATTTATGACAGAAAAACTCTCTGATTTATTGTCTATTAGTAATATGGGATAATTGTGTATAGACGTGGGTACAAATGTGGGTATATTTAGGTGGGTCCTTTTTTGGGTGAAAAAAGTTAAGCGGGGAAACAACTAAAAGAGCCTGGAACATGCAAAATTTTTGATGCTTTCTAGTTTTTCCCTTCTCCTCAAGCCCGACACGTGGGTCCTCTGTGTGAGGGTGGGGGTGTTTTTTTGGGTAAAAAGTGTTTTCAATTCTTAGGATCCTTTTAGTATAGATAGATAGATAGATAAAGTCACGCCTTAACTTTCCTCTGCATCCAAGCCGGTCAATTTCCATCCAAAGGCTACCATCGTTCCTAAGCTAAAGAAACACAGGAACTCAGTTTTTTTCAGCGTATATGTGCCCGCGAGCGGCGTTGTTCTTGGCCGCAGACCGGTACCATGGGATGCGAGAGATGCAGCTACCCCAGGCAAGCCAAGGCGCGTCGTCAAGTCGATCGATGGATCAGTCAGTGGCCATGGAAAGGGACGACGATATGCGCGACAAACACCATGTTGCCGAGGCCGCCATGCATTCTTCGCACCTTCTACAATATCCTTGCAATCGGCGGCCACGTACTGTATCGTCTGCGGGCACGGCGCACCTCGCTTCCATCGCAGCGCCTGGGCCGCGTTCGTGGACAGCTGCAGGAATGCTCGAGAACGATGAGTCGACGACCATGCATGGGAACAATACTAAAGACGGCCTTGGTGCTATTCTTGGCCGCCGTATCTTTCCATCTTTTATTTTCTATGTATCGACTCGAGGCACAAGCAACCAGTAAGTGGCGTAGAGGCGCTTGGCAAGGCCGATGCCTATGCCTAACAGGAGAGCAGCGATGGAAAAAAAACTAAGAGCAGCCTTGAAAACAAACTAAGTCCTAGGCTTCTTTTCCTTAGAAACTTTGGCAGCCTTTGGATGGAGATCTAAAGGCTTGGATGCATACGAAAGTTAAGACGTGACTTTACATAGCAAAGTCATTCAATCCCGGTCCGGAGGAGGCGAGGACTCGAGGAGAGAGAGCCTAAGATTGACCGGGGCGCTAGATAGAAGGGTGCGCCAAGAAGGAAGGGATGGTTTGAAGGAGGAGGGGTGTCAGGTGGGTCCGGCGGGTATGAATGGGAGCGGTAACAAAAAAAATTCGTCGAGGGAGGGAAACGATGGGATTGAATGAAAATTTTCTCTTCACTTTCCTATTCTCCAGTGGAGGGAGCGGAAATTTTCTCTTCACTTTCCTATTTCCGGTGGAGGGAGCGGGCGCCGTGGAAATTTTTTGAAGGAGGAGGGCTGTTAGGTGGGTCCGGTGTGAGAGGTGGGTGGGTTTCTTTTGGGTAAAAAGTGTTTCAATTTCCTTGGATCTTTATAGTATATATATATATAATAGAATAGATACATATAAATAAACAAGGCAGCTGTTAAACTAATTAGTAATAAATGTGAAAACAAAAGTTGCAGTTTAAACATGAGTTCTTGGTAATACAAATTCTTGTACCGCAGGAAAATAATCAGGGTAGTTCTTGAGAGCAAAATGTCCAATCAAAATGGTCAGATCTATCTGTTTCTTAGTATGGACGTGTCTTCATTCCAAGGAGTTATCTTATATATTACCTCAATAAAGGACCAAAGCTTGCTCAATCGACAAAAACAACAATATGTATTACAGTAAACATACAAGCAACAAATCAAGCGGGCATAGCTCTAGGAGAAACAACTGCATGCTATGGAATAGTGGATGTTTCATTTCCAGCTTTGTCTATCAATTACTACAATAATTCAGATATCTTTTGTGGTACTCGCTGGAACAGTAAATGGTCAAATTACGTTGTAGCCAATATAGATTCTATGGTATCATGATTATAGCTACATCAAAAGAGCATCAAGTCAAATAGCATTTCACCTGTTCATATTCTGGAAATGATATCCATTGGGGGAGGCTTTCTCCACATGTTTTCTTCACGACTTCAGGGTTGAGAGATCACACTGAATTGATATACCATGTTTCAAAATGTATCACTCTAACATTTATCATAGACTAAGATATACAAATTTACCCCATTGCTGAACATACATAACGAACAAAGAACGTGCTGTCGAGCATGCTAGCTTCATGTCCGTCAAATTGACCAAATTCATCAGCTCTATCTAATGCCCAATCACCACCAGTTCATCAAAATAGCAGACAGTTCAAGCAAGTAGAACAACTTGAGCAAGATAAAAAGAGGCTTCTCATAAAAAAAGAGCACGTGCCGTCGCTCACCTGGACGACCTCCACGATGGTGCGCGTGACGGCTGCGGCGGCGGCGGCGCGCTCGGTGTAGGCGACTGCACGGGGCGATGGAGACAGGGAGCACATCGGCTGGACCTGTGGACCAAGATCACGACGGGGCAAGTCAGGGGCGAAAGGGGAGAATCCGAGGGGCTAGGGTTTGTGATCTCGTGGCCGTGGCGGACTGTTGGCAGGTTTCCTAGCGGCAGTCAGGGGGAGTGGGCTTGCTTGCATGGGAGGTCCGCCCGCCAGATCTCGTGGAGGAGGAGGGGCGGCGACGTGGCGGCGTTGGAGATCCCCGCGATCCACGCGGCGGCGGCGTTGGAGATGAGAGCGGCGGCGGCGATCCACCCGGTGGTGGAGTTGGAGAGGAGAGCGGCGGCGGCGTGGCGGCGTTAGAGAGGAGGAAGAGGAACTCGCGGCGCTACGGGGGTTTCGCCGAGGGGAGAGGCAAGGGTCGCACGGACCGCGGACATCGCGGAGAGGTAGGGGTTCAGCGGAGGGGCGGGGGCAGGATTCGACGAAATCTGAGGCGGACGGACGGGTCGCACATACGGGTTCCTGAGCACGGAGATAGGGTACCATTGCGAACACCGAACAGCCTAACCCCCCGTTTTCCCGTGCACACGCCCGGCCAAAGATCCGCCGCTCCTCTTCGCCCCTTCTTCCACCACCAGATCTGCTTCTCACGTTCCACGGCTCCACGATCGCCTCGCCCGGTGGCGCCGCCGGTCTGGGGCTTGTGCCGCCTTCGTGCGGTTTCGGTTGGTTCCCCCGTCAGATCTGGGTTATTTTAGCTCTATGGCGCTGGTTTTGGAGAGATTGCGGGAGTTAAAGGTTCACCCAGGTTTGTGTTCTCGTTGGCTGGGAGAGCTAGGTGTGTGGAGGTGGATTGTGTTGCCGGGTGTGGGGTAGGCGGTGTACGTTGGTTATTTAGGTAGGTTTCTTGTTGCTTGAATCGTTGCTCGTTGTGTGTTGTAGATGAGTAGATCGCCGTGTGGGTCTGTTTTCCGTCTCGTGATGATGTGTGCATCTTCTATCCACCTTGTATCGAAATTCACTCAGTTATTTGGAAATGCAAATACGCAATTGTTGAGTTAAATAATATGGTTACATAAATCAGATTTCAGAAACAGATAGTTAACTAGAACTTTGCAAATAGGCATCTTTGTATGACATTTGTAGCGGGCCAACAAAAGTTATTGTTTAAATGTTTAGTGGTTGACTCTGAAGCATATATTTGTAATTAAGGTAGTTGGCCTCACTTTCTTAGATGGTGGCGTGAAATGTTTGGACCCTCAAAAGTAATATTGTTGTTCTGATAGCGAACATAATTGGTTACTTCCATCTGGCCCATGTCTATCACAGTAGCATTCTTATGTTCATGCAAATTGATTTCTTTAATTGTAGTTTTGTAGGAGTTTGGTTCACCTAATCTTTGATTATGTTATCAGATATCTTGTTTTTGAATTTTTTAATTCAAATATGCCTTTCTAGTTTACTTCCGTTTGTTTGTGCAACCAAATCTATGATAAAATTTCCTTTTTTGCTCCTTCGAAATTTTAGAATTACAAAGTTTTTAATGCAGTTTCCTCATTTACAAATTCAGATATCCTTGATAAACCTGATGGCTATGATTGATGAACCTCTGTATCCAATTGCTGTACTAATTGACGAGCTTAAGAATGAGGATATTCAATTGCGTCTAAACTCCATCAGAAGACTCTCCACAATTGCACGTGCGCTTGGGGAAGAACGAACTAGAAAGGAACTGATTCCTTTTCTTAGTGAAAACAATGATGATGAAGATGAGGTGCTTCTTGCAATGGCCGAGGAATTGGGTGTCTTCATTCCTTATGTTGGAGGTGTAGAACATGCTCATGTTTTGCTTCCACCATTGGAGACATTATGTACGGTGGAGGAAACTTGTGTCCGTGATAAGGCAGTTGAATCTCTGTGCCGTATAGGTGCACAGATGAAGGAAAGTGACATTGTTGACTGGTTCATTCCAGTAGTAAAGGTAAGAGGTTCATAAGTAGCAGAAAGTACTTTGTTATTGGTCTAAATGCATTTCTGTAGTTTTGGGTGTATTTGTTGGCTCAAGCCATCAACGTTTTATTTCTTGCTACTATTTATCTAAATTTTTCTTTGCTTTGCCTTACTTGGCTAGCATACTGCTAAGACTCTCGTGTTCCTAATTCCCATGCTTTAGTAATTTTAGTATGTCTTTGCGTAATCGCTGAAGTGCTAGATTTCTATCTGATCTCATTTATGCTGATTTTCACTCAAATATGATTCTACCCATTCATTTTGGTGAACCTGTCTGTGAATGTTAATTTTGTGTTTGCTTGTCATGTTCTACTACTACCTCTATGTTCATCAACTTAAATTGTCCATGTTTTACTCTGTTCAGAGGCTAGCAGCAGGTGAGTGGTTTACAGCTCGGGTATCGTCCTGTGGTCTTTTTCACATAGCCTATCCAAGTGCGCCGGACCAATTGAAAACAGAATTGAGGACTATATATGGCCAGTTATGTCAGGATGACATGCCTATGGTCAGAAGAGCAGCTGCATCAAATCTTGGAAAGTTTGCGACCACAATTGAGCAGAATCATTTGAAGGCAGAAATAATGTCAATTTTTGATGATTTAACTCAAGATGGTACCTTTTTTATCCATATTTTAATTGATTATTTTGTGTTGCATCATTCATTTCTTGTGGTGACAATGTCCTGTTCCTTCTCTACAGATAACGACATGTGCTTATACATATTTATGTTCATATAGTTGCTTATGCTTCTTGATTGTCCTTAGGCTGAAACATGCCTCATTTTTTTACTAAAACTAAAACTTGAGCTAAAAAATCAGGCAGATATTAATGCTTGAATATATCGGTCAGAATTTATACTGTAAGGCGCACTACACCAGACCTAAAGCATACCAATATTTTGGATTGAATCAATGAGTTAGTGGACGCACACTGGCATACACGTTTTGGACATCATTGGAACTATGGCTGAAATTTGATGGTCTTTTTTCAGATCAAGATTCAGTGCGTTTGTTGGCGGTTGAAGGTTGTGCTGCTCTTGGTAAATTGTTGGAACCAGAAGATTGTGTAGCACATATTCTCCCGGTCATTGTCAATTTCTCCCAGGTACATTGTTCCCATCTTGCACCCATAAATCTTGCAAGATATTTGTTTACCTGGTCTGGATAGGCAGACACGTCTGTAATTGCCAGTGGATGATAATTTCTCAGAGTTGCCTCCTAAGATTGCAACTTGTTGCAGTTCAATGCATCATGCTATCACAATGGATATATGGTATATTCTTATCGTTTCTTTGTTTCCTTTGAATAGGATAAATCCTGGCGTGTTCGTTATATGGTCGCCAATCAATTGTATGAGCTCTGTGAGGCGGTTGGCCCCGAGCCTACTAGGTATTATGTGTCTAACTTACAAGATAATAATACATATGTACTACATTCTTATGTATTATGGCATATGTACTACATTCTTCTGTATTATATAAACTCATAACCTTTTCGAGTATATTAATTTTTTTTTTGTAATAGAACTGATTTGGTGCCTGCATATGTTTGTCTCCTTCGTGACAATGAGGCTGAAGTGCGGATAGCAGCTGCTGGAAAAGTTACTAAGTTCTGTCGCATATTAAGTCCACAGCTCGCAATACAACATATTCTTCCATGTGTTAAGGTTGGGGCAAATAAGTTACCCAACATTATTTTGTTGTTAACTTTTTTTTTCAATGAACTTACTTTTTGCCGACTGCATTTACAGGAATTATCGTCAGATTCATCCCAGCACGTTCGTTCAGCTTTGGCTTCAGTCATTATGGGAATGGCTCCTGTATTGGGAAAGGTGCTCAATGATGCAAACATATGGTTTTAGAATATGTTATGGACAACTGTTGGCAGACCATGGAAGCTAATCACTTAATTTCTGATTTTTTTCAGGATGCTACCATTGAACAACTTCTTCCTATTTTTCTTTCTTTGTTGAAGGATGAATTTCCTGATGTTCGACTCAACATAATCAGCAAACTTGATCAAGTTAATCAGGTCAGTGCCTTTTTCTGTCTTCAAGGTTGAATTGACATATGTTGTGTGCTTTGCGCTCTCTTTTCAAATTTTCTGATGACTGGTGATTTGATTTGATCTTTCAGGTTATTGGAATTGACTTGCTATCTCAATCATTGCTACCAGCTATTGTAGAGCTTGCAGAGGATAGGCACTGGAGAGTCCGGCTTGCAATAATTGAGTACATCCCATTGTTGGCAAGTCAGTTAGGTGTTGGGTTTTTTGATGACAAGCTAGGGGCACTCTGCATGCAATGGTTGGAAGATAAGGTTTGATATTGTTATGATTATTCATGTGCTGGATATCAAAACAGTAATTCCATGGGGATTTGTCTCAAGCATCTCAGTCTTCTTATATCCTTGAGTGCATATAGGACATTGTGATGTATTAACTGCCCATTGGATCGGTATGATAAACTAATGAGAATTTTAATTTCAGGTCTTCTCAATCAGAGATGCCGCTGCTAACAACTTGAAGCGTCTTGCAGAGGAGTTTGGTCCAGAGTGGGCAATGCAGCATATAATTCCTCAGGTTCTTTGTCTACCATGTTTTCACCTAATGTTTTGCATTTCTTGGTTCTAATTCCACAACTGCACATGGTTCTTGTGCTCAGGTTTTCTCTGATTTGTTAATGATGCCACTTAATCAGTGTGCAAATGTAACCTCTACCTTTGTAACAATGAATTAAGTTTGATCATGCTGGACAAAGTAAATCTTGTAGCCTTTGTAAATGTTCATTAAGTTTGATCATGCTGGACAAAGTAAATTCATTACAACAACAACAACAACAACAACATAGCCTTTTGTCCCAAGCTAGTTGGGGTAGGCTAGAGGTGAAACCATGTTAATATCCTTATTCTGGGGGTTGTAAAATCATTTTTTCACAAGAAACAGTAACCCTTGAAGTCATGTCAAAATGCAATCTGCCGTATGGAACTTTCACATTGAACATATTTTGTTCCAATCTGGTTGGTCAGAAGAATAACATAGTGACTGGAAAAAAAGAAATTCTTTGGGGCATCTTGCAAGATTGTGCAGTGAAATGCAGGAGTAGGATATGGATAGTGTTGACTTGCAGCGCAGACTGATGTTGTGCATGGCCACATAACATACTCAAGCCTGACATCTCCATCTTCATATCTAGTCTCACTGAAATCGCACATCATGTACTCGGTCTTAGTCCTGCTAAGTCTGAAACCTTTGGACTCTAACGTATGCCTCCACAACTCTAACTTCCTATTAACACCCTCCACCCTCCAAATTAACAAAGTAATTGTCCACCCTCCAAATTCCATTTTGCCGTATATTGTCCTGGCGTCCAGTGATGAATAGCTTAAATTTAGGGATATGTGCTATATGCATTTTCACTTTCTGCCATTTAAAAACGAACTTATTTGATTTTCCAGGTGCTGGAGAAGATCAACAATCCACATTACCTGTATCGCATGACAATTCTGCAAGCTATCTCATTGTTGGCCCCTGTCATGGGTGCAGAAATCACTTGTCAAAAGTTGCTTCCGGTCATCATAAATTCCTCAAAGGACAGGCAAGTGACTAGATCATTCTGAGTGAAATTCCATCTTTTTAAGGTCTCACTAATAGA
Source organism: Echinochloa crus-galli (assembly GCA_900205405.1). Taxonomy (NCBI): domain Eukaryota; kingdom Viridiplantae; phylum Streptophyta; class Magnoliopsida; order Poales; family Poaceae; genus Echinochloa; species Echinochloa crus-galli. Next base: position 1,140,799 of record OAMR01000047.1, read on the forward strand.
GTCTAAATTTTCAGGGTTCCTAACATCAAGTTTAATGTTGCGAAAGTACTGCAGTCACTTGTACCGATCCTTGATCAATCTGTGAGTTCCTGTAGTTATTTTGCACGGTCCTACTTTTAAAATGCTACATTTGAATTTCCTATTGTTGGGGAGTATCATCAATTCTTACTCTGCAGGTTGTGGAGAAGACCATTAAACCATGCCTTGTTGAGCTCAGCGAGGACCCTGATGTGGATGTAAGATACTATGCCAACCAGGCGCTGCAGGCTTGTGATCAAATGATGGTGTCAAGCTAACTGGTATGTGTTGAGTGTTTAGAGCTTGATTTTTCGTAGTCCAATTTTGGAGTACCTGTAATTTGGCCGTTAGGTCGAAGATTTCCTTGTAGCCTCAGTAACGGATCAATACTGCCATACTGATAAATGGACGGTCCGGGTCCCTTGTTCGTTGTGTTATTAATATTGTAATTGAGCAAAGACAAAACACGTTACTATGTGTGTTCACAAGGTAGATTGGAATTTGCTTTCTGTGATGGTTTTGATGAACCAAAATGTAGCTTCCTTGAGCCTTGCACAGTTGCACTTGCTCGTTTATCTCTCTCTTGAGCCTTGCACAGTTGCACTTGCTCGATTATCTTTGTCAGGTAGCTGGGCCAGTGGCGGAGCCAGGAAAAAAAATTAGCTGGGGCGACTCTAACGACATACCAAACTAAAATGAAACATACACTAGTTCACACATATATATATTGCAATTGTATAAATTTTATGTGAAGTTTAAAGATGTATCCTCAAATTTGAAGAATAAAGACACAAATTAGCAAGCAATAAGAATATGCTAGGCATGACGCCATCTAGAAGTGCTGGCGAAGCTTAGAAATATCGTCGGACAAAAGGGGATGTACTCGAACCACAACAGATTTAGCTGGGGCGCGCCCCGATGTGGCTATGCCACTGAGCTGGGCAGCTACATTTTTTGGATTCTTCCTATTTCTTGTCCTAAAATTAATCTCAAAATATGATAAGCATTTATAATTTTGTCCCAAGTCTAACTAACTATATATTAAATTTGACCAATTGTATAGAAGAATATTAAATTTGACCAAGTTTATGTAGAAGAGAATATTCATCTATCGTGTCAAAATATATTGTGAAAATGTAGCATATCATAATTTTGTCCTATCATAATGTTATTATTTTCTATAAGCTTGTCTAAACCAAATATAGTTTAGTTTAAGATAACTAGAATTTTGTTTTGGCATGGAAGTAGTGGTTTCCCTCCCCCACTGCGTCATCCGTTTTGGGCACTGTGCACTTTGAAGGTTAAATTACTGTAGCATCATTGCGTCAAATCATGTCTCGTTTCTCATTAGCCCTCGTTTCTCATTGCTGAGCAGATTCTGTCTAAAACTTCAATTTGAATGCAGATAGTATGTTCCCAGTAAGTGTCTACTACTGTTTGGTGCCAAGCATCAAAATTTTCATGTGCCGTTGGAACTGTGGCTACTAAACTAGAAGCCTGAGTTTTCAAGTTACTAGCAATACCCTTGTGTCGCAATAGAAAAAAAAATATCGCATGCCCTGTTTGCTCCTAAGTATGGCCAAAACTTAATCTATGACCCACGTCATTTAAAAAAAAATGAGTTTAAGTTTAATTCATGCACAAACCGAGTTATAGAGTAACATCTAGAGATCTATAGCCTCCCTCTGCTCGGGATTTAAATTTGGATAACATGTCCTAGCATTTGCATGTCTTGCTTTAATAATTTCCTAAAATGTGTATCGTAAATTTTTTTCGACAAATTATCCAGCACCGGTGTAAATGGTATAGATATTATACATTCGTATCAAGGTACGCACTCCATCCGTTAATTTTTTTTTTGATGTTTTAGTATTCAAAATTTGTTCTATAAAGAATATTGTTTTAGCATCCACGTAGGATTAAATGTTTACAAATCTTATGCATGCATTAAATAAGAACAGATTATTTTCAATTTTTTGCATATAAACTCAACTAACTAAGGGCATATGCATCTTCTAAATCCACCTCGAATTTGTTTGAAAAACTCTAAAACATCATTTTTTTTTGGACGGAGGGAGTATTTGATCAGAGGAGTTCACATCCATCCAGATCAAGTCTGGACAATTAGTATCTGTATCCGAATCTGAATAGCTAAAGTTGGATATCTAGGATGTTGATATCTATTTCTATCTTATCCAACACAAGTTGACACCATCTATACCTAATTCGAATTCGAGAGAAAAAAACATACTTTGTATTTGTATCTATCAGTATTTGTTCATATCCGATTCGTTTATATCCCTAGCACCATCTGACCATAGTGTTCTACATTAATAAGGCCGTCTATATTCTTCTTCATCGACCAGCTTTGCTACAATTCTTTAATACTTCATCCTGTTGTTGGTTTGATAGTTTTGCATAACGACCTCTTTGTTGCAATCTCTTATGTTTTTTTAGATCCGTGAATAGTACCATTGCTAATGCTGTCGTTATCTAAAGAGTGCAATATGCACTTGGTTATATGCATAGTTAAATCTATATCGCTGAAAGTTTTGGTGCCCAGAGAGATTCTCTGTATGCTCGGGCCGTGTGTTGCTAGGCCCTGCCTCTCTTGGCTGTGTTTAGTTCCCGCGGAAAGGTGATCGAAAAGTCACATCGAATACTGTAGCGCAATGTAGCACTTTTCGTTTGTTTGTGGTAATCGTTGTCTTACCATGATTTAACTAGGCACAAAAGATTCGTCTAGTCGTGTATATTAAAACTATGTAATTAGTTTTTTATTTACCCACGTTTAATGCTCCATGCATGAGGAGAGATATTTTATGTGATTTGATGTGATAGGTGAACAGTGAAGTTTGGAGAGAGAAATTTTAGAACTAAACGCAGCCACTTTCTGCTACCGTATGTCTGATTCAGTGTCCGATTATTTGTCCATCCATCTGGCGCTTATATTGTAGAGAAACCGAGAGGCTAGCACAATTCAAAATCATTTACCCCATAAAACAGAAACAACATCAGTTATATGTCAAGGATCGTTACTACTACTAGACGTACAGATGCAGCGAAAACATGTCGATGTAGACAAATACATCGAAGTGGCAGTGCTGTGCAATTGGGCACGTTCGTCTAGTCCTTCACGTGCGGTTCGTTCTAGTGCTACAAGCACAACACCTTTGAGGTATCCACACGTACAAGGATGGAACGCGGTGCGCTGGTGTGCGTGCGGCGGGAGAGCGATTAGGGATTGGGGCATTGGCGACGGGTCATCTCGCCCCTAGATCCCTCCCACACATATATAAAGGCCATACTAATTGTAGGATATATGTACTACTGGGCCCACTATCAGAGGGGATGACAGCCGACCTGGGCCCACTTCTGACAAGGTTGTGGGCCGACGTAGAGGTGGCCCACAAGGAACTCTTGGCTTGGAGAACAAGTTTGATGAAGATGTAGCTGACTTAACTTCGAATATCCTGTATTTTTGTACAAATATATTCAGATAGGATATGTTATTCGTAATCCAATAAGTTTAGATTGAAATTGACTTGTAAACCCTAGACCGTCGGCCTATATAAGGCGGTCTAGGTCAACCCTATCGGGGTAACCCATCCGTTGTAACCAGAAACTTGCCATTGCCTTTTGAAGCTTTGCCGAGCACAAACAATACAAACCACCACAGACACAGGATGTAGGCTATTATACCTCCGGATAGCCTAAACCTATCTAAATCTTGTTCCCTGTGTCACCTTCAAGCTACTTAATTCGGCGATTACCCTCCCACAAATTTACCACTTGGGTATCCCTTGGTGGATTGCCGGGACTTAGATCTGATACTAATGGGTTGTCATCTCATGAGCCCATCAGTAATCCTAATCCTCGTGGATCAAGCCCATCAATGAGTCCAATCTGATTGGCTCTTGGGCATATCTCCAACAGTCTCCCACTTGCACTAGAAACAATCACATAGGCAAGCTTTTTCAGGGTTCTAAGCACCTTAAGTATGTGACCGTATGGGTTCACGGCTTCACACACACATAGACATGTCCCGACTCTCCTACTCGGTCCAATAGTTAATAGCGGCCACTAGCAAGATGTGTCAACTCTAAGACGAACCACCATAACATCACGTACAAGCTATTCCCTTTACTCACGATATTTGGTCTAACTTAAAGTCGACCTCTCTTTCTCGAACATGTGAGTCAGATTCTGCAAGAGGTTAACACATAACTGTCGACGATTTATGTCGAGCAGTCTGCCTGGGTGTACCCCAGAGAGTAGATTTGAGGGTCTCGCCGAGTTCTAGGAATGACCGTGCACGAACAACACAAAGATTTAGACAGGTTCGGTCCGCGAATTGCGTAATACCCTACGCCATGTGTGCTTGATTGTATTGCACTTGAGATTTTCTGTTTTGAGGGGGGTCCCTGCTCCGCCTTATATAGTCCGGGGAGCAGAGTTACAAGTCAGTTACATGATCCTAGTCGTATACATCATGGAGTACTACAATAGGGTGCTTTGGAGAGTCTCCTAAAAGTACACGACTAGTCTTTTCAATCTACTACACCGTCTTGCACCATAGCCGACTGGTTTTGAAGTAGTTGGATCAAACTTTCCCTATCGAGTAGTTTCATCCTGTGGACGAATGGCCCTAGGGATCCTGGTCCCACAAGCCCCCGAGCATCTTGCGTCTTTGCTTCAAGTCTTAATATGTTTTAACATCTTCGAGTAGTTGGAGCTAAGTCTAAGATGCTTAGATTGTCTCTAACAAGTTGTTCCATTGGAGTGCATCTTTTAGATGCACCCAATGGGTGTAGCCTCCGACTACTTTTTAAGTAGTCGAGGGTTCAACAGCAGTCTTCAGTCTCTATCTTGAGTAGTTTAATGGCGTTCACCGAGTAGGTGCACCTATTGGGTATGGCCCCCAAGCTTCGAGTAGTTTGGTTAAAACTAGTCGAAGGTCTTTGCGTGACTTAAGCCGAAAATTTTGGAAAAATAAATCCCGGATAATCCGCTAGCAGCCCCCGAGCTTTAAAGCAAATACCTTTGGTTGAAAAATCAAGGAAATCTTCAAAAATCTGCTCAAATCTCGAGTCACCCGAATATCTCGTCACTGGTGGTTAGTTAGGAATGTTATCCCTAAAGAACCGACCCTAATAACGGAATGTAATGCACCACTGTACTGTAGGCACAGTAACCCAAGCCGCAGCTTATAAATCTGTAGCGATAAACTTATTCATTCTGCATCTGCTTAAGTGTGCCGCTGTGGCAGAACCGCTAATCCTAACCCAATAAAAGTACACTTATATCGCCTTAAACGCGATCCGACACTTAAATTGGATGAAGATAGTTGTCTGTCGGGTTTCACCCGATACAACCACGTATTTCGAGATCGAAACAAAGCATACAAATACTCGTGCGAAGACGAGCCCAGGGATTACATCAATCCAATTATTTATTACATCACAAGGTCCACATTATTTTATTACAAACCGAGTTCAACAGTAAAAGTTCAGAGTTTAACATGAAGCAGCGGAAAAACAAACAAAGTCTACTCGACGATGCAAGTGACATCATGAGGAAGCCTCCCATGACATCAGTCACCACGATCCTCGCCGACCGAGGACGGGTCCCACTCAACAGTCCAGCCGGGAGGGAGCTGGCATGGCCAAGTCAGACTAGCAACCATATCTTCTAAAGCATTACCTGAAAACAAAGCCACAAGAAAGGCTGAGTATACTAATACTCAGCAAGGCTTACCCGACAGTGAAAAGACTTCTAGACATGCAAGGCTTTTTGGCTGAGGGGTTTGTTTTGCCAAAAGCGATTAAAAAGTGAGTCCTTACTTTCAAGTTTTATTTTCCATATTCTGGTAGTATCACCATTCTAAATGAGCACCTATTCTAAGCATACATGTTGCACAACAAAATTAAGCAATAACATATACCCAATATCCAGTCTCATGTTCAACTTTTTACTCAATGCAGCATAGTGATCAAGCAATCTCAGTAGCTGCGATAGACAGACGATTCGAATCGATTTGTTAACCTTGCAAGGTGGACCTAAACACACGAAGTGCAAGACCTCGACGGATCTTCACACCTCAACCGTTCCCATCAATCCCCGGATTGTGTACAGAGCCCGCATCGCTTGGATACAATGCCCCAACGGTCCCCGGAACGACGCCGTGCCGTGGCCGCACTTGTACCCACATGATGCACCAAGGGAATCCAATTCCAGGGGTAGCGGGGTAAAGCCACGCCCCGGTTCAATCAGGTACATAGGCTTACCGATTACCATTAAATCTCTCGGCATGTGCTTAGTACGTTCAAAAACTTGACCACGAACACCGACACCTTTCGACCTTAGTAAAATTCTTACTAGACAGGCGGGGCACCAACAAACCTCCAAAAATAACTTTCCCGTCCCCGCCCATCATCCTTATGATTCCATCATAAGTAAGGCAGAAAACTCCTATAACTCGCGAGTGACAGGAAATCACTCGACTTCTACCGGGTCCTAGTTAAGCGTAGCAACTATTACGACCCTTTACTAGTAAGCAAACTGGGATCCTATAGAAAATGCAACTAAGGTTCCAAAACAACTCCAATACCTAAATGCACAAACATAAGTACATAAAAGTATTGCATAAAATTTTTAGAGAAAACCGGGTTATGCTCCGGGGCTTGCCTTCTTGCTCAATATTGTCCTTGGGCCCTTCCGAACTTTGGTTCGGGTCCTGGTTAGCCTCAATCACATTCAGCTCGCCTCCTTGAACTTCAGCTTCCGGCACAAGCGCGTAATTCCCGTCAGCGATGTTAGTGTCTACACGAATGCATATGCATAAGATTTTATTTAAACATTTGCAACAACAAAACTTGTTAAAGAATTTAACAAAGCATGGGGTGGATTTGTGGCCATATTCACGTAGATAAGAACATATATATATTTTCTATCTTTACAAAAGTATGGGGTGTTGGTGATGATTATCTTCTATTTCTTTTTTATGGTGATTGTGTACATATATATAAAAGTTTTGGACAGCAGCATTACATAAAGGAAACAGAAGTGTACAAAGTAGTGTGTGGCTTGCATATGGTTACAAGATCATTTGATTACACAAGTTATTAAATAAGTTATCCCATTACTCATTTTAAACATTTATTCCACTTCAGCTAGCAAAACCTACTTTATTTAGCTCTACTATTTACAGAGCGTTTCTAACATCAATAATCACCTACCATAAAAAGTTGAGCACATTTTACTGAGCAATTAATTTACTAAAAATCGTTTTCTACAGCAAGGCTAGAAACTAAACTAAATGGAAAACAGCAGCTATAAGTCATATTTTTAGGTTCTGTTTGAACAGTGATTTAGTCATACCATAGGCAACAACATATCCAAAATTCAGCTCCATAGCCTTAGTGTAGTTCAAGTTATGCATAAAAGATGTAAAACACTATTTTATTTTTAGAGCAACAGATACAAAGAAAAAGTATATACATTATTTGTAAAAGTTGTAGATCTAGCTTTACTGAGTCCAACAAAATTTAGTTTGCAGTTTTGCAAATTTTCTACGATTTTTAATCGATTTATGAAGTTCACTGTTTTTAACTCAAAAACTTAACTTTTACGAACAGGTCCCTGTATATTAACGTTCAGGCCCTTTTAAGTTTTAACCCGTTTGCAATGTGGTCCCCGATGGCCGGCAGCGACGGGTGACTCAAATTCCGGTGATGTGGCCCTCAAATCTCGACTTGGTCTATACTACGAGAATCGGGAGCTCACCACGAGTTCAACGGTGTAGTTCGCGGAGTCGGGGATGAGCTGTGGAGGGCTGCCAGCGGCGGCGTGGATCTGGCGGCGCCGGCGAGCTTGCTCCGGCGAGGTGGATGGTCGGAGGAGGTCGAGAACAGGTCGAGGAGCTTCGCTGGACTATGAGGAGCACTTTGGTTGTGTTGGTGTGGGCAGAGGCTGAGCGAGCACGGCTGCCCACGTGGAGGTGGTGGCCGGCGGAACTGGTGGAGCGGCGGCGGAGCACTGGAAGCCGCGAGGGAGAGTTTGGCGGGGTCAGGGAGCTGTTCTAGGCCATGGTGAAGGTGCTGGTGCGGTTCGCTCGGGTTGGGGTAGCTCGGAGCGAGCTGCCCGCGGGAAGGAGATCGGCGGCGGCGCCAATGGTGCGATGGACAAACTCCGGCGAGGCGCTGCAGCTCGGAGTGCTTGTGCGGCTTTTATAGGCGCTGGGGGAGGCGAGGACGCTTCAACGCGAAGCCTTGGTGGCCACTTGGCAGCTGCGGCTCGTCTGGTGGCACGGACGTCGGTGTTTGCCGGCCGCGTGGTGACGCTGGCTGGGGGAGGGCGACTCGGGCGCGGGTGAGAGGGGCTCATGTGCGCGAGAGAATGGCCAAGCTCGGCTGCTTGCTGTTCGGCCTAGCTGGCGCGTTGGGCGAGGTTCACCGGCCGCGTGGCAGCGCGGCCACGGTCTGCTCGGCGCACACGCGCGGGCGCTCCAGAGCGCCGGGGCGCAGAAAACACCCAAAAGTGCTCTGTTCGTCGGCCGGTATCTCGAAATTTTTGAACCAAACTCAAAAATATTTAAACACCAAAGTTGTAGCTCATACACCAGGCTACAAATTTTGTTAAGGTCGACATCTGAAATGCTTCTTCGTTTGGCTGGGAACGCGTCCCAAAGATGGCACAAAACTAGGCCCGCAGAAACTGTGCAGCTGCGTGTTTGGCTGAGTTTTTGAACATGTTCCCCTTCGAATTTCAAAACTTGAAAACTACAAAGTTGTGTTCCCCGAATTAACCAACAACTTTCATATTGGCATATTTTTAAGTTGTTATATAAAAATTTGAATGGTCTTGATGCCAACCTAAAGAGGTATAAAAGCTCTCTAGAGCTTAAGGGTTTAAATAGAGTTTGACCTCGTTTTGACCAGCAAAATTCCAAGTGTTTGCATATTGAACATCAAAAACTCACAAAATAAAATTTGTACAAAAAATTATTACCTACAACTTTCATCTTTGGTGATTTTTCATTTGAGCCTTATTTAACATAGAAAAAGTGTTATCTTTAAAACTTATTCAAATTAACTTTGAATTTAAAATTTGAAATTACATTGAATTGAAACCTGTTGTTCTAATTATTGTATATTTGCTATGATAATAGTCATGCTCATGTCCATGCTTACTTTTCGGACTTTAGGTTTGAAGTTTTGTTTTTGGGTCAACTGGTTTAGCATTGGTCAAAAAGGTTTGACTTGGGTCAAACATGTGGTTAAGGTCAAAATTGCTCCCAATTATTTTAATTTAATTGTTTAATTTCCTGGTTTATCACAGCCGCCCCCTTCTTCCTCCAAGAGCTTAAGCATGAGCCCCCGAGCCTTCTTGCGCAACCCTGAGCTTTATCCCCGAGCTTCTTGCGCGGATCTCCCCCAGTAAATGCGAGAGAAATCCAAGGTTGTTACTTTCTCCGCTGTCATGGGCCAGAAGGAGGGCGCAGTGAAGAGAACTGAGGATGGTGAAGCCTCCAAGCCATCAAGCAAGAGAACATCAAAAAAGAGAGCCGCGATTGTAGATCCCATCGCCAAACCCGCCTTCAAGGACCCGCCGACGCCAGCCAATGCTTGGAAGAAGTGTACCGCCACCAGCAACGATCTTGAAAGTCTGGTGGGACAAGGTTTGCTCCTGTCTGAGCAAACTTTGTAGTGGAAATCTTGCTGGAAACAGCCTTTCCCGACTGAGAATAATGAGGAGATCCCCCTTTTTCTGTCTTTCTGTGAGTGAGGGGTAGGGTTACCCATTTCTTCTTTTTTCAAAGAATTTCTTGCTTTTTATCAGTTGCAACTCCACCATCTCAACCCGAATGGGATTCTGTATCTTTCTGTCTTTGTCCATGCTTGTGAAGCATTTTTAGGCACCAAACCTAGCCTTCTATTGTTTTGTGCCTTGTATCATATCAAACCACAACCCATCCATCAGCGCACAGAAGTTCCATCAAAGCATGCGGGCTAAATGGTTTGAAATGCCCAACATGGACTCTTGTGCCGGCTGGAAAGCCAAGTGGTTTACCATCGGTTAGTTTACTTAATCATCCCTTTGTGCATTGGTTAAATGCCTTATTGATATACTAATCATCTCTTATGTATTTTTAATACAGCAAGAAACCATAGTAAAAGCTGCCCAGAGAAAGACGGGTGGTTCCCACGTGATCTCTCCAAATGGAACCTGCACCCGACCGTTGAAGAAGCAAATGATGTACTTGCTTTGTTAAAGCGAGTACATTCATTGAAGCAGAAAGGTCTCACTGGAGTTGGAATCGCCTTCAGCTTTTTAGAGCGAAGGGTGCAACCACTCCAAGAGCGATGCCATCTTGGTTACGACTACGAGGGAAGCTCAGATCCTTCGTGCATGGCACCTAAAGAGCTATCCGATGAAACAGTGCTTATGCGACTAGCTCGCCTGTTCACTAGTGTCAAAGAGAAACCGGTCATCGTGGGAGACTATTCAAAGGATAAGCCGCCAAGTCCGGTGAGTAGTCATGCATCTTGTTTCGTGATCAATTTAATTTGAATAACACTAATCCGAGTTGTTGTCAACAACGTAGATGGATACTGTCGTCGATGATTTGGCCGAAGAAGACTGGAAAGAACTCAGCAAAACTTCGTCATAGAGGACATTGAGTGCTGAAGGTGATCCGGATACAACTGCTGGAATTGAAGAAGAGGTTGTAGTCGACTTAGATGCATATACGGCGACTACAGACCCAAAACCAGCAGATACCAAGGGTAAGTCCCTTGTACTTGGTCCAACTTATATTGATGATCATCATATCATATGAATAGTTAAATTTGACAAGTCGCGTCCATTACCAAAAATACTATGGGGGAACTTCAAACCAGGATGTTCAAAAGAGCCCCCGAAGATTTCTGCAAGTGCCAAAAGGAAACGATCCACCAGAAGCCAGTCAGAACAACCCTCAGACGCTGCCATGCCTGATGTAGATCTATCTAAGCGAATCAAGATGTCCAGGTGCATCACAACGCCGCAGGGCTCATCCACGACTAGTGCCATGGTGAGCGGTGTGAGTGGAAGTACTACAAGCTCGAAGCGAAGCATTCCCATACTAAAGAAATTCAGTTTCCAGCGACGAACTGTACCCATACCTCCAATAGAGTGAGTGAAAAGGTCACTTGAATCTTGTTGATTATTTATATGATTGTCAAGTAGTCGAATTGTAATCTCGCACTTGTCTGTTCACAGTTCATCAACTCAAGCCATTTTAAAGGCAGTACAAACTGATGAGGTGGAAAATCAACCTACGGCCGTAAAGAAGGTCACCACAGATAATTCATCTGGAGCCGAGGTTGAAAAAGCCATCGAAGTTGATGCCAATGCAGGAGAAGTTGGTAAAAAAATCTGATGCTGGACCGAGAGTGGTGTATACATAAATCTTGATCTTGAAAGCATGAAAGTGTGGCAGAACCGCTAATCCTAACCCAATAAAAGTGCACTTATATCGCCTTAAACGCGACCCGACACTTAAATTGGATGAAGATAGCTGTCTGTCGGGTTTCACCCGATACAACCACGTATTTCGGGATCGAAACAAAGCATACAAATACTCGTGCGAAGACGAGCCCAGGGATTACATCAATCCAAATATTTATTACAACACGAAGGTCCACATTATTTTATTACAAACCGAGTTCCACAGTAAAAGTTCAGAGTTCAACAAAAGCAGCGGAAAAACAAACGAAGTCTACTCGACGATGCAAGTAACATCATGAGGAAGCCTCCCATGACATCAATCACCACGATCCTCGCCGGCCGAGGACGGGTCCCACTCAACAGTCCAGCCCGGAGGGAGCTGGGTCGGCCAAGTCAGACTAGCAACCATTTCCTCTAGAACATTACCTGAAAACAAAGCCACAAGCAAGGTTGTGTATACTAATACTCAGCAAGGCTTACCCGATAGGGAAAAGACTTCTAGACATGCAAGGCTCTTTGGCTGAGGGGTTTGTTTTGCCAAAAGCGATTAAAAAGTGATTCCTTACTTTCAAGTTTAATTTTCAAGATTCTAGTGAATATAACCATTCTAAGTAAACATGTAAACTAAGCAAGCATGTTGTGCAAGCAATTTAAGCAACAACACATATCCAATATCAAGCTCATGTTCAACTTTTTACTCAGTGCAGCATAGTGCTCAAGCAGTCTCAGTAGCTGCGAGAGACAGACGATTCGAATCGATTTGTTAACCTTGCAAGGTGGACCTAAACACACGAAGTGCAAGACCTCGACGGATCTTCACACCTCAACCGTTCTCATCAATCCCCGAATTGTGTACAGAGCGCGCACCCCTTGGATACAATGCCCCAACGGTCCCCGGAACGACGCCGTGCCGTGGCCGCACTTGTACCCACATGATGCACCAAGGGAATCCAATTCTAGGGGTAGCGAAGTAAAGCCACGCCCCAGTTCAATCAGGTACATAGGCTTACCGATTACCATTAAATCTCTCGGCATGCGCTTAGTACGTTCAAAAACTTGACCACGAACACCGACACTTTTCGACCTTAGCAAATTCTTACTAGACAGGCGGGGCACCAATAAACCTCCAAAAATAACTTTCCCATCCCCCCCCATCATCCTTATGATTCCATCATAAGTAAAGCAATAAACTCCTATAACTCGTGAGTGACAGGAAATCACTCGACTTCTACCGGGTCCTAATTAAGCATAGCAACTACTACGACCGTTTACTAGTAAGCAATCTGGGATCCTATGAAAAATGCAACTAAGGTTCCAAAACAACTCCAATACCTAAATGCACAAACATAAGTACATAAAAGTATTGCATAAAATTTTTAGAGAAAACTGGGTTATGCTCCGGGGCTTGCCTTCTTGCTCAAGACTGGCCTTGGGCCCTTCCAAACTTTGGTTCGGGTCCTGGTTAGCCTCAATCACATTCAGCTCGCCTCCTTGAACTTCAGCTTCCGGCACGAGCGCATAATTCCCGTCAGCGAGGTTAGTGTCTACACGGATGCATATGCATAAGATTTCATTTATTTGATTGACTGAAATAAAACTTTATGCAAGCTGAACTCATATTAAGGAGGTTTATTTGTGACCATATTCACCTAGATAAAAACATATATATTTTCTATCTTTACAAAAGTATGGTTTATGTTGGTGGTGAGTTTCTTTATTTTCTTTTGATGGTGATTGTGTACATATATAAACATGTGGACACAAAGCAATACATGAAGAAAACAGGAAGAAATACAAGTAGTGGATGTGACTTGCACATGGTTATTTGAGCATGTTATTAAATAAGTTATCCCATTGCTCATTTTTATCATTTAATCAACTTCAGCTAGTGGAACCTTCTGTATTTTTCTCTAATATTTACTGAGCATTTCTAACATTATAACTGACCTACCATAAAAAGTTGAGCACATTTTACTGTGTAATTAATTTACTAAAAATCTTTTACTACAGCAAAGCTAGAAACTAAAATAAATGGAAAACAGTAGCTGTAGGTCATATTTTTAGGTTCTGTTTGTACAGTGGACTAGGAATGCCATGAGCAACAACATATCCAAAATGCAGCTCCAAAGCTTCTGTGTAGATCGAGTTATGCATAAAAGGTGTAAAACATTATTTTATTTTTAGAGCAAAAACTACACAGAAAAAGTATATACGTTATGTGTAAAAGTTATAGATATAGCTTCACTGAGTCCAACAAAATTTAGTTTGTATTTTTATGATTTTTATACGATTTGTAAAACATTTTAGAAGTTCGCTGTTTTTCCAAATCAAACTTAACATACGTTTTACGAACAGGTCCCTGGTTCTTTGCGTTCAGGTCCCTTCAAGTTTTAAAGGTTTTGCAATTGGGTCCCTCATGGCCGGCGGCGACGGGAGCTCCAATTCCGGCGAGCGGAGGCCCTAAATGACGACTTTATCTAGCCAGGGAGCATAAGGGGCTTACTACGAGTCGATGGACGTGCTTCTCGCGGACTACGGTGGGCGGAGGAGGTCGGCCGGCGGCGAGGCGGATCTAGCGGCGGCGGTCAGCGAGCTCCGGCGAGGTGGACGGCCGGAGGAAGGGATTCACGGGGTCGGTGAGCTGTTCTAGGCCATGGAGAAGATGCTGGTGTGGTTCACTTGGGTTGTGACGGCTCGGTTCGGCTTGCCCACGACAGGGTGCTCGACGGCGGCGAGTATGGCGGCAATGGCGCGTGGGAAAGGCCCAGAGCGGCGGGGGAGGATCGGGAGTTGGTCGGGGAGCTGCTGGAGGCCGTGTGGAGTGCTTAGGTGAGCTCGTCTCAGGCTGGGGCGGTTCGGAGTGGCCAACCCACGTCGAGGTGGTGAGCGGCGGCGGCCATGGCGCGGTGGAGAGTGGGAGCAGCTCCGGCGCGGCATTGAGGGAGATTTTTATCATTTTGACCACTTAATGTGTGGGCTTCTCTAAAATGACCACCGTTCGTGGGGCTTCTCTAAAATGACCACGAAACCGTTTCTCCATACTCCAAAATGACCAAATGCTGGTTTTAGAACTTTTGTAATCTTTAATCAGCTTTTCCCCACTTGAAGGGACCAAACTACCCCTGACTCCAAATCCATCTACTCCAGCGAGACGCCCGACTCCAGCTCTCACTCCCGACTCCCTCTCGCCCGGTCTCTCTCTCTCTCTCCCGATTCAGCGCCGCCGCCGCTAGGGTTGAGCATGGTGCCGTCACCGGCGCCGGCGCCGCCAGCTCCCAGCGCGGAAACCAGGCGGCGCGAGGAGGAGCGGGCCGGCGATGGCGCGCACGGCGCGGAGGAGGAGCAGGCCGGCGATGGCGCGGAGGCGGCCGGAGGCGCGGTCCACGGCGCGGGACAGCCTCCTGCCGCGTCTCAGGCCGATCCGGGCGCGGAGCCCCCTACCGGCGTGCGAGATCCCGGCGAGCCGCCCTTGCTGCTTGGGCCACCGCCGCCCCTCCTGCTTGGGCCGGCGCCGCCGTCTCTCTTTGGTGCCTGGGCGTTTTTTCGGTCCCAGGAGCAAAAGAGAAGCGTCGGGCGATTTTTTTTCCTAGTCCCAGGCGCGCTCGGCGTTTTTTCCGGTCCACGGTGTTTTTTTTTCGGTCCAGGAGCGTTCCTAGGCGCAAAAAACGGGCCAGGAGCGGTTCCCAGGCGCTGGATGTATAGGAGGGGTAGTTTGGTCTTTTCCTGTGGATAATTACTTCTCTAAAACACTAAATAATCTAAAACAGCCGCTATGGTCATTTTAACGGATAGAGCAACGGTTTCGTGGTCATTTTAGAGAAGCCTCACGAACGGTGGTCATTTTAGAGAAGCCCACACTATAGGTGGTCAAAATGATAAAAATCTCGCATTGAGGAGGCCTGGATGGCCTTTTATAGGCGATGGGGAGGGAAAGGGATGCTTCGACGCGAAGCCTTGGTGGCCACTTGGCAGCTGCGGCTCGTCTGGTGGCACGGACGTCGGTGTTTGCCGGCCGCGTGGCGACACTGGCTGGGGGAGGGCGACTCGGGCACGGGTGAGAGGGGCTCGTGTGCGCGAGAGAATGGCCGAGCTCGGCTGCTTGCTGTTCGGCCTGGCTGGCGCGTTGGGCGAGGTTCACCGGCCGCGTGGCAGCGCGGCCGCGGTCTGCTCGGCGCGCGTGGGCGCTCCAGAGCGCCGGAACGCAGAAAACTCTCCCAAAGATGCCCTATTCGACTGCCTGTAACTCACAATTTTTGAACATAACTCAAAACTCTTCCTACACCAAAGTTGTAGCTGGCACTATAGGCTAAACGTTTTGTAAAGGTCGACATATGAAATTCGTCTTAGTTTGGCCGGGAACGCGCACCCAAGTTGGCACAAAACTCGGCCCGCAGAAACTGTGCAGATGCGCGTTTGACTGAGTTTTTGAACATGTTCCCCTTCGAATTTCAAAAACTTGAAAACTACAAAGTTGTGTTCCCGGAATTAACCAACAACTTTCATATTGGCAGATTTTTAAGTTGTTATATAAAAAGTGGAATTGTTTTGATGCCAACCTAAGGAGGTATAAAAGCCTTCTAGAGCTAAAGGGGCTAAATAGGGTTTGACCTCATTTTGACCAGCAAATTCCAAGTGTTTTCATATTGGAACTTCAAAAACTCACAAAATAAAAGTTGTGCAAAAATTTATTACCTACAACTTTCACATTGGACGATTTTTGATTTGAGCCCTAGATCAAGCATTAACAGTGTGGTTCTCAAATCCTATTCAAATAAGCTTTGAATTCAAAATTTAAATTGCACTACAAGTAAACATTTTGCTCTAGTTTTTTTTTAATTTACTAGTGTCAAGGTCATGATTCTGATGTTGATTTCTTTGTATAACTAAACTCTTGAAATTTATTTTGGTCAAACTTTTGATATGTAAATGAAGTCAACCTTTGGTTTGACTTAGGTCAAAATATGGGTTTAAATTCAAATTAGGATCCCTATTATTTTAATTTGATGATTTATGGTCTGGGTTTTCACAGAAAGGTTGCTCACAAAGGTCACGATAATTTGACAAAACTCACTAAGATAACAAGCAGCATATGAGTAAAAAATTTCAACGAAGCCTATCATATGGCTTTGGTAGGTATTCTTGACCAATGACGTTCATTTTATCTTTGAAATCATAAATTGCCCGAGATTTTCACCATACTAATAGCACAAGCAAGAATTGTCAGACCCCAAAAATTTTCGATTTTGGGATGTGATTTTTTAACGTAAATACTACAATAATTTTCTCAATTTTCTAAAATTTTCCAAGCTTTATAAAATTTACAGAGAATTTAGTATAGGAAAATTTTGTTTTCTAATTTAAATTAAAGCAACATAGGTTATATTTTTGTGTGCCTTGCATTCATGCTGACCGCATTGAGTTTTGGTTGTGGGTAGTTCAAATAAGAATTTAAATCTAATTTAAATTCGAGTTTGAATTGCTTTTGTTTGAGCGCTAGAAAAGTTGTTTAAGATAGAGTTCGCCTTTGGCCCCTAAACTGTCTCTCTCGGCCTGTTTTCCCCCTCCTTCCTTTCTTTTCCGCGTGGCACAGCCTTCCTTCATTTCTCCTTTGCGGCCTGCTTCCCTCACCAGCCCAACCGCGGCCCACTCCGCGACCCCAGCGCCTTCGTGCCAGCCCGCTTCCCCCGCTTCTGCCTGGGCTGCCAGCCCAATAGCAGCGCTTCGGCCCTACTCCACATCCCACCCCAGCCGCTGACCACACGGGCCTCGCCTGTCGGTCCCGTCCCCCACCTCGCGGCAGAGCCCCCGAGCTCGACGTAGCCGCGCGCCTCCGCCCGGTCCAAGGCCTGAGCCGCCTCCCGCGCTGCACGGGCCCCACCCCGACGCTGCCACAGACCTTCCCCGAAGCTTCCGCTGCGCCGCCATTCCCTTTTGCGCCGCACTCCCCACAAGGAAAACTTTTCCCCGCACGGAAGGCGCAAGTCGCCGACCGCCGCCGGACTTCGTGGCCCGCACGCCAAGATGGCCTTCCCCGGGGCTATAAAAGGAGCCCCCCGTAGCCCTATACCCCACCATGCCTCGCCTCACCTCGAGCACCAAGTCCTCACCAGCACTTCCCACCGTCACCATTGGCCGCTGCCACCCGAGCTCGAGCGCCGCCGCTGTTGATCCGCTGCCCCGGTGCCGCTACGCCACTTCCGACCCCTAACAGTAAACGGGGTCGGTGGCACATTCCACGACTCGGGAATGTCGTCCCAATTCGTGGGTCGGGGTCACCATGGGCCATTGTCCCAATTCTCGCTGGATCATCGCCCCATCCCGTAGGGTCATAAACTCTAGATCAAGGTCCTGGAGGTCACCATGGAGAAGCTCCAACATGAGGCATGCATGATGTTGCAGTATAGATGTGAAGCACATTAATTGGCAGCACCAACATGATGTAAAGCACAGTAATTGGCAACCCATCTAGCTCTTTTCTTCTCTCCTTTTATCCCTTTCCTTTGTTTTCCTTGACTTTTCTATACCTCGTTTCGGGGGTCATCGACTCGACACTTCTTGGTTCACGTACCATGTTGTGAATTTTCGTCTCAAAGAGGTATATCCTCTCCGTACCATAATTTCATAAAGTATCGACCCTCGACCCTCGATCCCGTTCCTCGACCCAAGCGACCCGGGAACTTTGTGACTATGAGCCCAACAGCCGCGCCTCGGCCCAACTCCACATCCCGCCCCAGCCGCTGACCGCGCGGGCCCCTCCTGGCGGTCCCGTCCCCCACCTCACGCCAAAGCCCCCGAGCTCGATGTAGCCGCGCGCCTCCGCCCGGCCCAAGGCCTGAGCCGCCTCCCGCACTGCCCGGGGCGCCCGCCGACGCAGCTACGGTCCTTCCCCTTAGCTTCCGCCGCGCCGCCATTCCCTTTTGCGCCGCACTCCCCACAAGGAAACCTTTTTCCCGCATGGAAGGTGCAAGCCGCCGGCCGCCGCCAGACTTCATGGCCCGCACGCCAAGATGGCCTTCCCCGGGGCTATAAAAGCAACCCCCCCGCTGCCCTATACCCCCACCATGCCTCGCCTCGATCACCAAGTCCTCAACAGCATTTCCCACCGTCGCCATTGGCCGCCGCCACCCGAGCTCGAGCACCGCTGTTGATCCGCTGCCCCGGTGCCGCTACGCCACTTCGGACCCCTTGGTGAGCTTCGAGTTTCTGAAGGATACTCCTGAGCCTCTTGCCATCTGCCTTCGCGTCCCATAGCATCTCCGTCGCCCTCGCCCGAGCCTCGCCTCCGCCGTTCGCAACCGTCCGCCGCCGTAGCCGCCCAATCGTCGATGAGAACCCCACGGTTGGATTCGTCGTGTTCCTCTGATCCCGTAGAGCCTAACCGCGTTGAGAGCAGAGGCCCGTGTCTCGATTTCGAGCGTCACCGGCGATCCTCCGCCGCACGCCCTGGCGGCGCCGCCGCGTCCTCGCCGTCGCCAGCCAGCCGCTCTGTCCGATCCAATCCTAGCCGCCAGATCACGATCCCAGGGCCCACATCGCGTCTCGCTCCAAGTCAAACCCCTCTCATACCAGTCAGCCCTAGTGCTTTTGCAAAAGGGCACCTCCACTTTCCAATAAACAACCCGCCGTCCACAACCGTTGAAAATATTTAGGTTTAGATCCTGATGTTTATGAAAAAAACCCGTGAACTCATGAATAATATAACCCGCCATCCAGATCTGGTAGATTTGCGTGTTAGCCCTCGGATTTTTTACGTAATTACAAATCGGTCCTCAGTTTTTCACAAATCGGCCCCTGGAAACTTTTAAAGCTTCGGCAGCAAGTCCCTGAACCTTAGAAACGCCATAACTTTCTCGTTTTAGCTCCGATTAGAGTGATTATTTCGCTCCCGTGTTCGTAGCAAGCCTTCTTTTATTCTGTTTCCACTGTTTGGTGTATTGTTCTTAGTTATTCTTGTTTGTTTGTTTGTATGTTGTGCTCCATGATTGTTGCGACTAGAAGGAATACGAGTGCTATCACGAAGAATTTGAAGATCAAAAAGCTGAAGATTAAGAGTAATTATACTGGATTTGAGGCAAGTTATAGCACGGACAATCCTTGCTACCTACTCACTTGTAATAAATTGTTTCATACATGCATGTGTCTAATTGGATGTACCTCTAAGGTTGTACCTAGTCTTGTTTATCCTGTCCTTGATTTCCTCGGGTTTATTGCATATGGGTAGAATCTTTGCTATGCGCAGCTACTGTCACTTCTATTTAACTATTAATTTTTCCTTAATGGTTCACTTTAAACTTAATGTTAAAACTTGCTTTTTAGCAACATGGATCAGGGAGCTAGAGCATGTGCTTCGTGCTTTGTTCTAGTGTCTCTCCCTAAGGACTGGTTCTTAAAGCAGCAACCCAGGATCCTGTCGTCACCGCTAGAACTATTATGGCTCTGGTCTTGGACAAATAGCATTTACGGCTCTAGCTTGATAGTGGTTACCGATGGGGCCGACGGCGTTTATGAGAAACATGGGTGAGAGTATGTCTTGATCCACCGAGGACGGGAGATCCATCGTCTATGTCCCCGTGAGATACAGTCCCGTGTTGGGAGTCTCAGCAATTGAGAACTCCACACGTTGCGCATTGTTGGGCACGATACCCGTGGGTTGGACGCCATTGACCCCCCTATGGTGCGACTCCATAGGCGTACGTCATTCTCGGTGCCTGGGCCATGCTACTTGTGTTGTACCATAAGCGGCCACTGTCTTGTTAAGGTGTGTCGTGAAAAGCCTCGTAGCGTCCCTATGCAGTCACACCTCAGAAGTGTTGATATGCGTGGTTGGGTGCAAAGTTCCTTTGAACTTTTACGCGACTGGTCGGTAAAGGGCGAAACCTCTGCAGAGTGTACAATCTATCATGATAGCCTTGCTTAGGGTCACGAGCGGCCTGGATCCTTTTTGATTAGAAGATGATGTTTACTTGTGCTTAATGTTACTTACGCTTCATTAATTGGGTTGCAACTGGGTTTCATTCACTTGTAGTAACTTGGACAATGTTAAAACGAACCAACTAAAAGTGCTAATGCAGTTAAGCCGTGTCTAGCCTTTTTGAGTGTTCATACACCCGTGCTATACTTGCTAAGTAAGACATTTACTTATGCTTTCTATTGTTCAACAAAATCCCGGATGGGTAACAGATGAAGTTTCTTGAGGATCTTCCATACTTCTGAGTTTTGGTCAACCAGTCGGCGTCCCTATGGACATGAGGCTCTACCTGTCGAGAGAGTTAGACTTCCGTTGTGTTATAGGTAAACTCTGATGTAAAACTATTTTATTCGAGCATATGTACTCTTTTTATCATATTTGTTAGCTGTATGTGTTCTATGGACTTCCTCGGCACACATATAGCAGCATTCAAGTTTCTGTGTAAACCCGGGTGTGACAAGAATTCTACCAAATCTCACTATATCATTCCTCACAACAACTTAGACTTCGAATAAAGCATGTGCTCCCACAAAGTTTTCAGGTTCATTTTTACTCATGCCAATTAACTCAAGTACTACAAAGCAACTAGTTGAAACAAAGTACTTGCAAGATTAATGGCAGAGCAACTATTCATCATTTCCAAGGTGAGAGGCATATGGTTCATTCCATGCATAGTTGGAAGTTGATTTTATTCAAAGCAAATATTTTTGGAATTTTTGTTAATTAAACTGAAATTAAATTGAAAGGGAAATAGAATGAAAGAAATCAAAGTGCTGCAGAAAACGTACCTGTCGGGGGTCCTGATGGGAACCACTGGTTCACCATGGAATGTGAAAGTAAGGCAGAGCTGCACAGCTGAGTGAACAACAGGGGTAGTCTACATGGCGAGATTGATATCTCTAGTTTTGCGAGATCTATATTCAGGTATGAGGATGACACACTAGTGAAAGGGTTTGACAAACAGAGTAAGGACTCATCGGGGAACGCATTGCCATTCGGCGGCGGAGTGGTTGTACGCGAGGACAACAGAAGGTTTTGTGATGAAACTTCACCAGGGATCATGGTTGTTCAATCTATGGTGCATGGTTCATAGCGGAAACATCAAATTAGGAGGGGGTGAAGGGGGAGCCTCACAATGGGGATTTGGAGCAGCCATAGACGATCACGATGACAGGAGGCGGCTGCACTCGATGACGACGACGGGAAGTGTGGGCAACCTGCGTTCTGTGGAGGAGTGTTCTTCTGGTCCTTCACCTTAGATAATTGGATGCCATCCATGGGGGCCTGCGATGGAGGGGGATCAAGAGAGGACGAGGGTGTGGAGCACCGTATGGGGAGAACATGGGACAGCTCACCATGGGTGACGGCAGGGTGGGAAGCGGCTTCCACACGTGGAACAGGAGGGGGTGATGACAATGGCCTTCTCTGATCCATCGATAGGGTGCGCATAAAGAAGATGGCAGCGGTAAAAACAGATTTGTGGTATCAAGGGCACACCGTTTTGGTGATTGGGATGGGATAATTGGAAGAGGGCAGCCATCACCAGGAGGAGGGAGATGGCCGACTGTTTTCATGTGAATTAATCTTGAGGAGGAGTAACGGGGGAAGTTATTGGGGAAGGGGAATTATGGGGCTATAATTTCTGTCGTGAGGGGAGGGAGACGGGCGTAGAAGGGGGGTGCATGTTCTTTTTTTTGTTGATGGAGAAGTGGGGGTGCGGCACTGGTGCGGTGAAGGGGAAGTGGCAAGATGGAGGGAGAGGGGCGGCACTTTGGGGGAGGGGTGACTGTTTCTGTTGAAGGTGGGTAGGGGCACTGTGGGAGAGGAGTTGAGGTGGAGGGGAGGAGAGAGGGAGGGTTTTTTTGGGTTGGGATAAGATGGATGGGTTCAGGATGAAAAGAACAAAAGATTCTGTTCTACCGTCATCTCCCAATAATCTAGATATTCCTCCGCATCATAACACCCATGAAAAGAAGGTATAGTAAATTTAATTTTGGTGTAAGGATCATCATTACCTTGATTGCATCGGTTCTAGTTACCTCCCATACATGTTGTGTTTCTGTGAAGACGTTGACGATGTAACTTCTCCGCTTGGGTCTTGATGGGATCAGGCTGACCATAAGATCCAAAGATAACATCATCATTGTCATCCTCGTCATAGGGTTCCACTTCTTTGGTCTTGGAGAGGTTGGCTTCAAGTTGTGCTCAGCGTGGATACTCGCTTGAACACTCTAAATTGTATGACATGAATCTCTAACTTCCATCGTTAGCTTGCACATCTCCTTCATGAAGAAATCCTTCAGCTCGTTCGTTACCTCCTGCAAGTGACTAGATAAGGCCTTCTTTGGAAAGGAGGAAAAACAAAGGAAAAACATAGGATTCTAGTTCCGATGGATTTATTTCCTGTAGTAGCCTTTGGATCGTAGGAATGGATCACAGGAATATCATAGGAAAATTTCCTTTCCCTTTGATTCCATAGGAAAATCATATGAAAAATAAAATCCACTCCAACCTCTTTGGAAATTTCCTATGCACAAGGAACGAGGACAAACAAGATAAAATGACTATCGGTGGATCCTAATCAAAGAAGGCACCGGTCACTCATGTCTAATCAAAGCATGCCACATTAATTAATTGAAATTTGATCTTAAGATTCCTTTAAAAATTCCTATGTTCTTCCTACACCAGCCAAATGCCTAACCTTCTACAATTCCTATGGTTTCAATTCCTTTGTTTTCATTTGCATTCCTATCCTGTTCCTATATTTTTTCCTATTCCCATAGTTTTTCATTCCTATGTTCCAAAGAAGGCCTAAAATAGGAACGTCGTCTGGCATGGTTAGTGATCAATAAAAACCCTATGAACTATGCGGTTTGCTTGGTAGAACCACACCCTCACACACGTCTTACCAAGTTATTACCAATGCAAGCAGTGATGGTACAACCAGTGGCTGGTTCGTGATACATGTGAGAAGGTAGTACCAAAAGATTGCAAGGGTCCTTTGTTGTACTGATCTGGGGTAGTGTGTGGGGCTTTGGGAAGGCAAAATATTTAGCAAGGAGTAGCAATTAACGAATACAGAATAGCAAAGTTCAATAAGTATCCAAAGGACAAGTCACAATTGCGGGCTTAGATGTGTCCTAGGCGTAGCACAACAAGTTGGAATAAGAAATGATGAATAAAACTCACAGAACAAGCCAAACAACATTATCTGCACTTGTTTTTTATCTTTTTACCAATTTCCCTCCGGCACTAGTAAGAATCAAGATTTCTTATTTTTTTCAACTATTTTTTTATATTTTTCTCAGAACTGGGATATAAAAAGCTCCAACCACAAATATTTGCACCTTTTTTGGAGGTGTGATGTGGTCTAGGGAAATTCAGGAACAATCTCTGAAAACCCAAAAACAACTTGAAAATTTTTTTTCTTTACCTTCCTGATTTTTTTAATTTTTTGACGAGACCAAAGAGACCGAAGGTGAAGCATATATGCTTAGCCCCCAAGCCTCGAGTTGATTAGAATAGTTAGGTCAGGGTCTTGAAAACTCTTGAGGGTATAGCACTTAGGTATAGCCTCTAAGCCTCGAAGCGAACGGTTCTCCATTCGGTTTAGGGTCAAGATCATAATCTTCAAAGTAGCTTCCATGTAGATATTCAAGTACCGACTGGTGCCATGCTGACGATGTTTTGGAATCGATCACTTCTGCTGAAAATAGACATGTTTTTTGTATTGATAGTGAAAAGAATGAGCTGAGAATGTTGTCTTCTTTGAATACTTTGGGTTACATTGAATTTGTTCATTATGTAATCTGAGTTATTTGGAAGAGAAGCTTTTTGGATACGTTGATTTGCCATAGTTTTCTAAGCATACATATCATGTTATTGGCAAATATAACAATAAAGGACAATATTTGATACATCGAGTTTATATTTGTACAAATTTGAACTCTTTCTTTGTTGTACAAGATTGTGATCAATTAGATTGACCCTCTGGTTTTATGTTAACGAATCAGGTTCACTCCCAAGAATGGGAGCATTACTATTGCTACCTATGCATGCTAGTGCTGATTTTTCTTGCACTAAACACATTCTAGCGATTATACAACCATCTTTTTCCTACATTGCGTTTTGTTCGTGCTAATTTTTTGCAGGATAGTGTTGACAAAGATCGTGTGAATTTCGATCAAGGAGCCTTCATATTTGCCGACAAATCCGTAGGAGAAGATATTTTGGGAGATTGGAAACATGGTCATGTCAC
This sequence comes from Echinochloa crus-galli, assembly GCA_900205405.1. Taxonomy (NCBI): domain Eukaryota; kingdom Viridiplantae; phylum Streptophyta; class Magnoliopsida; order Poales; family Poaceae; genus Echinochloa; species Echinochloa crus-galli. Next base: position 1,165,533 of record OAMR01000047.1, read on the forward strand.
TCCTCATAATATTTCCAGTTCCCATATTTTCCTCAACCTTGTGAAATCTTTGTATTGTGCAGGGCCAGCTTAGAGCACTCACTCCGGTTTGAGACGCCAAGGGGGAGGCCCAAAACAAATCAAGTTCGAGTCCACTTCAGAGTCCAGGAGCAGCATGTACTAAAATCGTTGCCCAGGTTGCATACGGGCTCAGTTTTTGAAGTTTTACATATGCATGGAAAGCTAAGGGCATCTCCAATGTATAGGACCATCCCTGGCTCTATAGATGGCCCCCACAATGATTTGATGTCTATTGATGTATCGCCACCAATGTATAGAACCAGGGGTGAATCTATAAACGGGTCCCACACCTCTCTCTCCTCTCTTTCTCTCCCCCTTTCACAGTACATTCATCTATTGTTTACTCCATAGGACCTGGTCCTTCATGGAGTCAGGCTTACAATGTTTAGAACTCGGTTCTATAGGAGAGAGAAATTTATAGGACCATCATACGACCTTGCATTGGAGAGGCCCTAAGGAGATAAACTTTCCAATGGCACCAGTCGCATATCAAAATTCATTCTGAGTCAACAGGAATCGTGAAAACAATATTACGTCCAGAATCTGTCAGGTGCTGCGCCATCGTATTTTGGGCCATTGGGCCCTGTATTGTGTTAGAGCCCGTAGGGGGCGTCCCTTCTAACCCTAACACGCCCCTTTAGGTTATACAAACTCAGTAGCAGCCGTCGTTTAGACTCGGGTTTCGCTAAGATTAATTTGTCAAGAACAGTTTCACCGTCATTGGTTTGTAGAACCCCAAATCTTGTGCTTAATCATTCATTTACAGTTTGTCACTTCCTATTGAGAGTTGCGTTCTTTCGAGTTCTTACTTGTGTTCTTCGTTTTTCGAGTTCTTACTTATGTTCTTCGTTTCGCATGCAGGGATTAGCCTTCGTGGTGAGAACCGAATTGTAACACGGTTGATAACCAGAGGAGCCGTGGTGCTAAGATTGCAGGTTTCGAGTTTATTGACTTGAAGCTGTTTCGCATGTAGAGATTAGCCTTCTGGGCGAGGTCAACCGGATTGTAACACGGTTGATAACCAGAGAAGCCGTGGTGCGAAAATTGTAGGGTTCGAGTTTGTTGACTTGAAGCCGGATCAGTACGTCGTGCTCCACCCAAAACTAGTTATCCTTCAATTGACGGAAGATCGGGCACCTTAATTCCCATCATAATCATAGGGAGAGCTTGGGTGTCTTTCGGTTGCAATGTTGAATATTTTCATGATTCTTAATCTTGTGTGTGCTCTTGTTTAACATCTAAGCTCCACAAGCATGGCTTCATTTTTGTCGGCTACAGTGAACCTCTTTGCTTTTTTTTTTCCGATGTTCTAGTGGTGCAGTATTAAGCGCAACTACACGAGGCATCTAGCGCCTCAGCAACGCGAGGGAGCTGGCAGCAAGCCCGCAACGCCCGTCAAGGATCCAATTGTTCAAGGGCATCGATGGGAAGCACGGTCGCTTCGATGGCGAATGGAGAAAATGCGGTGTAAAGACAGTTGTAAGCTAATGGAGACGAGGGGGGAAAATAGCAGCTGCCTTATTAACCGTCGGATGAACCCAACGTTGGGCAATGATGGGTCGTCATAATAAAAGATGGCGTCGGACCATCAGCAGCATTACCAGTGTTTTGAAAAAAAAAAAGAATCAATGCGGACAACAACCATACATCGCAACTCACACGGATAAATTCACGCCCTGTGAAACCACACCCACCATTTAGCTGAGTGATAATGCCAAATGCAAAAAAATATTATGATAATATTGATACGGGAAAATAAAATCAGGTTAGATTGATTCGTTTAACAAACATGACGAGCCAACCCATTGTCAGACTGCAACATAAGGTACAATGCGCAACATACGGATGCCCATAAAGATTTGTATTTTTTAAGGATACACGCATTGAGTTCAAGTGGACATTTCGAAACGCAACCATCATCGGTAAAACTTGTTAGGATAGAATAAGGGCATCGCCAAAATTCCAACAATGAACTTTGGTTACACTTGGCACGCCATCTCAAACCATTTAAACGGACAACCCCCAATCCCTATCCCAAAGGTTAATAGGTGGCAAACACCAAATAAACACCAAATATTTCAGTGGTACTCTACACAATCGATTCAACTGCCGTTCCCAAATTGGACTGCCGAACCTATATTGGGTACCTATACAATTACATTGGTATTCCATTCTAAAAGAATGACAAGAATTATCAGAATTCCTAGAATGAACTCAGCAAGTTCAGAATTTGACAGTAGGCACAGGCATAGTTTATCACCCAAGCGCCTTTGTCATCTCCCGACCAATACTCTATCTGCCAAAAATATTGTACAACATTAGTGAGGCAAATACATAGGGAACAAAAGTTTTTAAAAAATTCTCAGCACACTTCTGGAGACAGGCAGAAACAAAAGAAACCAATCAGCATAGTTCAACGATGGGTTTGTCTATCACTAATCTTGTTTCTCCCAATTGCCCTGGTCAACACCTTGAGTTCATATTTATCATGTTCGTTTCTTTAGAGACCACCATATCCAAAATGGAAAATGAGATGTCATCTTTGTGTACACTGACCTTTAGTTGTCTCTTTTTTGAAACAACTCACTTCTCTTGACCCTTATTTTAGCTGCCTGTTCCTCTGCCTCGACATCATTAACAACTCCACGGCATTTGGGGAATCCACAGTAACATGGAAGCCGTCGATCACTCGAAAAAAATCTGAATAAAGCATCAACATGATTTTGTAAAAGAGCTATAAAGTTCAAAGGGTCAAAGGCAAAATGATAATCCATCCTGACCTATAATCATATGTCAACTCTTCCCATGGATCTATGTCCCGCTTTGCAAAAATGATGATGTGTTCATCCCCAAGGACAGTTATAGCACGCGAATAACAATTAGGCTGCGACGGTAAACAGGGATTGTTATGAAAAACACCATGCAGAATGCTTGCGAAACAACATATTGATTGCTTTGTGTTAGTAGCTCTATGGTTACTCTCATCTAGAGAGGATCACACTAGGAGAGTTGGGGCAATTTTCTGTTTTCTCTTCACAATGCAATGCAGCCCAAGGGGCTGAAGTTACACATATATATAGGCTGAACCAGCCAAGCATATGCCACTAAGATGCTATATGCTAGTCTAAGATGCTGCTGGCTGCTGTCCTAAAGAGGCAGCAAAGACCACCAGCAGCTGTCCTACAACCAGTCCAAGATGCTGTCCTTAGAGGGCAGCAAGACCACTAGTGCTGCAGACCATTGCAGCCCTACAAAGACCAAAGTACAGAGATGCTAACTGCTGTCCTACAAGCAGGACCAGCAGCAGCCCCACAAAAGGACCAGCCCCACAAAGACCAAACAGTGCAAGGCTTATCCAACATTCTCCCCCTAAGACTTGTGCGTCGTCTTGTGAGAGGGTTGAACCATCCCGATCCTGGAACAGAGCTCAAGGAACCTGATCCTCCCAAGGGGCTTGGTGAGCAGGTCCGCAAGCTGATCCTTGGTGTTGATGTAGCTTGCCTTGATGCTCCCTTCCTCCAAGCAGCCTCGGATGAAGTGGTACCTCACCCGGATATGCTTGCTCCGTTCATGGAAAACGGGGTTCTTCGCCAAGGCAAGGGCGGACTTGCTGTCCACCATGAGCTCCACCGCTTCAGTGTCTCTGCCAAGGAGATCACCAAGCAGGCGAGCAAGCCAGAGCGCCTGCGTCGAAGCGGTGGAGGCTGCAATGTACTCGGCCTCGCAGCTGGACAGTGCAACCACCTGCTGCTTGACCGACTGCCAGCTCACGAGACTCTTCCCGAGGAAGAAGAGAATCCCGCTAGTGCTCTTGCTGGTGTCGATGTCGCCGGCGTGGTCGCTGTCGCTGTACCCGACGAAGTGCGCCTCCCCAGGGCACCTCGGGTAGAAGAGACCGTGATCGAGGGTCCCCGCAACATAGCAGACGATCCTCTTCACAGCCTGCTGGTGCTCCGTCGTCGGTCGCTGCATGAACCGACTAACGTAGCCGACGGAGAACATCAAGTCCGGTCGTGTGTGGGCAAGGTAGCGAAGGCTCCCCACAAGACGCCGGTACTGCGTAGCATCCACCTCCTCCGCCGTGCTGTCACGGCTCAACTTCAGGCGCTCCTCCATCGGAGTGAGAGCCGGGTTGCAGTCGGTGAGCCCAGCTAGCTCAACGACGCGCTTGGCGTAGGCGGTCTGTCGAAGCGCGATCCCGGAGGCATTCTGGTGCACCTCGATCCCCAGGTAGAAGGAGAGAGGCCCAAGATCACTCATCCGGAAGGTGGCCTTCATCTCCTCCTTGAATGCCGCCACCTCCGCATCCTTGGTGCCGGTGATCACCAAGTCGTCGACGTAGACGCCCACCAGCAAGGCATGTCCTCCACTGCCCCGCCGGTAGACGGCCGCCTCGTGCGGGCTTTGCTCGAAGCCCATCTTCTTGAGCGTGGAATCCAACATGGCATTTCACGCCCTCAGCGCCTGCCGCAAGCCATAGAGGGCCTTGCGCAGACGAAGCACCTTGCCCTCCTTGCCGGGGATCACAAACCCCGGCGGCTGGTGTACGTAGACCTCCTCCTTCAAGTCGCCGTTAAGGAACGCCGACTTGACGTCCATGTGATGAACGCTCCAGCCCTCTCGGGCAGCCAGTGCAAGGAGGAGTCGCACGGACTCCATCCGTGCCACGGGGAGACCAAACAGTGCAAGGCTTATCCAACAAAAACCATCAATGAAATAGGGCAGAAAATGACCTGATTCAATTGTCTGAGGCGTTCTTTTGACTTCGGATCATCCAAAATAACTTGCACCTCCTTTATTGCGCAAAACCTCCCACTTGCACTATGTAAAAGATGGTTAAAATCAACCACAAGATGCTAATGATAGAAGAGTCAAGAGTGTAGCAGTTACATAGAAATATTCTCAGATTTCTATTTTGTGTCATGCAACGAAGGGCAATATGTAACACTTTTAAGTCAAAGAAGACAATACGCAAATGATACATGAAGTCTTCCATACCTGTTGAATCCAAGGTAAACCTGACCAAATGTGCCACTACCTAGCAACTTCCCCTTTTTCCACTCTGATTGAGATTGGTCGGAAACAGTGAGGGATGAAGGAATGGGACAGCTAGTAATAGGAGCTGGTGGACGAGGCAAGGGTTGAGACTGGCTCTTCAGATCATCCATCCCCTTAATCGTTGACCTTGGACTAAAACCAAGGTCTCCTGGACTTGCATAACTGGAAGCAAAATCATGCTTTCTTGGGCTTGGGGAAAGACTCCTTGTTCTCGCACAACACGTATCCTTATGAAATCTTCTACCACGCAAAGAGGCTCCACTCGTTGAAGCTTCTAGGCTTTTCAAATGGACTTCCCTGACATTGGTGACAGGCACCTCAAAAAACTTATAGTGCTCACGGGGAGCACTATGTGAAACAATGTGCTCCTTTTCCATCGTGCACTTATGTGCAGCAGGTGGCATAGTTCTTGCTCCAGGATAGACAGTTGAGTCTGCATACCTAAAAGTTGCATCAACAAATAGTGAATATCAGATTAAAAGTTGCATGTCAGGAGGCAAAATAGGTAAGAAGAAAAAAACAAAACAAATAGACAATCCGACAAGGGAAGGGCAAAGAAATAAAATTGTGTGGAAACTCAAAAACGGAATAAACCTGATTGTGGGTTGAAGATCTTGAATGATTTGATTTGAGATTTTTTTTAAAAACTCTGCACTATAATGACTAAAGCTAATTTATTCCTGTGTTCAGGCCAGATAACCCCTGCCAGCCATTACACTGTTGCACAGCATCAGAATACTAAAAACATGGTGTCAACACTAAACACAGAAAAAGACATTTTGACTGATATAACAAACTACTCTCATGGTCATATAGCA
>OAMR01000047.1:1173689-1206898 GCA_900205405.1 Echinochloa crus-galli
TAATACATATTGCTTATTAGGAAAAGTGAAACAACTAAAGTTGCCATTTGAAGTTTGAATGGGGGCACAAAAGAATGTGGACAATCAGCCAATATCATGTAGCTATCACGATAAAACAACATCATTATTCTCTGTTAGAGCTCGGCTGACTGCCGGCTCCGCATGCTCGAGGCGACCGAGTGCAGAGAGGGTCCTACGGACCTGGCGCGCTGCATGGGGGCTGCTGCTGCGCCTGGAGGAACCTCCATCAGACGAGCTGCTGCTCGCCGAGCTGCTGTTTGCCTGCTCAAGCAGAGGGGATTGGACAGGGACAGCTGCTGTTGCTGCCTCTGTTTGGGGCTGTTTGTGGGCTGGAGAGGGAGTAGAGCAAGAAATCTTTAGGCTGCAGGAAAGAACGGCTCTGATACCAGTTGTTAGTAGCTCTATGGTTACTCTCATCTAGAGAGGATCACACTCGAAGTTGGGGCAATTTTCTGTTTTCTCTTCACAATGCGATGCAGCCCAAGGGGCTGAAGTTACACATATATATAGGCTGAACCAGCCAAGCATATGCCACTAAGATGCTATATGCTAGTCTAAGATGCTGCTGGCTGCTGTCCTAAAGAGGCAGCAAAGACCACCAGCAGCTGTCCTACAACCAGTCCAAGATGCTGTCCTTAGAGGGCAGCAAGACCACTAGTGCTGCAGACCATTGCAGCCCTACAAAGACCAAAGTACAGAGATGCTAACTGCTGTCCTACAAGCAGGACCAGCAGCAGCCCCACAAAAGGACCAGCCCCACAAAGACCAAACAGTGCAAGGCTTATCCAACACTTTGTTATTATTCTCCTAACTGTACGTTCTAAACATCATGATATCACTAAGCACGGTAAAAGTGGCAAAGAATACTCAAAAGGTAAGAGCTACTATTTCCCTGAACATAATAACACATTACAATGTGGTTTCTACTGATAGCTATTACAGTAATGCAGTATGCAGTTCTGTTTGTGCTGATGGCAATACCTCCAAAAGTTTAAGAGAACCATGTAGCCAACTAAGCTCATCAAAGATTATTCCCATTCATTTACAAACAAATACAGATAATTCAAATTTCTAAGGTCCACGCATGACTCAAGTGTGCATATTACATTATGTTTTATGTATATGAGAAGGAAGAGTAAAACATAATAAGAATAGGCACAATTCTGATAATGATTCTGATGATTTTTTATATTACAGTTACAAATATGTGCAGATAAGTAAACAGATGTGCAATTATCAGCATGTAAGAGATGAGGTGATCTGAAGTTCTAACAAAAAATGTAAAGCCTCACAGAAAACACATAATTCCTTACCTCGCATGAATGGTTGATCAAATGAGATATACTTCCTGCCCGTGTAGCATCTATAACACGCTCATCATCTATCCTGAACATATATGTCCCAGCACCCTGCATCCATGAGTGTTATGACTTGTGAGTAAACAACATAGAAGTACAGAAATAGTTGTCATGTTGTCACTTTGAATGTTATTAGAACCCAGCTGAAGTCTCAGGGCCATGAGTGACCCATTGGACCATGCTTATATCTTTTATCACTATTTCTAAAGCATGCAATGTTTGGTCCGTCATGTCTTAATACGACTAGGATAGCTCCAATTTTGATCCGTCACCTCCGAATCCAGCTAGGATAGAGAAATCATAAAGGAAATACCACCTAACAAAAACATAAAGCCATCAAGTATTCCCCCCAAAACAAAAATCCACAAACCCTACACACAAATCATATTTTCACATGTAAAAAACATATTCACATATCAAATAGTGATTCACAAGTCTGTATTCACATATCAAATAGGTATTCACAAGTCGACAGACGAATGCTGTGATGAGACTGAGTAGAAGGCGAGCACGAAGTGGTGTCCGAGAAGTCATATCCGAGGCCCTTGACACCTCTGCCTCTAGCACCAAGGCCGCCGCCGTCAACCCAGAAGCCCCCTTGGATCCTGCTGCTGACGTCGCCGCTTCCAAGACCACGGCGGATCTCCGCGCTGCCAAGGAGGAGCGTGCCCGTGCAGCATAGATCGAGCCTGACACCAATCTAGCCCGCGGCTGACGCTCGTGCCCGTGCCGACCTGGATCGTGCCACTCGCGAGCGTGCCAGAGCCACACCCCCCGAGCCCAAAGCTAAAGACGACGATCTCGCTTCTGAAGCCTCCGGCGCCGACATCTACAATGTGCTTCTACACCACGAGGCTGTAGCGATCCTCAACTTGCACGCTCAAGCTGTAGCTGCACAAAAACCTCACACCCTCGTCCCTCTCTTCATCAACGTCTCCTCAATGTTCTACGCCCGTTGGTGTGAGGCCCTCCTCCTCACTCTGGGAAGCACTCCCTGGAACAGCACGCCCTCTCCGACGGGCGCGGCTGGGTGACACGCATGCGACACTGGTCGCCGCATAACCTGAAGTGCGCGGCCAACAAAAACTCGGCCCAAGAAACCCACGGCCTGCCTCCTCCGCGGTGACCACCTGCCCCCGCCTCCTCCACCGCCCATCCGGTTGTCATCCCACCAACCCCGGCCGCCGGCTTCGCCGCCGTCTCGCCCGCCACCACCGCCGGGCATCCAGCCACCCCCCGACCTTCTTCTGAGCCGGCGAACATCGGAGAAGCCCACCCCGGCAACCCCGAACCCTAACCCGAACCCTAATTGGCGGCGCGCGGCGGCGAAGCTGTGGCGGTGGTGCGCGGCGGCGAAGGAGGTAGGAGATGCTGACATAATGGGGCCCACCTGTCAGCGTGTGTCGCACGCGCATGGACCACAGATGTTTCCACATCGCGCGCGCGATAGCTAGTCGTGGCGCTCTCCGACCACGCTTTCCCTGGTTCGCCAGATTGGGTCCGTATGGACTGCGTCGTCAAGATGTGGCTGATCGGCACCATTACTGCAGACCTCACCGACGCTGTCCTGGAACTGGATGCCTCTGCTCGAGCTACTTGGCTCGCCATCGAGTCCCAATTTCTCCGCAATCGGAAAACTCGGGCCACCATACAATACACCAAGTTCTGCACCTTTACTCAAGGCGACCTCTTAGTCACCGACTATTGCCGCCGTTTCAAGGGTATGGCGGATGCTCTTCGTGAACTTGGTGAACACGTCTCCCATCGCGCCTCTTCCTGCAGGTCCTCTGAGGCCTTGATGATCGTTTAAAGACCTGCTCCTCGAAGAAATCACCATGGGTTGAGCACCTCCCGCGGGCGCGACCTCTTAGTCACCGACTACTGCCACCGTTTCAAGGGTATGGCGGATGCTCTTCGTGAACTTGGTGAACACGTCTCCCATCGTGCCTCTTCCTGCAGGTCCTCTGAGCCCTTGATGATCGTTTAAACACCTGCTCCTCGAAGAAATCACCATGGGTTGAGCACCTCCCGCGGGCGCGACCTCTTAGTCACCGACTACTGCCACCGTTTCAAGGGTATGGCGGATGCTCTTCGTGAACTTGGTGAACACGTCTCCCATCGCGCCTCTTCCTGCAGGTCCTCTGAGCCCTTGATGATCGTTTAAACACCTGCTCCTCGAAGAAATCACCATGGGTTGAGCACCTCCCGCGGGTGCCCTCGTCGCCTCATTAGGTCTCGGTGGTTCTAAGCCGCCCGCTCCTGCTACACCAACAATACAGCAACAACCGCCTCCCTCCAGCAATGGGACACAAGCACCGGCGTGGTGGGTGTGGGCATGGCGGGCGTCCTCCTCAGGGCGTCCCTAGTTCATCTAGCGGCAATGGCACAACACCTGGTTTAGCACCTCCTTAGGGCGCTCGCTAGCCCAACGTTCGACCTTGGACAGGGTCCATTCACATGTAGCCTGACCCAAGAACGTCGGCGCTGCCTCGTCCTCATGCTCTCCTGGCTAGCGGCCAGGAATAGTGGATTGGCGCTCCGCAACAGCAACCTCAGCAGCCAGCGCTACCAAATGCCCTATTGGCAGGCGGCCAAGGGCAGTGGGCCGTGGCACCCCCAGGACTCTACGCCGCAGCAGTTCCCATGCCCTCCTAGAGATCAGGAGACCATCACCAACAACTTCAACACCATGGCGCTCCAGCAGCCGCAGCAACACGAGTGGTATTTCGACTCTGGCGCAACAAACCATTTGACCTCCGATGATGGTACCCTCACACATGGTCACAGTCAATTCTCCACATTCTTCACCTTCCTCGATTGTTGTCGGTAACGAGAACCTCTAATGGTTTCCTCATTTTCATCTTAATAATGTTCTTGTTTCACCGAGTATTATTAAGAATCTTATTTCGATTCGCCAGTTCACATTCGACAATAATTGTTCAGTGAAGTTTGACCCTTTTGGTTGAACAGTGAAGGATTCACTTCCCTCTCGGAGAGAGATCTTCAAGGGCAATAGCTTTGGTCCTCTCTACCCGTTCCAGCACCTTCTACCCTCCTTGCCGCCACCTCATCATCATTTGGCATCAGCGTCTCGGTTATCTTTGCCATTAAGTTTCATCCAAATTAGCACAGTCATCTGCTATTCTTGTAATAGAAGTGCTTGTGCTACCTTATGTCATGCATGCCAATTGGGTCGTCATGTTCGTCTTCCGTTTCATGTGTCGTAGTCGCGTGTTACTCATAATTTTCAGTTAATACATTGTGATCTTTGGAAATCTCACATTTCTAGTGTCTCTAGTTATAAATATTATCTGCTTATACTTCACGACTGCTTACATTTTTTATGGACATTTCCGCTGCGGCTTAAATCGGACACCTTCCCCCTCGCCAACTTTTTTGCCTACATCAAGAGACAATTTGGTGTCACCATCAAGGGAGTTCAGTGCGACAACGATCACGAGTTTGACAACTCTGCTACCCGCACGTTCTTTCTCTTTCATGGTGTCCATCTTCGTATGTCTCGCCCTTATACTTCACCTCAGAACGGAAAAGAAGAAGTATGATTCGCACCACCAATAATGTTGTTCGCTACCTTATGTTCCAAGAATGTGTTCCTTCATCAAATTGGGTCGAGGCACTTACACTACTACATACCTTCTGAACCTTCTCCCGACCAAGACACTGAACATGACACCCCATTTCGCTCTTTATGGGACTCACCCATCCTATGAGGATCTTCGGGTTTTTGGCTGCAAATGCTATCCCAATCTCTCCGCCACTGCCCCCACACAAACTGGTGATGGTTTACTTCTTTCACAGCGACAGTATATGGTTGACATTCTAGAGCGGGGGCTGGGATGGCTGACTGTAAGCCTTGTTCAACACCTGCCAAAGCTCCCTGCTGCTGGACTGTTACTGATTTCTGCAGTCTTGCCAGGGCTCTTGGAATGTTTGACCTTCACACGCCCTGATATTGCATATGCTGTCCAGCAAGTGTGCCTTCACATGCATGATCCCTGGGAACCTCATCTTGCTGCTTCGAAGCACATACTTCGGTATATACATTGGACTCTGTACATGGGTTTACTCCGCTCCCCTACTCAGTCGGAGTTGATTGTTTGTTCAGATGCTTTGGGCCGATTGTCCAGATACGTGCAAGTCTACTTCAGGCTATGCTGTGATCCTCAGGGACAATCTTGTCTCCTAGTCCCCCAAGCGTCAAAATACTATCTCTCGTTCCACTGCTGAGGCTAAGTATAGGGCTGTTGCAAATGCCGTCGCTGAAGCCACTTGGCTTCTCCAGTTACTTGTGGAGCTTACTATCTCCTGTGTCGCGCCGCACTGGTATATTGTGACATCATCAGCACAGTTTATGTCTTCTAAACCCATTCAGCATCAGCGCACCAAACATATTGAGATTGATCTTCATTTTGTTCGGGAGCACGTGACCCTTGGTGACATTCGTGTTTTACACATACCGACCACTTCTCAGTTCTCTGACATCTTCACCAAAGGTCTTCCATCTTCGGTTTTTGCAGAGTTCAAGTTCAGTCTGAACATCCGTTCCAGCCTGAGGCCTATTGGCCACGGCTGGCCCTAGTTGTTTGTTGGAGATATGGGGGGAGATCGTATTCGGTTCTGTTTCTATAAACCATACAATCTCCCTACATATATGTAACATCTCCAATCAATACAATCTACTATTCCACGCAATATTCATTGCTTTCACAGAGTGCCCTCCCAGGACTAGAGGAGCGTGAATAAAGCAACCTTATTTAATCTCCAATCTGGTTATCCACATTTATATATAAAAAAGAGTAAATTGCACCCATCATACAACGACTTGTATGCGTGTATCATTTTAGTCTAATAAGTTGCAAAACATGCAAATAGGTAGATGAACTTGTCAAGCGTGTGCACATATAGTCACATGTATGCTATCGAGCATATTCTCTGATATAACTTAGACCACGAGTTTTAATTTTGAGGAGCCATACACTGTTTTTTTGCACTCATAAGCAAATGGGTTTCATGGCCAACTAGATTGGGATTTGATTAGAACGATCATCTAGCATGGTCTTGATGCGATATTCTCCATGTGAAATGATGACTAAATTTAGAAAATGTTTTTCAAGAAGCTACGGAGAAACACTTCCCTTTTTTTCAATTCCATTATCAAAATCTTGGAACTACCACAAATAGTTATGCATGGTAGAAAATATAAATAGACAAATGATCTAACTAATGCTCACTTTTGAGAAACTTGATCTGAGTTCTTATGATCATCGTGTGGGAAGCTAATTAAATACCCCAAAGTCTCATTGGAGGCACTTGATAGGGGTAGTATGTGATCCCTTCTATACCGTAAATAAACTAAATTCGAGTTGATTTGGCTAATATGTGACCATTTCTCTGATAATAACCAACGCATAGCACTATAGCAGCAAGAAAATAGAGAAAATAGTGCTATTAAAAAAATTTCGTGTAGCACCTAGATATCTCAGTGTCGACGGACTTGTTTTGTTTGACAATTTTGCATTTTGTCCATCTGTCTCCTCAACATTAATATTTGTGATCTAAGTTATAGTTGCGCAGCTTGTCACGGTGGCAAAAGACTCCCGTCAACATACATGTGACTGTGTATGCACAAGTTTAACAAGTTTATGCACGCATTTGCATGTTTTGCAACTTGTTAGATTAAAATGATACAACCATACAAGTTGTTGTATGGTGGGTGTTATTTACTCAATAAAAAATCATCTGCAGTGAAAAAATGAACTAAATGCTAAAAAGAAACTTACCACTAGTGAGTTGTATATTCGCCGCTCTCTGATGTCTGATATCGGTGGTCTAACAATCTCTCCTATGTATTCAATCATCTGTAAAAGAAGTAAATCCAAATTAGGAGAATTAGCTAGTAGATACACATGCAAATGAGAACCAAGTATACACATGATAGCTCATCCTACTCATACGACTCCACAGAAAAAACTGAGTTTGGCCCACATGCTGCCACCGGTTCTCGTTAGGGTTAAATTTTATGGTCATACCAAAGTCAGAAAATGCAGTCGTACATATAGCCTTTTTTTTCCTCAGCTACGCAGCAGAGCTGTGCATCATTATATTAAGTACTGCCACCAGTTCACATTATGGTCATACCGAAGTCAGAAAATGCAGTCCAACATGTAGCCTTTTTTTCCCTCGGCTACATCATTATGTTAAGTAAAAGAGTCTAAGAAGACTTGTGCAAGCCCATTAGGGCATGGTTTACTACATGAGGACCAGCCAAACAATAAAAGGAAATATGGCCAGAGACCTTTGCCCCCCACCATATGCCATAAAGCCTCATCCTTAAGTCCTGCATGACACCATGAAACTAAGAGATACCTCAAAGACAGCCATTCCTATGTTCATTGAAAATCTGAAAATGCATTGTAATTGTCTATCCGAGTTCTACAGGCTGGTCTTGATGATATAATGAGCATGCCTATGTATTCAATCATACGAACTAGATGCAAGATAGGGAAATTTGGCTCAGAAGCAATACAAACGTGCACAATAACGCTACGATTGTCTTGATTCCAGTGACACGACAAGAAGAAAAGAAATTCCAAAATAGCATTGCCCTCATTCCTTTAGTCTGGTCCTCTGTCTCCTGTCTCGGAAAGAGGCCAAAGCTGACACTTTCCTACTGCTCCCCGTGACCAGAAGATAGCAGTCAACAACCACTCTGATGGCGTTTAGATTGTGGGGAAAGATGTTACAGAAAGAGAGATGGTAACCCACCAGCCTGATATCCCATGTTCAGTTTGTGGCACTGGGAAATATAGAGGGTTTGTGTGGGTTATGATTGGGATATGGCTGCAGACAGAAGGGATTCATATTTGGAGATGCATGCACTGACCTGCATCAAGCTCCTATATGAACGGACATGTTCGAGTTGGTCAGTGGAGGAGAGCACAGCTTGATGCACGGTGCAGGGACTGGGCGTTGGGGTTCAATTCTGGTAAAGAAGAGATCAATCTGAGCAACGCAGATCTCGATTCGCTCAAGAACATAGCATCCTGATCGATTTTGGTGGTCGTGATCGGCTGGAGTTCATCTTCATCGATTTTGGTGGTCTTGACCTGCTGGAGTTCTTTACCTCACACGGCAGTGCACCGCAAGCGGCCGGACTACCCACCAAGCGAGCGAAACTGCTGCCTCTCCCAAATCCCCACCATTTATTTGGTCCTTGCACCAATCTCATCCAAGGAGATTTGAGGAAGGCAACTGCTCCATGCCACCAGGGCTCCATGAGTCCATGGGGAAATATGTAGAGACAAAACCAACGAGATTGACGATGCCATATTTTTATTCAGCTGGTGGGTCGCACGTGAACCTATACTCGAACCAACAAAACAAACAAGGGAAAGGATATGTGTCTGATTTCCCTTTCCCATACATCCCCTAACATAACTCATGACATATCCTTTTCCCAATCCAATATGCTATCCAAACGCCACTTCTGTTCAGTAGATAGTAGCCACCATTACCCACAACTGGTTGTCTTGTCATTTCTACATAAAGCAGGTGGGGCTTTTTATATCTTAATAAATACAGAAACTAAGGAAAGAACTAACAGCAATACAACTTTACCACACTTTTGCTGTTTGCACTGTGATTGGCATGGATTGCAGTGCTCCAGGGTTTATGGGGTTGAGGAACTCAGAGGGGTTGACAAGTGTGGTACACAGAATAAGTATCAAACAAATACAGAGTGATGGTACAGGACAATGACCCAATTATTAGCAATTGACGTAAGTTATAAATATGTATAATTTATTATCAGTATGGCAGAAAAGAAAAGGTAAGGGAAAACAAAGGAAAGGGAAAAGGCTCTAGTTAAGTGGGCTGATAGCCTGTCCATCCAACTAAGGCAGCCCACAGAACCACATAATTGTGAAAATCCACATCTCCTGTACCCTGCAGACTGGAGAGCGCTGACGCCACCAGGTATGTTGGACACACTTCATTCGCACAGCACACCTCTCCTGCTGATCACTATTTCCCACCTCCACCATAACAAGCTCCCAGCACCACGCGCTGTCCCAAAACCACGCTCCTGTGACTAGGCTGTCCTGGTCACGACCCAGTGACGACCAACATTTTACGCATCCCACATTTTGGGACAATGAGCCAGGGCAGCAATCATGGCATTGACCCACGCTCTAGGTGACCTAGCAATGTTATTTCCTTTTCTATCTGTACTTGCTTCTTTGCGAAACCAGTTTTTCCATTCAAAGTAACCAACTCCTTACCAACAATCGAAACCTTTATTTAAAGGGGAAACTGAAGAACATACCATATCTCCTGCCTTGTGTGCAACCTTGGCAAAGACACCAAAGCCATGAATTCTTGATTTTCCTGTCAAAAGACAATGCAATCATCATATGAACAGCAATTGACACAACCACAAGTGACTATCATAACATTGCCAATTTATTTCATTCAAATCCAACATTTCAACAATACTTAAAGTTAGAATGACAAAGCTATGATATCTCTTCACAGGGGTAATACAGATCACATCTTCACAGTTGGTAGCCATTAAATCCTAATCCCAGTCGAAACTATCATCGCAATTTAGGCCCTGTTTGGATCCATCAGCTAATTGCTAGCTACTACCTCCGTTCCAAATTACTATTCATTGTTGACTTTTTTCAATGATCTTTGACCATTCGTCTTATTCAAAAATTTTGTCCAAATATACAAATCAATAAGTTATACTTGAAGTATATACGATGATAAAGCAAGTCACATACAAAATAAATGATACTTGTGAAATTTTTTGAATAAGACGAATGGTTAAACGATAAATGAAAAAGTCAACAACGAATAGTAATTTGGAACGGAGGTAGTAGCTAATTTTAGCTGTGGTGGATCCAAACAGGACCAGCTAATTCTCAGCTAATGTTCCTTTCATTAGCTAAATAGCAACTATTCAATTAGCTGGTCCAACACAGCTAATTCTAGCTAATCAGCTAATGAATTAGCTGGGTGGATCCAAACAGGGCCTTTAATACCAAGTTTTAAGCTACAAAAGCGGATTTGCATCAATATATTCTCCATTCCTTTCTAGAATCCACTGCTACTATATTACTACAGAGAATGATACGTCCATCATTCACATCAGAGTTAGCACAACCACACAGACAATGAGGCACAGATATTAATAAATGGTTTATAACAAACAATATGTGAAATAGGACATGAAGCATCCTCTCCTAAAAAAGGAACACAAGATGTTTAAGAAAAAGACATGCTTCTTTGATTAAAAGAGGTAACAG
This sequence comes from Echinochloa crus-galli, assembly GCA_900205405.1. Lineage (NCBI taxonomy): Eukaryota > Viridiplantae > Streptophyta > Magnoliopsida > Poales > Poaceae > Echinochloa > Echinochloa crus-galli. The sequence goes on from OAMR01000047.1 coordinate 1,184,398, forward strand.
ATGGAGGAAAAACACATGTGACTAAGATCACAAAGAAATATTATCTTACACTTGGCTCAAAATGTAGTTCTTGGAAACTGGTATGAAGACTTGATCATCTCCAGAAGATTGTTCTATGGAAATACAAAAGGATAAAAATTGAATAGAACTCACCAAAAGTTAGTCTCTTCCTAAATGTAGCCTTCATGCTTGTATATTTTTCAACCATAGAATACACATTGCAAAAAGCTTCTTGCTGCAAAGCATCTGACAAGCCAACCGGTTGAAGTGATTCAGTGCAAGTATTATTGCCTACTCCATTTTGGCAGTAGCCACTGACAATATAAGGTCTATTCTCCACATATAAACGTTTCAGGGAAGCAGTAGCCATGACTTGGGGTTGCTTTTGGCCCCTTCTCCTGTGAAAATTATAGGGTTCTGGCAAGGAAAGAGGGCATTCAGATATGAAATTGTAAGAGAACAATATAGATAATCAAATTTATAGGGTAATGTTTAGTAAAATTAAAAAATATTAAATACATAGCAAGTACATATGTTCTTCAATCCAGAATTCCAGATGGTACTGCAAGGAGCCAAGGATATTAACTACAAAACTAAGTAGCATAAAATGTCATAATGGTAAACCCCCAAGTAAAATATTATTACAGGGGCACAAAATATTATTACAGGGGCACAAAAAATCCATAATTAATATCATATTTAAGTTGTTTTTTAATGCACAATCAAATTTAGTATACACAGAACATTAAACTACTTGTCAAATTAACAGCCCTTGTTCTCTTACCTGTCCTTGCACAACCAGATGATGAGGCCATATCCGTCTGAACTGCCTGAGAGGCCTCAGCGGGGTCACTTTCTAGAGATGGGCGTTCAGCAGATGGTTGTCTGTGCTTTTTGCAGTATGAGAGTAATCGAATACATGGATCTTCATCTTCATCAAGTAACATGTGGTGGATTTTGTCGTCATCTTCAAGCTAAAATAATAAAACAGATGCACATAATGGAAATACATGCTAGAGGAGGCACAAAAGATTAGTCATCAGGAAGGAAACGCCCCGCATAAAAAAAAGGATTAGTGCTGTACCTCAACACAAAGATCAGCAGCACGTGCACAAAGAGGGTGATATGCAACACGACAGGTAGGATGGGAACACTATGTTGATATAAGAAAGAGTTATAACATGTTTTGATCATCCTAACAATAGCTTCAACAAACTGTAATGTACCTGTATACAAACTCCATATGAAACTCCGCAAATGCTGCATACAAGTTTCCAACGGTCCTGGATTGACAACTCACAATGATGAATGATGATATTTCTACAGAAATACTAAAAGATTGAAATAAGAAGTTCACACCAGCAAAGAGGGGAAACCTTGTTGATTCTGCTCAATCCATCAATCGGTTCCATTCTCTTTACGTCTTGTAAGCATGTTTCTGCAATAGAATCGAGATTGAGAGAACTAAAAGCATCTCATGCCACAAAATTACGATGATATAGGGACCATCAAAGTGATTATACCAGGAATCCATATAGCACATGCAAGATGAGCCCATCGGCCATCTGTTGTAGGTTTCATTGCACCACCTAAAGAAAATTTTAAGTTCCATAAGTATATAATTCATTTGCAATGAAATGGGGTGCAAATCTGTACCTGTGACCGGACATAGGCAGCATTTTGGGGACACACGAGGTGCACCAGGTCGACACAAATTGCAAAGCCAAAGTCCTCCGTCCAATTGTTTTAGCTCTCCGTAACATCTAGCATGAACCTGGATCATGTTGTAAGACATTGTAAACACTTTCACATTTGACAACCTTATGAGAACCAACAAACAAAATCTTGCATACCATCATACGGCACTTGTCGCATTGCAAAAATAAGTTGTCTTCATACTCCTGGAAAACAAAGATCGGAAACTTTCAGGGGCTGATTACTTACCTATTGAATAACATATATGAGGACAGGAATAGGATTGTTTACCTCATCCATATCACAAACATTGCAAAAGTCCAGATCTTTCCAATTAACATGCACAGCTCTATAACCAAGGATAGTATCCCCACTGTTCTCAAAATATTTCAGACATGACCTTGCATTGGGCAATTCCTGACAAATACACAGTTGGACTTGAAGTTAAGGATGAAATCCACTATCCATCAATTCTATTGGTATGAAGTAAAAAAGAGGAGGGTGACAGCTGTGAACAAGAATTCTACGAATGCATGGGTAGAAATATTTACATATTTAATGAAAATAAACAACTTGAAAAGGGCTTTAAAACATGCACAATGGCAGCATTCTGTAGCTGTTTGTACTAGCAAACTTCTTGCATGGAAGAGAGCAAAAAGGGCTGCATAATGAACAGATAAAAGCAATATTTACGACACCAGTTTAGTCATTTGGACAATCTTAAAGATAAAGGGCACATTTGGTTCCTAGCCACAGGTGCTCGTTGAGGTCGCTGCCTCCTGCTTCCATAGGTTATGAGCACTACCACCATCCGCTGATGTTCTCTCCTATGAAGATCTATAGCTGCAAAAGGGGAAGAGCATGCGGAGGAGAAGATTGACTGTATCATTCCTGTGTGGCAATGAAGAATGTCTGGCTGGTTGATTTTGTAGCATGATTGGATAATAGCATGTTTCACTGAACTAATATCTTAAAACTTGTGCACTTGGGCTAAAACTGCTGGATTGTTACTTGTACATGTAATATTGTTCAAACATATACCTATCATCGCTTATTCTCACTGAAATGTGATTGTTTGGTGGGGAAAGGATGGTAACCTTACGTCCTTACCACTATAGCATTGAGGTGTTTTAAGTGTTTTCACCAACATATGGCTAGCAACCAAACAGGTGCCACAACTTTTTGCCAGATATTTGTGGCAGTGATCCAAACAGAAGCCATATTGATTTTGCCACACCTTATTTACCAACAAAACAGTTTATTTTTGTCACAAAGTATGGCTTGCCACAAGTGTGGCTGGAACCTAACCTTAGGCGTGGCAAATTGTGGCTGGGAACCAAACGTGCCCAAACAGACACCATATACAAGCCAGGGGCAATATGTCCAAGTAATAAGATAGTATCTAACTCAAACATGTATAAACAATTTCAATTTCATTAATCAAGTCCAACCTCTTGTCAGCATAAAGAAAATGGATTCTTTTTTCCTTTCCAATTTTTTGTTCGAGATTCTTATTGATAGCTCTTGTTGGGTATCATATCTAGCCTACCCCAACTTGATTGGGACAAAAATACATTGCTTTTGTTGTTTCCTAGACGAATGTTGTTTTCAGTTGTGCAGATAACACAGGCATGCAGCAACTTGTTTGCTCTTTCTTGCCAACCCAACAGGTCAAATAAGAAAAACTGGATTTGCAAAAAAATGGCTTATGGCTCCTTATAGGGGCAATATATTCTAAATAATACCAAGCATCACCATGCTAAGAAGAATAAACTGGGTTGAGGTCCTAAAACCAATTTGAAATAACAGTTTGATAGCGGATGTAGGCCCATCCACTATCAAGAACTCAAGTACTCTAAGAAGAGAAAATTTTAGTCTGCACAAATAAATATAAGTAACATAGCTGGCATATATATTGACCTGGGTACCAGTTGCAGAAGATAGATAGTTTCGATATAGGGATAACTTATGAGGAGCAAGCTGAGGGTACAAAACAAATACATGGATCAAAGATTATCTAATTGTCTAGCCCAAGCTCCAATGCACTACTTGATAAAATTAAAACAGATAAATAAAAGAAAATATCAAACTGGTATTTCGTTTCCAACCTGAATAAGCTGCCTTATCTGTGGATTTGAAAAGCCAAACATGTACGAGCCAGATCTTTGGCATACATTTCTTTCCAATTCAGTGGCACCACTGAACTGTTTCTCCTTTATTCTGCAGTATATCTCTTTCCAACAAGCATTAGGGGTAGAGCCATCAATCTGAACATCATAAAGGCTTGACATTAGGGAAATGTACAGATTTGGGACTGCTAAATTTATCTTGATGCTGATATATCCACGGTACACAAAAAGAATTCGGTGATAATCCTCAAAATGCACTTTTTCTATTAACTACATGGAAATAATTGAGAGAAACCAGAATGTACTACTGAGTTGACTTGGGTAACAGATGACATGTACCATAACTTGTAATGGCAGAAACAGACTTTCAACACAAAAATAGTAATACCTTAAATCAAAGGCTTTCCACTAAAGTTATAATTTTTTTAGAAGTTAGAAAAATTGTAGAACAGAGTCAGGCTGTATGCGTAACTACTTTCAACCCCGCACCAAGTAGATTTGTGAATTTTCCCAAGTCCGTTGCATGTAATAACTAAAAAGGGATGCACTGACTGGAGTAAAACATAAAACTAAGATCTTAGCTAAGCTTTAGCTTGTTATTTTCTATTTTACATTACAAGAAGAAAGCTAAGTTTTAGCTATTACAAGGAGAAAGCTAAGTTTTAGCTTGTTATTTTCTATTTTACATTACAAGAAGAAAACTAGGGCATTTTAAAAGGAAATAAAGGCAAGTAATATCATGAGAAAGAAACATTCAAGTGGAGTGCCTTCATGTGCATCCAATCAGTTAACATTAACAGGTATCACACTATCATGTTAAGCAATCCAGAGCCTAAAATATCCTTAGGACTTTAAGCATAAATTTGACATACCGCTAACAATAAAAAATTATAAAAAGGTTATATATGTCACTAAAACATAGGGAATCTGATCGACTCATCAAAATGTTCATGTTCATTTCTAATAGAATATACAGATTAAATGGCCTCTGTCAAATGAAGAAGATGATGCCACTAGGACAACAGGAAACAGCAATGACATGGTTAGGAGCCGCTAGACAATAATGGCAAGGCATACATATAGACTATCAACCATTATTCTTGAGCATATCTTAAGACCCAAGAAGCTGTAGCTAGTGAAACAATACATTAGATAGCTATACAGATTAACTCCCTTGTCTTGGTGATGCCAGTACTTCACATATCTATGCAACACCACATATAATGACACACTAGCTTCTGAAAACTGTTAGAACCAGTATATTCTTTCTTTCAAAATTAGCGAGAGCATCACTAAGATGAAATTGTCAATTTGCTTACTTGCACTCCGTCTTCTGAGACCACCCTAAACAATGGACGTCCTTTTGTATCTGAGTTCCTTAGTACTTCCATTTTGTAGGATGTTACTGAATTTGGGTCTGCAAGAAGATTTTCATATACCAAATAAATAATGCATAATCTAATGAGTGAAACAAATTTGAAATGGAATAATAAATGTTGCAAACAGCTTTTAGACAAGTTTGAAGGAGAATTACCCATTATTGACGTGAACTTTCTGAAAGCAGTATATCCTTCAGGCCATATATGCTTTTTATTATGGAAATGGTCTGAATCAGATACTATCCTACCTGGAAATGAGCTCACAAATTAGAAGTTGGTCACACAGCAGAGGAAGGAGAGAGCAAATACATTGGAATAAAAAATGTTAACATGGAAAGGCTATGCAGACAAATAATATCTCCAAATATGCTATTAGCCTACCATGTCTTTGTGACATAGGTAAAGCATAGAGTGATGAGACCCATCTGACTATTTTGGCATTAAAACAACTGAGCTGCAGTTCTACATTTCATATTTCGACTTGTCGCACCAGACCATAAAAAAGGACAAGAAAGTGAATGTCCAAAGTGACAATGTGACCTTCCAAAAAGAAGGCAAAGGTAAAAGGAGAGAAAAGGATATTTCAATTCATATCTTAATTTTTCATTTGATGTGAGCATATAGCCCAGCGCTTTACCATTTCTATCTTCACTATTGCCAATGTTATAAATATAAACTCTATCTGGCACTTCAATTGGCATAGTACTATGTTTTAAAATAACGATAACATTGTACTAAGGAACAAAAATAGACAAGATGCTACATTCGATGGTTGAACACATACCTAAATTGCTCACACGAAGATTTCCTAGTTCTATTTGAGTCATTTCAACAAAATCCTCTCCATTTTGCACTGCTCTATCTTCTGATAAATTACCACATGAGTCTACCCTGTCCTCACAGGAATTAACATCAGAACCATCATGTGGGACAGATTTCCGCAGCTGCAACATAATTTCCGGAAGCTGCTGTGTGCGCAGAAATCTACAGGATAAAAAAGTCAAATGGTCATAACTAAAGAACCATACAAGATAGAAGAACAACCTGGTGGTCTATGTATGACATCTGCTCCTCTTAGAATTTGAAAGATGATTTACTTCTGTAAACTAGGCTAGGGATACATACTCCGTGGCTTCTTCTAAACTCCGACTGAAACTTGCTTGCTTGCATTTGAGATGCAAAGAAGAAAGAAGTCCATTCAGAAATGGCACAGCTTGCTTTAACTTAACCCTGAGGGCAAGGACAAAACACAGTTTGTAGTTCCAGGAAAAGAAGTTAGTGGTATCAGAATTATTTCTACAGGACCAACCTTGCAAAATCATGAGTACCAAAGAATTGAACAAGTATCGATTGGTCCAATCGAACTGGCTTCAAAGCCCGGTTTGCAGGTACATCTGACTCATCCACCACAACCGCCGGCCACATTGCATGACCTGTTCAAGCACATCAGACCCCATTAGAGATAGGGCCTGTGATAATGGGTGAAAGTACTAAACTTTAGCACTACCCCATCCAAACAAGAGTGCTAATGGGTGGTGCTAAACTTTAGCCAAGACTCAAAAACATTAGCTGGGTGATGGGTGTTAATAGGTGCTAAACTTTAGCACTAGCACTTGAGCCCATCCAAACAGGCCCATAATGATTATGGGTGACTGCAATAATGATTATGGGTGACTGCAAAAGGAAGCAGACCACCTACAAACAAATAAAACAGGAAACAACCACAAAAGAAAAAAAAATCAATCAGATGTTGAATCTAAACCCCAAAAAGAAAGCATGTGCATGCACCTGACTTTATAATTTAGGAAGAGAGAGGAAACTAGGAGCTAAAGTGGCAATCAAAGAATAAAACTCAAATTTCTAGTAGAAAGTGAACAAGACAATAAAATTTCAGACAATCGTGGAAAAATAACATAAACGTGAAGACATCACAAGACTTTATAATTTAGGATATGAAGGATCCACTACACTAGACATATGACCAAGCTCAGAAGACAGAACTGTGTTGGGAAATTAATACAAACTTTCACCCAAAACTAGATAAATGAAGCAATGAAGCACTACACACCTGTATTCCGGTATATTTGAATAGCAAGTTAGCAATTAAACTTCTAATGACATGATACGGAAGAAAACTAAAAAAATATCACCACTCAATTCAAGTTTATCAGATGACAACATCAGTGATGTTCAGCAGTAGAGAACCCAAGTGTGCAGGCTACCTGTAATTTTAGCCCACACAAGGTCTCCTGGGTCAAGACCCTGGTAGTCATGAAAGCTAACAGCAAGTGCAAGTAACTCATCATGACCCTTCTTATCCTGATTGGAAATTCCAATATTCAGATTCAAGGACTTCATTTCTTCAGAGGAGATGAAAAATTTTATCCTTTCATCTGCAAGGCTAAGGTTCTCTGCTTCCCCATCATCATACTGTACCTGCAGTTCATGTAAATATAGTTATCAACCACTGGGTTTTGCTCCTTTTTTGATTCAGAATATGGATGGAAAATTGAGTGGAAAAGAATTAAATGTCAACTGTATCTAGATTCTGATACCTCAAAAACAAAAGAATATTTACATGAGGAAAATACAGAAGGGAAAAAACATAAGCAAGCTATGATGATTCCGCACAACCAGCAGAATAATTCAATTATTAATCCAGCAAACATATGAGGATTCCTCACAACCAACAGAATAATTCAAAAAACAAAAAAAGAAACAAATAATATTTACACCAGCAGGGACAGAGAACATACTGAATGCTTCTTGGTTGCTTCATTGTACACCGTGATGGAGCCCTTGTACCAATCATCATCCAGCGGCCAAAAAACCTGCACTAACAATCAGAAGTAATGTCCAAACATCACAGAAATTCCATGAGAACAAGAAAAATTATCAAGAGCTTACACCTTGCATGCTAATCCGACAAATGTGTTAGGATCCGCACTCTGAATATCCAACCTGTGACAGAACTAGCATCAATACTAGTTGGATTTTCCATTAAAAGTATATACATTTCAGCTGAAACTGTCAGCAATGCGAATCCAACTCACTCGACCCATTTCCTCCCGACCAACCCCTTGGGCCTGCCCTGTCGCCGTCTCTCATGCTCGGAGAAGCAAACTGTCTTCTCAGCCCCTCCGTCCGGGGCCGGGGGGCGCGGGGCGGGGGCGGAGGAGGAGTAGACGTGGCCGAGGGGGAGGTACCGGATGGGGCGGTCGCCGTCCTCGTCCTCCTCGCCGTGCACGAAACCGTTGCCCTCAACGGCCATCACCATGGCTAGGGTTTCCGCCCCTTCTCTCTCTAGGGTTTCGCGAGCAATGGTGATTATGGCGATGGGGTTTGGGGGAATTTGGGGAGGGAAGTTTAGGGGCCCTCGCGCAAAAAAATTGCCGTTTCCCGCCGGAGGAAGCTCTTCTCTCTGCTCTGCTGCTCCCCCTCCCCGGAGGTCGGGGCTGATAGGGATTTCTTGATTTCTTTTTCAGCGCAGGCTTTTCCAACTCACCGCTTCGGTCACCTCCAGTGTGCCAAGGCCAGTGCACAGTGTTATTCTTCTCTCCTCTAAAAAAACGAAGTGGAGACCAAAAATTGGTCCTACTTTGTGTGGAGGACGACCGCAGGGACGACCACTTAGCCGCCGCTTGCCCCTCGCGCTGCCACCGGCCCGGTCCCATAACTTCCTTCGAAAAAACCGTCGCTCCCCTTTTCTCCTGCCTCCCACGATCCTCGAAACCTCTCCTCTCCAAAAAAAAAAACATCGCTCCCCCAGATTTCGCCCCATCGCCCCCGTCCTTCACGGCGCCGCCTCATCTCTCATCCGTTCTCCGTACGCTGCCTCTCTCTCCTCTGGTGCTCCTCTCCATTCCGAGCCACACCGGAACTCTACTGTGCACCCTTAACCAGTGCGCTCCATGCCCCGTCTATGTCGCGGCAGAGCGCCTCGACGCAGGACCGCCAAGAAGGGCCGCCGCCACTCATCGTCGCCATTTTTCCTCAAGTATAGAAGCCCCAGCGTCACATCTTCCTCTGGCCAGACCTCAAGTCGCGTCATCGCAGCTCGTCGAAGTACCCTAGGTGAGCTCCCCGTCCCGCGAGCTTTCCGTTTTGCCTTGTCCCGTTGAATTCCGTGCAACGTAGGTCAAGTTGGGATTTAGCCAGTAGCTTCTATCCATGCATCTACTGCATGCAGCAACCATCGTGTTTTGATGATCTTCTTGCGTGATGGAGGAAGAAGACAGTGTTGTAGTCGTTGGATTTTATACCAAGGATCCAGATTAGATCATGTGAATACCCCTTCGTATGGACCCGGTCCACTGTAGGCCATACATGTCATCTGGTCCATAGAACCCACGGACAGAGTCCACACAACAGTACAGCCACATCACCATCCCTTTCTATTCCAGCCCCTACACTTGTTCAAAATCGCTACGTATTTTTTCTGTGTCACATGAAACAAGCACTTTACACCTGAAACTTTGGTAATCACTATTCCGGCCATATCCCTTGTACTTTTACACCTAAACCTCTGATATTTCACTAATCCTCGGTCACTGTTCACTGCACAGTACGTCTTTTACTATTCAGTCCCTGCTTTTTAAATAGTTTCGTGTTTAAGTCCTTACACCTTAAAACTCTTATATCTTTTTAACCGTAGACATAGCGACGAGTACTACACGTTAGTAACATTTACATCATATTTTATTACTGTTTTGTGTACTATTCTTTGTATTTATTACTGTATGGTGTACTATTCTTGTACACCCTATAGTCTACCACTAATTTCAGAAAAGTCCTCCATAGAAATAGTTTCCAAAAATTCGAATTTATCTCTCCTCCTAAAAAGAACGAAGTGGAGATCAAAAATTGGTCCTACTTTCTGCCGAGGACGACCGTGGGAACGACCGCGAAAAAAAACGCCCCCTCCCCACGCCCCACGATCTTTACTCCCCCGACGACCGTCCTCCGAAAAAACGCCCCTCTCCCCCACGATCTCTCCTCCCCCCAACGCCGCCTTCTCCCCGCTCTCCCTCCACGTCGCGCTCAGACTCCTCGCCGCCGTCGCTGGCGGCCACCAGAGTCTTCGCCAGCTGTCTCCATCCGCAACTCCGAGCAATAAGACTTCCCCGCCCTTCATCTCGTCGCCCGCCATCTGTCTCGCCGTTCTATCTTTCCATCAACCTTGTCTTGTTCTCGCTCGCATCGCACCCCAACATCGTATTGCAGCGGCAACCGAGGCCACCTCGAACCACCAAGAACAGCTCCACCTCCCTTCATCCTACGTGTGAATGGAACTACATCTGCTCTCCAAACTGCCATAGGTGCGATCCCCATCTCATATGCTTTCCTTTTTGCCACTTCCCGTTGAATTCAGAGCACTGTAGGTCGTTCTAGCATTTTCCGGTGAAGTTCCGGTAGCACACAGGAAGCACGTCCATGGCTCCACCGTGAATCATCATCGCAGTAGGTGCCTTTAGATCAGAAACCAACGGCCTAGATTAGATCAAGTGGATTCCCCTTCATATGGACTTGGTCCACCATAGACCCAAGTGCAAACCCCTTGCTCCATGAGTCCATGCCGATTTGGCCACACTACTAGAGAAACCATCATCACAAACGGCACCATCACAAACGGTTTTGAAAAACCGTTTGTGATACCCTCATCACAAACGGTTTTGAAAAACCGTTTGTGATACCCTCATCACAAACGGTTTTTGGAGAACCGTTTGTGATGGGGGCCATCACAAACGGTTTTTCAAAAACCGTTTGTGATGTGAGGCCATCACAAACGGTTCGGAACACGAACCCTTTGTGATGTGTATGGTACATTCAAACCTTATTTTGAAAAAAGTTGTAGATCTCGATAAGTTATGAAACTTTGTAGTTGAGAACTTTGTCATTTGAAGTCATATAGTTGCTAGATCTAAGTTTGAATATTCTCAAATTTGAAATTCAAATTTCGTAAACGGCCTCGGATGAAAAAACGGTCAACATGAAAGTTGTAGGTTTCGAAAAGTTAGGAAACTTTGTAGTACAACAGATTTTGATTTGAAGTTATTTAGGGCCTCAAACAAGCAATTTAGACTCGGTCTGGTATAATATGATAGGAATCGGAACGCTATCTAGTCACAGGTGACGGACAGGTGCAGTGGTAGAGGAGGCTACGCGCGAGGGAGAGGTCGTGAGTTCGAACCCGGCCGGCCGCGGAGCGCGCGAAAAAATGGCAATGGGCCTCCCCAAATGAAAATAATTTTTTTTCCCTATTGTTTTCGTATTTTTTGGGGTTTATTTCGGACACAGGAAATCACAAACGGTTGGAAAAACGAACCGTTTGTGATGGGGCATCACAAACGGAACATCACAAACGGTTGGCAAAACCGTTTGTGATGGCCGTTTTGAACCGTTTGTGATGCTTGTATCTGGAGTAGTGCCAACTAACCCCTAAGCTTTCTTGAAAGTTTTCTGATAATTTCTGAGCCTTTACAATCTTAAAATCTACACCCTATAGTCTACCACTAATTCTGGAAAGGTCCTCACTAAAATTATATTGCCCGTAGCAACGCACGGGCACTTTTCCTAGTGTTAGCATTTAGGGTTGAAAGTAGGGATGAAAACCGTTCGAATACGGACGGATATCATCGGATACGAATATAGATAGTTTCTTCTCTCGGATTCGGATCGGATACGGATAGTGTCAACTTGTGACAGATAAGATAGAAATGGATATAGCATTATAAATATCCAACTTTTGGTATTCGGATTCGGATCGGTAGCGGATACTAACTATCCGAATTCGCATTCGAATGGATATAAACCCCTCCAATCGAATCGAAATCGAATGCGAACGGATAATATCCGTACCCATTTTCACCCTGGTTGAAAGGGGTCCAAGATAATCCTCATATTATTTTTTCACATTATAATACGAAATTGAAAATAAAAAGGCCAAAAATAAAATGAGTATAAACTAATGGGATATCGAAAACAAACTAATTTGAACAATCAGGTATAAAAACGATCGGATACGGAGAAAAAAGCCGAAACATTTGCCCATGGGACCAAGTCGATCACAACGAGACATTGAGACCAATACACGTATACACATATACCATGAAAAATTAGTAACAAATCTAAATATGTACTAGTATAGATGTGTCGCACCTTCAGTCAACAATATAAGGCGCGCATACAATTCAAGTTTCAAACTTTAAAAGTTTTAACCTTTAGTTAATCTTTCATAATAAAAGTTTTATCTAACAAAAATAATACAATTAGATTTATATTTAAAAGTAATTTTATATAGTTAGTGTGCATTGCTACGCGTGAAGAAGACTTTATTAGCGAAAGTGCATGGGGTAATGGACGACACCGATTCCGTATCTGATGTGAAGAACAACAAAGGATGTCTAGAAATGACGGCGGGTCGACGATGGGAATGCAAGTGATGTGAGACGACAAAGGTACATACGACAGTGCGAGACCGCGTGAGGAGGTGAGGTATTGTGGGTTGGTTTAATACCAGTGTGTTGCTATAGGCGATGGGGACTTCATAAGTGAAGGCGAGTGGGAACCATAGATATCATCAATTCCCTGTTAACCAGGACCATGACAAAGAGAGATCCTCGGCAGACGGCCCGGAAGAACAACGAATCAACACAATAGGGATACGAGCGATGAAGATGAAGGAGTGCGTGTGGTGGTGCAAGATGATGAGAGAAGATGAGGTACGATGGGTAGATAAATACTCATGTGCTGGTACGGATCGATCGGACTTTTGTGAGCGAAGGTGAGCAGAGTCATGGACCCCTCCCCTCAATTCTGCATTCAATAAGGAGCAAGACAAATGAGAAATCCTCAATATACGTTGCGGCTGAAAATGACGGCGTAGATGCGAGCAAAGTGAGAAGACGAAGGGGTACGTGCGGCGGTGCGGAACGACGAGAGGAGATGATGCCCTATGGGTAGATTAATTTATGCCCATGTATTGCTAGGGTAAAGGGACTTCGCAAGCGAAAATGCACAAGAGCCATGGACGCCGCTGATTCTGCATCTCGTTAGGAGCATGACAAAAGAAGATATTCTCGGTAGACGTCGTGTATGAGAACGACGGCAGGATGACGACGGGCATGAGAGCGACGTGTGAAGATTAAGTGGCGCGTACAATGATGCGAGATGACGAGAGGAGACGAGGTACTTCGTGTTGGTTTATGATGCATCATGGTTTTTTTTAAAAAAATGCAAGATACTAAAGGATGGTGGGTTAATTTCTATAAATACTAGCAAATATGCCCGTGCGTTGCAACGAGTGAATTTTAGACATGTAATTTTGTTTGAAAAAATATTGAAATAGGAGTAGAAAAAAATTACATTGCATATTGCATTGTTGCCTTTAAAAGGATTTCCTCGAGTAAAAACATAAAAGTACTTCGTAATTTGCTTGAAAATAGTTTTCCAAATTCATATTTTTTAATATAACTATTATTTCAGCTGCGTTCAATTGATCTCTAAATCTACATACATGATACATCTCTTATATATATTGGAAAGCATCATCGATGCTCAAGGTCTTACAGTGTGAGCTGCAACTCAATGAAAAGAAAGAAGATTCAATCAAGAATGCATGTGTCAAGCAAGCGGCACATTAAGAATGCATGTTTCCATCATCGTCTATCGCGGATTTAGTACAAATTAATAGAGTATAAGCATGTACCTTTTAGCTTATTCGCATTCAATAATTGAAGAACAGCATGCATGCACTTCAAGGCAGCGGTAGCAGGAAGGGGCGCGCACGCAGTGCGCACCCTATTTTTTTCCGTAAACTTGGACAGGCCTTTTTTTGTTGTCATATTCCACACTCCGCCTCGATGATCTCTTTCTTGCTGTAAAGGACGGACCAACAGAAGTGGCTAGTGGATCTGGATAACCTTCCATTCCAGTTCGTAGCTATCCGGGCCCCCCGGGGGTAGTTCGTTTTCTTCAACCAGATTGTATTTCTATTCACCCTGCTCCTTCGTCATCCGCCTATCTTGCCAAAAATGGAAAAAAAACAATACATCTCCTCGATAAAGGAACAGGTAGATATCTTTCAATTCACCCGATGCAGACTCATATGCTTCGTAGTAACTACCTCGCTGGCGAGAAGGGCTACTCCTCGATTTGATGGGGTGCAACACAACATAGGATTTCCCCTTTCCGTCCTTCGTTGTAGATGCAATCCTACAGAACTCCGGCAGCAGATAGATGCAAATCAATCTTCACGCGGTCGTTCTTGGCCCTGCATACGTCTGACAAGCACTACTTGGTGTCTAGTACCAGCAGAGAGTAACGATCTCTTTTGGCTCGTGGGGGGCCGTGACACGAGCCTAAGGTTGACCTCTCGCTCACGATGGGAAATTAAAGGAGGTAGCACAGCTGGGAAGGAGAGAGGAGAAAGGTCCATGTGGCAGTGTTTCTTTCATACCCGGAATTTTTTTTCCAAAGGGAATCTTGCATGCATGAAGTACTAAATGAAGTCTATTTGCAAAATCTTTTTAGGGATGAGTCCAACTTTGCGACAAATCTAATGAGCCTAATTAATCCATGTTTTGCTATAGTAACGCTACAGTAACATTCTCTAATTGTGTGGTCAAATGCCTCATTAGATAGGTCTCGCGAAATAGTCCAATGTTATGAAGTTAGTTTTGTAAACTGACTTTATTTAATACTCTTAATTATTAGTCAAAGGGGATGGAAAAATATTTTCACTCCAAAAGAAACACGGCTACTGATTACTGCAATGGCGGCCCGCTAGCTTCCACCGAGAACTCCAAAAGGCTCAGCGCGTTGCCGCAATCCTTGCGCTTGAGGCATGGAGTTATATTTGCGTCGCCATCGCGCAGCTGGCTCACTGACTGAGTTCGTGTCGGAGACTAAATGTTGCAGCGTACGGCTTGGTTGCGGACAACGATTATGATGGATGAGTCTACATCGCTGACAGAATGTTGCCGCACACGGTTTAGTCCCGGACGACGCAAGCAAAATTTTTAGTCCTGGACAACGGACGACAGAAGCAAAATTATAGAGGCAGAAAACATAAAGATTCGTTCCTTGCTTTATAATCAAGGTATAGATTAAGCAGGGTTTTGTAAAATTATGACATACCACTGACATCTTTGCTATAGTATTAGGTAGAGACTATGATTTTGTTGCTATAAACATTACAACATTGGAGATATTAAGACAAATATTAATGTAGGAGACTGTAGCGAGTGGAGGTGCTCTCCACGCCTGCTGAGATCATGTTTCTCACCATCGTCGAAGAACAACTCGCGCCCGAGAACGGGAGTCTTATTTCTTTGACAAAATCTATAAACAAGCTATGGTCCAGTCATCTTTGTATACCCATGTATCGTATCAAACAATAACAACACATAGAATCCTAACAAAAAAGAAACCTCCTCCCGTTTACTCAAAGACCAAACCAAATCTAATCTAACTTTTGCCGAAGTGATTTGAAAGGAAGCTTATCTTGTATGCCAACCACCGATCCAACGGATTGAAAATCATGGAGCCCGCGATTTTCTGTCCATGAGTTATGATGCCATTAGGTCAAACCGTCACGACTTCATAAAATGAGAAGCGTCATTTGTCGTTGTCGTCATCTTCCCCAATGTGCATATGCTCTCTTTAGCCTCTCAACGCTCCAGCTATGCCGCCCCCCCCCCACCATAGACGCGCCCAAACCATCTCCATTGAGCACCTCGCCATCCAAGGCATTTTGTTGGATGCACACTAGAACTCCCGTATACATTCATCCCATCTTCCAATGACAACAAGCCCGGGCGATGGCAGCCTCATCTGCATCTGCGGTGGAGAAGCAAGTGCCAGACCAAGAACTCCACTGGGGCAAGTTGCGGGTGACCGAGAGGAAGCTGGAGGCCTTTGACTAGCACGACTTGATGGGATCCAAAAGTCAGCTCGAATGGCAGGCATCTGACGCCGATGTGTTTACCCCTTTTATCGAGCGGGGATTCGGGATTCCAACCGGGGATTTCTTCTGGGTTTGCTGCATTACTATGGGCTAGAGCTGACCCATCTGAATCCAAGTTCCATCTTGGATATTGTTGGCACTCCTTACGGCCTACAGATAAATCCGCAAGCGGACGGATACCGATGTAGCTTTCACCTGGGAGTATTCCAAGGTATCGATTTCCACGGGGAATGAGAAGTGAACTAATTCTGAACTAAGGTGTCCAATGGGTGGAGTAATGGAGTGGATGACAACAAAGAAAAGGAAGAAAGAGCGATAGGAGGCTAGAGAAGGTACGAGTCTGGTAATGAGGATCTTCTGACTAACTGGGCAAGACAACTCCTACAGGTACTTGCTTACGTCGGGATACAGTGCACGCCACACGCAGAAAGGGATGAGAAGGGGTGCGGCTAATAGCCATAGGAGGCTCCTACTGGACGAGACTAACGTGGTGGATTACATAGGTTGTATAGGGCTGTAACCACCTAACGGATACCACGGGTACGTTGACTCGAATGCAAACCAAGCTAACCTCAAGTCTAGGCACCACGCCTACACTAGTCAGTTAATACTTATCTCCTTAAGAAAGATAAGCACCCAAGTGTTGGCGGTCGTTACAACCCAAATCCGACCACCAATACTCGGGAATAAATGAGGTTTTACGCAACATTCCATGTACTTAGATTTTATTTCTAATAAAGTTCCACGAGTTTTGGTGAGTGACACTTGTGCAGGTAAAACTACGACAAATACGCGCTATTGGGGCCGAAATCAACCGAATCGGCCGAACGACTCCGTTCGGCCGGTCACACCCTTTAGCCGTACACACCACCGAGAGTCGTCCATGTCAACAATGACCAAACGAACACATCACGCGACACGTGGATGACCGCCAACTCATCCCGAAGCATGCCACATCACCCTGGGCCAGAACAGACACGAAGACAAGCATCAGAGGGCAGCCTGCTCATTTCACGTACACACAGCAAGCCAAGGAGCTCCGGTACTGAGAATGGCGTGCGAGAGTATCTTGCATCTCTCGGGTACGGTCGTCGATGACGTCGACTCGGTAGGAGATGTAGGACAACTCCCAACCTTAGTCGTAGCCCCCGCTCTTGTATCTTTTACTTTTCCTTTTGTAAGACTTTGAGTTATCAATATAGTTATCTTTATCACTTTGCCTTTGTCATTTATATCTTGCTTCTACTTTATCCTAGTTGCAGCATATATCTTGTTTAGACTATAGTCAGTTATAGTTCTAGTGCTTGTAGTCTTGTTTAAGTCTTTGTCTTGGCTGGTTCTTCGATCTTGCTTGATACTGGAGGTGAATTGTCACCAAGAGTATTGACAAGGTTGCTTGCTCTTGCTAGTAGAGTAAGTAGTTGTTGACTAGTGTAGGAGTGGTTCCTAGCCTAGCCAGTGGTCTTAGATTATTCCCGTCGCAACGGAGGTGGTAGCCGTGAGGTGGTGACAGCCCTTTCAGTCTTCGTAGTCCATCACGTTAGTTCCGGTCCGTAGGATCCTCCAGTTGGGAATTGGTGGCACCCCTTCTCATCCCTTTCTGTGTGTCACGGGTTCCCTTGTCCCGAAGCTAAGACAATAGAGTTAACCCAGATCTCCTAGTGCTGGCTCTGTAGCCACTGTACCTCTAAGCTAGAGTGACATAGGTAGATAAAGTATCCAAGAGTCCTCTATCTCTTCTCATTGTCCTCCCAGCTATCTATCTCTTCTCTTCCTTACCTGAGTATCCCTTGAGCTGTGTGTCCGGTATATCCACTCCTATCCAATACCGTTATCCCCTGTCTTGTCTAGTTGTGTACCCTTCTCTGATATTCTCGAATATCTGTTCACTAGTATTCTTGCCAAAGCTTCCCTGCGGAAATATAAATTACGATACCTTGGGATACTCCCATGTGAAGTGCTACAGCGGTGATTCTGTGCGCTTGCAGAATATTTATATATTTTACTAAGCCATAAGGAGAACCACTGAGACACTCCTTACCCCAGTACCAGGATTTTGAATTCTGATATTGGATCGTAAGAAGTGCCAAGAAGCATTTCTGGCGCCGTTGCCGGGGAAGCATTTGGCTAGATCACTTTTGAACTTTTATTTTGAGCTATCTTAGTTGAGTACCGCTACTCAAGCAGGTTTATCCTTGCTCTGTTTGACGGTCGCAGGTTTCCAGCTACCGTCCAACTTCCAAGAAAATCCTGAGTCTCTTGTGAGGAAAGTGCGACCCCGTGTTGTACCTCCTCAGAAGCAGCTCACTCCAACGAACCCAATCCTTCCCATCGTGACCTTAGCTTCATCGAGGATGGCTGGCAAGACGATTCACGAGTTCTTCGCTCCATCAAGCGAGAATGTGCGTATTGGACCAGCTCCGCCAGTCGGAGATGGCAACTTCAAGCTGAAGCCAACCCTCATCAACATGGTGCAGGACAGCCCATTCTGCGACAAGCCACACGAAGATGCCAATGCTCATATCCAGCATTTCCTGGAGATTTGCAACACCTTCACCATACGCGGAGTAAGTATCGATGTCATTCGCCTTCGTTTATTTCCATTTTCATTACTAGGCAAGGCAAAACAATGGGATCGCCACCCTTGAATTCCTCTCGACTTTGGTTTCTGACTATATTTCTGCTTGTCCTCACCATGGTATGCAGAGTTGGTTCATAATTCAAACCTTCTA
Organism: Echinochloa crus-galli; assembly: GCA_900205405.1. Lineage (NCBI taxonomy): Eukaryota > Viridiplantae > Streptophyta > Magnoliopsida > Poales > Poaceae > Echinochloa > Echinochloa crus-galli. The sequence goes on from OAMR01000047.1 coordinate 1,203,299, forward strand.
TCACGGGCTGAGAAGCTCTGCTCGTGAGTACCTGGATGCTGCTGCTGGAGGCTCGTTCTTCTCTCTTGAGGAGAGTCGTGCGAAGGCCCTCATAGAGAAGATGGTCGAGAACCAAGGTTGGTCCGATGACCGGACTCAACCGAAGACCCGAGGAGTTCACCAAGTTGAAGCTCTGGACATGCTCGCTGCCAAGATGGACCTCCTGATGAAGAAACTGGAGGCCCCTGCTCAAGAAACGATGCAAGCCATGGACGCTCGCATGACTTGCAAAGTCTGTGGCAACACTGGCCATTCAGGGAATGACTGCCCCGAAACACGAGAAGATGCCCACTACGTCAACAACAACAACAACGGGTACCGACCGAACAACTACGGCAATCAAGGTTGGAATTCGCACCCAAACCTCCCGTTTGAGAGGCCGCTCAACAAGGTAACAATTACAATTCCAGCAATTTCAATAATCAGCCGTCTCTTAGAGATCTTGTGTTTGGCCAGATGAAAATAACTGAAAATATTAATAAAAAGCTTGCTGCTAATGATAAGATTCTGGAAAGCATAGACTCTAGGATGGAATCATTTTCTTCTGCTATGAAAAATCAACTGAGCTTTAATAAAATGATAGAAACTCAAGTCGCTCAGTTGGGTGCTGCTGTTCCTGTTACTGAATCGGGGAAGATTCCGGGGCAATCTGAGCCTTCCATCGAGACAGTAAATGCAGTCACTACAAGACATGGTAATATGTCTCGTAGTGTGTTCCGTACTAACCACGCAGGAAAGGTTGCACGCATCCAAGTGCTGATGCCAAGATGGACTTACCTGCCAAGAGCTGCAAAAAGGGCTATCATCAAGACCTCTCTGGACAGGAAGGAGGATCCCGGAGTACCCATCATTGAGTGCACGATCTGGAATCATCGCATTGATGATGCTCTCTATGATCTGGGGCCAGCGTAAACATCATGTCCAAGGTATTATTTAAGAAGTTACGCTACCCTACTTTGTCACCTACAACTGCCCAGGTACAGCTTGCAGACTCAACCATCCGCTACCCCAAGGGGGTGATCGAGAATGTACCGGTCCAGATCTGGGACGATATGTTCCTGTGGACTTCGTTGTCCTTGACACAGGGAACGAGCACTCGTTTCCCCTTGTGTTGGGCCGACCGTTCTTGAACACCGCCCGGGCTAGGATCGATATGGATGCGAGAGAAATCTCGTTCTCTAACGGAAGGTTGACCTACTTCAAGTTTCAACCTCGGGAAGAGAAGAAGGCAGAACCACTCACACCGGAGCAGAGGAGCGCCGAGTGTTTCCTTAAAGCTCTCATCAATGGAGAGCTAGAAATACTCGGTGGCGAGCAGCTCAAGTGGAACGAGCCGACAAAACCGACGAGTGCAGAAGAAATGGACTTCCTCGTAAAGAAATACGAGGAAGAGCAAGCCCTCTGGAATTCTCCAGAGACGCCAATCCCACCGCCACCAACACCGAAGAAGAAGAACAAGAAAATGTGGCAGAAGAAGGTTGCATCGTCCGAGTCATCCACTCCCGGACCGGACGATGACAAAAGCAACTGAAGACAGGAGAAGCCCCGCCTTGTGGAGCAAAAAGCTGAGCTCTCGCCGCGAGGAAAACCGGTATGTATCCCATATTTCCCTTTCAAATTTTAAATTTTCAATTGCATTTGCATGTTTCCCTTTCCAAAATAAATGAACCACTTGATTAATTAATTTGAGAGAGAGTAGGAAATTTTGCAATCTTGGTTAAAAATAATTGGATACATGCTGAAATTTAATTAGAGAGGGTGTAATTTGTAACTTTCTTCATTTTCACCCCTTCTAGAACATCTCCAATTATATACCATCACCACCAACCAGCGCCAAACATGTCTACCCACTAAAAATGGCTGCACACTCACCAATTATCACAAACATGGCAGCATGGGGGTGACTCCACTAACTTCCACATTGGTCATGTCACATTTCCATCTCACCTACCACTAAAATCCACTCACATGATCTAGGGAAATTTTGTCCACACAATTTTGGAGTGAAAACAAGGCAAGGTGGGTGCTGCACCCACATGGGGGTAGGCTGGCCACCAGACCTGGTTCGGGCGAACCAGGCCCTTCGGCCGAATAGCCAAAGGAGCCCCCCTCGGCCTATAAATGCTGGCCATGCCTCTTTGCTTCCTTGCACCATTCACACACTCAACTATTCTGAAATTTCTGCTAGGAAGCTCTCTCTCTCTCTCTCATTTTCTTGCTCTAGTACTTGCTCAAGTTCTTCCCAAGTTCTTGTTCAAGTTTTGGTTCCCTTGCATCACTAAGAAAATCCCAAAAATATTTTGCCTTTGTTCTGATCTTTGTGCTGAAATTCTGGACGTGTTTGTGGTGGTCACCGACACCCACAAGAACGACTAACCTTTTGTGGTGGTTTTCATCCCCGCAAGAACGACTAACTATCTCGAAAGACTGATTTGATTTTTCTGTGCTAACCTCATATATTCAGTCCTTCGGGTAGTTGTTTTTGCACTAACCTTTGGCAGGAATCATGTCGAAGTTCTTCATTTCGCTCCGACGTTCCGCCCGGCTAGGCCGACGATCGGATGGTGCTGGGAGTTCCCCAGTTCCGTCCAGATGGACACTGACGAACACGAAGCAGCCGGCTCGGCATGGGGCCATGCCACACCCCCGGCCAGGCAGCTCCTGAGCGTGAACGACATCAACCTCAGGACAGAGCGGGAGCAGAACACCTTCAACGAGCTTCGGTTGAAGGAGTTCGAACACACCCGTGTTTTTGAGCAAGACTTGCTCAGGAAAACGGGTATGGACGAGGAATTCCCGGAGATTTTCCAGGCCATTGGCTGGGAAAATTTCTGGCTCATCAACGAGGAAGGTTCATACTTGCTCACCCTCGAATTTCTTTCGACTTTGGTTCCGGAAAATGGGGGGATTCGCTTCCGATTTTTCAACCAAGAGTTCTTTTGCTCTTGGAGGGATTTCAGTTAGGGTCTTGGGTTTTCATGCCGTTGTTCTTTAGACCCGAACAAAGCGTTGAAAAGATTTGATTGGGCTGCGTTTTAGAAAAAGATTTCGGGAAGCACCAACTATCATGCGCCCCGCACGAACAGTATTCATAACCCCACTTTGCGTTTCATGCATCGATGGGTGTCTATGACTGTGTTTCCCCGGGCAGATGTGCGCCCCGTTAACACAATTGAGTTGCGGGTTCTTTATGCTATGGTTAAGCAAACTCCTTATTCGCCTGTGAAGGATATGGTTAGTCACTGAATTTCGACCACCAATACTCGGGAATAAATGAGAGACTATGCAACATTCCATGTACTTAGGTTTTATTTCTAATAAAGTTCCACGAGTTTTGGTGAGTGACACTTGTGCAGGTACATCTACGACAAATACACGCTATTGGGGCCGAAAAAGACCGAATCGGCCGAACGACTCCGTTCGGCCAATTACCCCCCTTAGCTGTGCGAGTCACCGAGAGCAGTCCACGTCAACCATGACCGAGCAACAACATCACACGCCACGTGGACGACCGCCAACTCATCCCGAAGGACCGACACGTCACCCTGGGCCAGAACAACA
>OAMR01000047.1:1223506-1258859 GCA_900205405.1 Echinochloa crus-galli
CCTCCAGCTGCCTTGGCGGTTACCCTGCCTACAACCGCCATCAACCACTATAAATTGGACAGCCCCAGCTCTCATTCAACACACACCAAGCCAAGGAGCTCTCTCATTCCACTTGTTCTAGTAGAGTTAGGATAGTTTAGTTGGGAGTTAGAGTTGAGTCGAGCTTGCCTCGGAGGTTCCGGAGTCGTCTTCAGAAGCTCTGGTATAAGCTCTTGTATCTTTTACCTTTTCCTTTTGCAAGACTTTGAGTTATCAATATAGTTATCTTTATCACTTTGCCTTTGTCATTTATATCTTGCTTCTACTTTATTCTAGTTGCTTCTATATCTTGTTTAGACTATAGTCAGTTATAGTTCTAGTGCTTGTAGTCTTGTTTAAGTCTTTGTCTTGGCTGGTTCTTCGATCTTGCTTGATACTGGAGGTGAATTGTCACCAAGAGTATTGACAAGGTTGTTTGTTCTTGCTAGCAGAGTAAGTAGTCGTTGTCTAGTGTAGGAGTGGTTCCTAGACTAGTCAGTGGCCTTAGTTTATTCCCGTCGCAACGGAGGTGGTGGCCGGGAGGTGGTGACAGCCCTTTCGGTCTTCGTAGCCCATCACGTTAGTTCCGGTCCGTAGGATTCCCCAGTTGGGAAATAGTGGCACCCTTCTCATCCCTTTCTGTGTGTTCACCGGTTCCCTTGTCCCGAAGCTAAGACATTAGAGTTATCCCAGATCTCCTAGTGCTGGCTCTGTAGCCGTGTATCTCTAAGCTAGAGTGACGATATAGGTAGATAAAGTATCCAGGAGTCCTCTATCTCTTCTCGTTGTCCTCCCAGCTATCTATCTCTTCTCTCCCTTACCTGAGTATCCCTTGAGCTGTGTGTCCGGTATATCCACTCCTATCCAATACCGTTTATCCCCTGTCTTGTTTAGTCGTGTACCCTTCTCTGATAGTCTCGAATATCTGTTCACTAGTAATCTTGCCAAAGCTTCCCTGCGGAAATATAAATTACGATACCTCGGGATACTCCCAGGTGAAGTGCTACAGCGGTGATTCTGTGCGCTTGCAGAATATTTCTATATTTTACTAAGCCATAAGGAAAACCACTGAAACACTCCTTACCCCAGTACCAGGATTCTCAATTCTGATATTGGATCGTAAGAAGTGCCAACAAGCATTTCTGGCGCCGTTGCCGGGGAAGTCTTTGGCTAGATTACTTTTGAATTTTTATCTTGAGCTATCTTAGTTGAGTACCGCTACTCAAGCGGGTTTATCCTTGCTCTGTTCGTTGGTCTTTGTGGAACAGAGCAGTGCATGACTGGTTTCCAACTACCGTCAAACTTCCAAGAAAATCCGGAGTCATTTGTGAGGAAAGTACGACCCCGTGTTGTACCTCCTCAGAAGCAACTCCTTCCGACGAACCCAGTCCTTCCCGTCGTTGACCAGGCTACATCGAGGATGGCAACCAAGACGATCCGTGAGTTCTCCGCTCCATCAAGCGAGAACGTACGTGTCGGACCAGCTCCGCCAGTCGGAGATGGTAGCTTCGAGCTGAAGCCAGCCCTCATCAACATGGTACAGGCTAGCCCATTCTGCGGCAAGCCACACGAAGATGCCAATGCTCATCTCCAGCATTTCCTGGAGATTTGCAACACCTTCACCATCCGCGGAGTAAGTATCGATGCCATTCGCCTTCGTTTATTTCCATTCTCATTATTAGGCAAGGCGAAACAATGGTTTTATGCTAACAGCGAGGCTATAGACACCTGTGATAAATGCACTAGCGCGTTCTTGCTAAAATTCTTTCGAGTTGGGAAAACCAATGCCCTCCGGAACAAAATTGCTAGTTTCCAGCAGTTAAAAGATGAAACAGTCCCGGAGGCATGGGATCGCCTCCAGGACTATATTTCTGCTTGTCCTCACCATGGTATGCAGAGTTGGTTCATAATCCAAACTTTCTATCACGGGCTGAGAAATTCTGCCCGTGAGTACCTGGATGCTGCTGCTGGAGGCTCGTTCTTCTCTCTTGAGGAGAGTCGTGCGAAGGCCCTCATAGAGAAGATGGTCGAGAACCAAGGTTGGTCCGACGACCGGACTCAACCAAAGACCCGAGGAGTTCACCAAGTTGAAGCTCTGGACATGCTCGCTGCCAAGATGGACCTCCTGATGAAGAAACTGGAGGCCCCTGCTCAAGAAACGGTGCAAGCCATGGACGCTCGCATGACCTGCGAAGTCTGTGGCAACACTGGCCATTCGGGGAATGACTGCCCCGAAACGCGAGAAGATGCCCACTACGTCAACAACTCCAACCTACCATATGCTGCACCGAACAACTACGGCAATCAAGGCTGGAATTCGCGCCCAAACCTCCCATTCGAGAGGCCTCAACAAGGTAACAACTACAATTCCAGCAATTTCAATAATTAGCCGTCTCTTAGAGATCTTGTGTTTGGCCAGATGAAAATAACTGAAAATATCAATAAAAAGCTTGCTGCTAATGATAAAAATCTGGAAAGCATAGACTCTAGGATGGAATCATTTTCTTCTGCTATGAAAAGTCAACTGAGCTTTAACAAAATAATAGAAACTCAAGTAGCTCAGTTAGCTGCTGCTGTTCCTGTCACTGAATCGGGGAAGATTTCGGGGCAACCCGAACATTCCATCGAGACAGTGAAAGCCGTCACTACAAGGCATGGTAAGATGCCTCGTAGTGTCTTCCGAACTAACCACGCAGGGAAGGTCACACGCATCCAAGTGCTGACACCAAGATGGACCTACCTGCCGAGAGCTGCAAAAAGGGCGATCATCAAGACCTCTACCGATAGGAAGGAAGATCCCGGAGTGCCCATCATTCAGTGCACGATCTGAAATCATCGCATTGATGATGCACTCTGTGATCTGGGGGCAAGCGTCAACATCATGTCTAAGGTATTATTTAAGAAATTACGCTACCCTACTTTGTCACCTACTACTGCCCAGGTACAGCTTGCGGACCCAACCATCCGCTACCCCGAGGGGGTGATCGAGAATGTACCGGTCCGGATCTGGGGACGATATGTCCCTGTGGACTTTGTTGTCCTCGACACGGGGAACGAGCATTCGTTTCCCCTTGTGTTGGGCCGACCATTCTTGAACACCACCCGGGCTAGGATCGATATGGATGCGAGAGAAATCTCGTTCCGTATCGACGGAAGGTTGACTTACTTCAAGTTTCAACCCCGGGAAGAGAAGAAGACAGAGCCACTCACACCGGAGCAGAGGAGCGCCGAGTGTTTCCTTAAGGCTCTCATTAATGGAGAGCTGGAAATACTCGGTGGTGAGCAGCTCAAGTGGAACGAGCCGACAAAACCGACAAGTGCAGAAGAAATGGATTTCCTCGTAAAGAAATACGAGGAAGAACAAGCCCTCTGGAATTCTCCAGAGACACCGATCGGGGGGTGCTTGCTCGTTTCCTTGCACCTCTCACTCACTTGCTCTCTGAAAATTGCTGCTAGGAGCTCCCTCTCTCTCTCTCATTCCTTTGCTCAAGTTCTTGTTCAAGTTCCTCTCAAGTCCTTGTTCAAGTTTTGGTTCACTTGCATAACCAGAAAATCCCAAAAATATTTTGCTTTTGTTGTGATCCTTGTGCTGAAATTTTGGAGAAAATCCCAAAAATATTTTGCTTTTGTTGTGATCTTTGTGCTGAAATTCTGGACATGTTTGTGGTCATCGACACCCACAAGAACGACTAACCTTTTGTGGTGGTTTTCATCCCCGCAAGAACGACTAACTTTCCCAAATGACTGACTTGATTTATTGTGCTAACCATATTGGGTAGTTGTTTTTGCACTAACCTTTTGCAGGAACATGTCGAAGTTCATTCCTGCGCTCCGTCATTCGACCCGGCTTAACCGCCGTACGGACGATGCTGGGAGCTCCCCAGCTCCGTCCCGAGGCTCAAGCCGGATGGATACGGATGAGCACGAAGCAGCCGGCTCGGGATGGGGCCATGCCACACCCCCGGCCAGGCAGCTCCTGAGTGAGAACGACATCAACCTCATGACGGAGAGGGAACAGAACACCTTCAACGAGCTGCGGCTGAAGGCGTTCGAGCACACCGTGTCTTTGAGCAGGAGCTGCTCAGGGTCACGGGAATGGACGAAGAATTCTTAGAGGTTTTCCAGGCCATTGGCTGGGAGAATTTCTGGCACATCAATGAACAAGGTTCGTACCTTCTCACCATTGAATTCCTTTCGACTTTGGTTTCTGAGTCTGGGGGGATTCGTTTTTGATTTTTCAACCAAGAGTTCTTCTGCTCTTGGAGGGATTTGAGCTCGGGTCTCGGATTTGCAAGCCGTTGTTCTTTAGACCCGAGCAAGGCTTTGAAAAGGTTTGATCGGGGAGGCTTTTTGAAAAAGATTTCGGGGAACACCAACTGTCATGCGCCACGCACGAACAGCATACATAATCCCACGTTGCGTTTCATGCATCGTTGGGTATCCATGATGGTGTTCCCCCGGGCAGATTTGCGCCCCGTCAACACCATTGAGTTGCGAGTTCTTTATGCCATGGTTAAGTAGATTCCTTATTCTCCTGTCAAAGACATGGTTTCCCACTGGCTGTCTCACATCTCTCGTGTGGGTAGCATGGCGATGACTTCTCTAGTCACTCGCCTCGCTAACCACCTGGGCGTCCTCCAGGGCGCCCGGCTCACGTACATTGAGACAGCGCGTTCCGTCGTGGATGCCGAGCACTTCGTGCAGGCTCACATGATACAGCGGACGCCTGACACAACGCTGGCTATGATTTACCGTGGCTATACAACGGAAGTGCCGTTGCCTTGTGCAGCACTGAAGTTGTATACCACGCAGAAACTAACTCTTCAACTGAGGACCGAGTCGGACGATTATCCACCGTGGAGAGAGCCCGCTCGGCACAGCGTTGCAGGTGACGGACCGGTCACGAGGGGACGAGCCAGGCATGATGCTGGGCTCGCCACCTCACAGGAGCCAGAAGATGCACCACCCATGCCACACCTACACACCTCCGCTTTCGAGGCCGCCTTCGACACGTACACCGGTGCTGGGACGTCCGGAGCAGGAGGCTCCGGGCAACACCAGGACCCGAACTACTACGCCTCAGGACGCTGGGAGTACGGCCAGGACACGGACTCTGAGTGGTTCGGGAGTCAGTATGCAGGGGGGTACGACCATACCTCCCAACCATACTACCCCGGATACTCGCAGTCCGTGCGCTTCGACTATGGTCGGGAGTTGGCCTACATTTCCGACCGGGTCGAGCTCATCGACGACCGTACCCGTGACATTCACGACACGCTCGCCCGCCATTCTCAGTACCATCAGGAGAATAGCGGGATGATAGCATCTATTCAGCACGACGTCCACGAGCAAGCGGATCAACTGAGCCAGTACCTTTCAAGGCTCAATCCCTACCAGTGAGAAGTCCTAGCTTGGGGGAGGACCCCCACCAGGTACGTCCAGATCGACCCAGCACTTTGATTTCTTTCAATTTCCTTTTCATTTCCCTTCATGTTAGTTGCATTTTTTTTAAAAAAATGAAAATACCAAAAATATATTTCCCTTAATCAACATTTCCCTTGAATAAAATAACTACCAACTATGCATGGAATGAATCATATGCCTCTCACCTTGGAAATGATGAATAGTTGCTCTGTCATTAATTTTGCAAGTACTTTGTTTCAACTAGCTGCTTGATTGTGCTTGAGTTATTTGGCATGAGTAAAAATGAACCTGAAAACCTTGTGGGAGCACATGCTTTATTCCAAGTCTAAGTTGTTGTGGGGATTGATATAGTGAGAATTCAGTTAAGTTCTATTCTGCTCTTAGTACGGGGAAAATCTCGGAGATTTATGCTTTCAAAAAGAAACAAGTTCCTCTCACTTGCAATTCCTACACTGGGAGATAGCAAATATTTTCCATCATCCATCCACAAAAAAAAAATAAATGCTCCATGTTCTACGTTCTATGATTTTCCTCTCCAAATATTCTTGATAGAGACATGGGCTATGCAAAAAGAGAAGCATGCCAAAGAAGCATGGCAAAAATAAGAGGCAAAGAAAAGCATGCCAAAGAGCATGACAAAAAGAAAGAAAGCATGCCAAGTGGCATGGCAAAAATATGAGAATAAAAGATAGCCCATGTTCTCAAAAATAAATCAAGGAGAGGGAGATTCATCCAAGGAGTTTCACCATTCCATCAAAGTCCACTCCACCACATTCCACTCCATCCATATCCACACACTTGCACCTCTCGATCTTAAGATGTGATTTGTTTCCTCATAGATCCAGTTTTTGACTTAGCAAAATATAAGATGCATGCATGCCTTCATCCTTTGTCCTTGAGCCACACAAAAAGCCATATTAAATGTTAGGATGAAAAAGAAGGCACAAACCTTTGATGAGGATTCAAATACACTTGAGTGACTGAGTGTGCCAATGAGGAACAATTTGTAGTTTTCAAAACTCATGAAAAACTCCGAGATGGGATCCTGAAAAGAGTAGAGTGGAATAAGTTTAAACTGTTCATCTTTTCAACCGCCCAAGATAAGGAGATTGCTATAAGCCCCATAGGTAAAAAGGTGATTTAAAACTTTGCCTATGGTTCAAGTATTCTTGAGTACTAGTTGTTTAGAAAGTTACCTGCAAAAGAAATCCCTATTCACCTGTGAAAGACATGGTTGGTCACCGAGCTTTGGCAAGACTACTAGTGAACAGATATTCGAGACTATCAGAGAAGGGTACACGACTAAACAAAGATGGGGGATAAACGGTATTGGATAGGAGTGGATATACCGGACACACAGCTCAAGGGATACTCTGATAGATGAGAGAAGGTATAGATAGTTGGGAGGACAACGAGAAGAGATAAAGGATTCCTGGGTACTCTATCTATCTAGGCCAAGTGGTTAGAGATATAGTGGCTAAAGAGCCAGCACTAGTAGGTCTGGAATAAGTCTATTGTCTTCCTTGGGGACTACAGGGCATCCGACACACAGAAAGGGATGGGAAGGGGTGCTGACTACCCTGAACCTTGGGTCCTAGGACACCGGAACTAACGTGATGGGCTACAATGACCGTGAGGGCTGTCACCACCTCACGGCTACCACCTCCGTTGCGACGGGCAGAAACTAAGGCTACTGACAAGTCTAGGAACCACTCCTACACAGATCAATAACTACTTACTTCGCTAGCGCAGAAGCAAGCAACTCTTACTCACACCCCAATGACAAGTCACCGCTAGTGTGAGCAGAGACGAAGAACCAATTAAGACAGAGACTTAAGCAAGAACTAAGAGCACTAAGAACTAGAACCGACTATAGTCTAAACACGATATAGAAGCAACTAGATGAAAGTAGAAGCAACTATATAAAGCACAAGTAGAATAAAATAGATACTATATTGATAACTCAAATGTCATACAAAAGATAAAGTAAAAGATACAAGAGCTAATACCAGAGCTTCTGAAGACGACTCCGGAACCTCCGAGGCACAGCTCGACTCGACTCTAACTCCCAACTAAACTATCCTAACTCTACTAAAGAGAAAAGTGGAAATGGAGCTCTTGGCTTGTGGTGTGTGTTACAAAGTGCAGCTATCCTATTTATAGCACTTCCAAGGTCGGTTTGGCAGGTAGGGTACCGGCCAAGGCAGATGGAGGCGGTTGCCGGCCGTTTCGGCCAGGAGGGTCGGTTCGGCCGAACCCTGGCGTTCGGCCGAACATTGGATCAACCGACCTTGCCACCAAGGGCCAGGATCCATCCCCTGGAGGCGGTTGGGCAAATGGGGGCGGTTCGGCTGAACGGGCCTAGGGGCCCAGGCCTGCTCCCTTGCACCGCCTTCTGCTCTGGGTCCCTCCTGGGCTACGTCTGGTGCTTGGACTTGTGTTGCTCTGGCCCAGGATGAGTTGGCATGGGTCCAGTTGAGTCGAATCATAGGCAAAGTTTCAAATCACCTTTTTACCTATGGGGCTTATAGCAATCTCCTTATCTTGGGCGGTTGAAAGGACGAACAGTTTAAACTCAGTTTTATTCCACTCTACTCTTTTCAGGATCCTATCTCGGAGTTTTTCATAAGTTTTGAAAACTTCAAATTGTTCCTCATTGGCACACTCAATCACTCAAGTGTATTTGAATCCTCACCAAAGGCTTTGTGCCTTCTTTTTCATTCTAATATCTAATATGGCTTTTATGTGGCTCAGGGACAAAGGATGAAGGCATGCATGCATCTTATATTTTGCTAAGTCAAAGACTGGATCTATGAGGAAACAAATCACATCTTAAGATCAAGAAGTGCAAGTGTGCGGGATGGATGGAGTGGAATATGGTGGAGTGGACTTTGGTGGAATGGAATATGGTGGAACTCCTTGGATGAACTTCCCTCTCCTTGATTTATTTTCGAGAACATGGGCTATCTTTTATTCTCATATTTTTGCCATGCCACTTGGCATGCTTTTCTTTTTCTCTCTTTTTGCCATGCTCTTTGGCATGCTTTTCTTTTTCTTTTTATTTTGCCATGCTTCTTTGGCATGCTTTTTTTTTGCATAGCCCATGTCTCTATCAAGAATATTGGGAGAGGGAAATCATAGAGCATGGAGCATTTTATTTGTGGATGGATGATGGAAAATATGGATGCTAACTCCCAGTGTAGGAATTGCAAGTGAGAGGTGGTGTGTGTACGTGGATCTCGATCTCTAAGAATATGAAAGCTTCACTCAAAGGTCACAACAATTTGACAAAGCTCACTAAGATAACAAGCAGCATATGAGTAGAAATTTTCAACTAAGCTTATCATATGGCTCTGGTAGGTATTTTGACCAATGAGGAAGTTGTTTCTTTTTGAAAGTATAAATTTCTGAGATTTTCCCCGTACTAAGAGCAGAATAGAACTTAACCAAATTCTCACTATATCAATCCCTACAACAACTTAGACTTGGAATAAAGCATGTGCTCCCACAAGGTTGTCAGGTTCATTATTACTCATGCCAAATAACTTAAGTATATCAAGTAACTAGTTGAAACAAAGTACTTGCAAAATTAATGACAGAGCAACTATTCATCATTTCCAAGGTGAGAGGCATATGATTCATTCCATGCATAGTTGGGAGTTATTTTATTCAAAGGGAAATGTTGATTAAGGGAAATATTTTTGGTGTTTTCATTTTTTTTGAATGCAACTAATCATGAAGGGAAGTGAAAGGGAAATTAAATGATCAAAGTGCTGGATAAATCGGGACATACCTGGTGGGGGTCCTCCCCCAAGCTTGGACTTTCACTGGTAGGGGTTGAGCCTTGAAAGGTACTGGCTCAGCTGTTCCGCTGGACATCTTGCTGGATAGACGCCACCATCCCTTCATTCTCCTGATGGTACTGAGAATGACGGGCTAGTGTGTCCTGGATCTCTCGGGTACGGTCGTCGAAGAGTTTGACCCGGTCGGAGATGTAAGACAACTCCCGGCCGTAGTCGAAGCGCGTGGACTGTGAGTATCCGGGGTAGTATGGTTGGGAGGTATGGTCGTACCCCCCTGCATACCGACTCCCGGACCACTCAGAGTCCGTGTCCTGGCCGTACTCCCAGCGTCCTGAGGCGTAGGAGTTCGGGTCCTGGTATTGCCCGGAGCCTCCTGCTCCGGACGTCCCAGCGCCAGTGTACGTGTCGTAGGCGGCCTCGAAAGCAGAAGTATGTCGGTGTGGCATGGGAGGTGCATCCTCCAGCTCCTGTGAGGTGGCGAGCCTAGCATCACGCCTAGCTCGCCCCCTCGTGACTGGTCCGTCACCTGCAACGCTGTGCCGAGCGGGCTCTCTCCAAGGTGGAGAATCGTCCGACTCGGTCCTCAACTGGAGAGTTAGTTTCTGCGTGGTATACAACTTCAGTGCTGCACAAGGCAACGGCACTTCCGTTGTATAGCCACGGTAAATCATAGCCAGCGTCGCATCAGGCGTCCGCCGTATCATGTGAGCCTGCACGAAGTGCTCGGCATCCACGACGGAATGCGCTGTCTCAACGTACGTGAGCCGGGCGCCTTGGAGGACGCCCATATGGTTGGCAAGGCGAGTGACTAGAGAAGTCATCGCCATGCTACCCGTACGAGAGATGTGAGACAGCCAGTGAGAAACCATGTCTTTAACAGGAGAATAAGGAATCTGCTTAACCATGGCATAAAGAACTCGCAACTCAATAGTGTTGACGGGGCGCAAATCTGCCCGGGGGAACACCGTCATGGATACCCAATGATGCATGAAACGCAACGTGGGATTATGTATGCTGTTCGTGCGTGGCGCATGACAGTTGGTGTTCCCCGAAATCTTTTTCCAAAAGCCTCCCATATCAAACCTTTTCAAAGCCTTGCTCGGGTCTAAAGAACAACGGCTTGCAAATCCGAGACCCAAGCTCAAATCCCTCCAAGAGCAGAAGAACTCTTGGTTGAAAAATCGGAAACGAATCCCCCCAGACTCAGAAACCAAAGTCGAAAGGAATTCGATGGTGAGAAGGTAAGAACCTTGTTCGTTGATGTGCCAGAAATTCTCCCAGCCAATGGCCTGGAAAACCTCTGCGAACTCTTCGTCCATTCCCGTGACCCTGAGCAGCTCCTGCTCAAAGACACGGGTGTGCTCGAACGCCTTCAGCCGCAGCTCGTTGAAGGTGTTCCGTTCCCTCTCCGTCCTGAGGTTGATGTCGTTCTCGCTCAGGAGCTGCCTGGCTGGGGGTGTGGCATGACCCCATCCCGAGCCGGCTGCATCGTGCTCATCCGTGTCCATCCGGCTTGAGCCTCGGGACGGAGCTGGGGAACTCCCAGCATCGTCCGATCGTCGGCCTAGCCGGGCGGAACGACGGAGTGACGTGAAGAACTTCGACATGATTTCTGCAAAAGGTTAGTGCAACAACAACTACCCGAAGGACTGAATAAATATGGTTAGCACAATAAAATCAAGTCAGTCGTTCGAGAAAGTTAGTCGTTCTTGCGGGGATGGAAACCACCACAAAAGGTTAGTCGTTCTTGTGGGTGTCGGTGACCACCACAAAATCATCCAGAATTTCAGCACAAAGATCCAAACAAAGGCAAAATATTTTTGGGATTTTTTGATTATTCAAGTGAACTAAAACTTGAGCAAGAACTTTGAGCAAGAACTTGAGCAAGCACTTGAGCAAAGAAAAGAGAGAGAGAGAGAGGGCTCCTAGCAGAATTTTCAGAATGGGAGAGTGAGTGAATGGTGCAAGGAAGCAAGCAAGCACCCCCCAGCATTTATAGGCCGAGGGGAGGGCCTTGGCCAGTTCGCCCGAAGGCTCTGGTTCGCTCGAACCAGGCCTGGGTGGCCAGGGCACTCCCATGTGAGTGCTGCACTCACATGCCTTTGTTTCCACTCCAAGTTTGTGTGGCCATCAATTCCCAAGGACATTTTTAGTGGAATTTAGTGGTAGGTGAGATGGAAATGTGATATGACCAAAGTTGGTTTTAGTGGAGTCACCCCCATGCTGCCATGTTGGTGATTATTGGTGAGTGTGCAGCCATTTTAAGTAGGGTAGACATGTTTGTTGCTGGTTGGTGGTGATGGTAAATAATTGGAGATGTTCTAGAAGGAGTGAAAATGATAAAAGTTACCAATTACACTCACCCTAGGTAAAAATTTCAGTATATGTCCAATCATTTTTAACCAAGCTTGCAAAATTTTTCTACTCTCTCTCAAATTTTTATTCAAGTGGTTCATTTATTATGGAAAGGGAAACATGCAAATGCAATTGAAAAATTAAAATTTGGAAGGAAAATATGGGATACATACCGGTTTTCCTCGCGGCGAGAGCTCAGCTTTTAAGTCCGCGAGCGGGACTTCTCCTGTCTTCAATTGCTTTTGTCATCGTCCGACCCCGGAGTGGATGACTCGGACGATGCAACTTTCTTCCGCCACATCTTCTTGTTCTTCTTCTCCGGTGTCGGTGGCGGTGGGATCGGTGTCTCTGGGGAATTCCAGAGGGCTTGCTCTTCCTCGTACTTCTTTACGAGGAAGTCCATTTCTTCTGCAGTCGTCGGCTTTGTTGGCTCGTTCCACTTGAGCTGCTCACCACCGAGTATTTCCAGCTCTCCATTAATGAGAGCCTTGAGGAAACACTCTGCGCTTCTCTACTCCGGTGTGAGTGGCTTTGCCTTCTGTTCTTCCCGGGGTTGGAACTTGAAATATGTCAACCTTCCATCGATACGGAACGAGATTTCTCTCGCATCCATATCGATTCTAGCCCGGGAGGTGTTCAAGAACGGCCGGCCCAACACAAGGGGAAACGGGCAATCGTTCCCCTTGTCGAGGACAACGAAGTCCACAGGGACATATCGTCCCCAAATTCGGACCGGTACGTTCTCGATTACCCCCTCGGGGTAGCGGATGGTTGAGTCCGCAAGCTGTACCTGGGCAGTTGTAGGTGACAAAGTAGGGTAGCGTAACTTTTAAATAGTACCATGGACATGATGTTGACGCTTGCCCCCAGATCATAGAGAGCATCATCAATGCGACGATTCTAGATCGTGCACTGAATGATGGGCACTCCGGGATCTTCCTTCCTATCCGGAGAGGTCTTGGTGATCGCCCTTTTTGCAGCTCTTGGCAGGTAGGTCCACCTTGGTGTCAGCACTCGGATGCGTGCGACCTTCCCTGCATGGTTAGTGCGGAGTACACTACGAGACATCTTACCATGCCTGGTAGTGATAGAATTCACTGTCTCGATAGAAGGCGCGGGTTGCCCCGGAATCTTCCCCGATTCAGTGACAGGAACAACAGCAGCTAACTGAGCGACTTGAGTTTCTATCATTTTGTTAAAGCTCAGTTGACTTTTCATGGCAGAAGAAAACGATTCCATCCTAGAGTCTATGCTTTCCAGAGTTTTATCATTAGCAGCAAGCTTTTTGTTGATATTTTCAGTTATTTTTATCTGGCCAAACACAAGATCTCTAAGAGACGGCTGATTATTGAAGTTGCTGGAATTGTAATTATTACCTTGTTGCGGCCTCTCGAATGGGAGGTTTGGGCGCGAATTCCAGCCTTGGTTGCCGTAGTTGTTCGGTCGGTACCCGTTGTTGTTGGAGTTGTTGACGTAGTGGGCATCTTCTCGAGTTTCGGGGCAGTCGTTCCCCGAATGGCCAGTGTTGCCACAGACTTCGCAGGTCATGCGGGCGTCCATGGCTTGCACCGTTTCTTGAGCAGGGGCCTCCAGTTTCTTCAACAGGAGGTCCATCTTGGCGGCGAGCAAGTCCAGAGCTTCAACTTGGTGAACTCCTCGGGTCTTTGGTTGAGTCCGGTCGTCGGACCAACCTTGGTTCTCGACCATCTTCTCTATGAGGGCCTTCGCACGACTCTCCTCAAGAGAGAAGAACGAGCCTCCAGCAGCAGCATCCAGGTACTCACGGGCACAATTTCTCAGCCCGTGATAGAAAGTTTGGATTATGAACCAACTCTGCATACCATGGTGAGGACAAGCAGAAATATAGTCCTGGAGGCGATCCCATGCCTCCGGGACTGTTTCATCTTTTAACTGCTGGAAACTAGCAATTTGGCTGGCTTGAGCTCGAAGTTGCCATCTCCGACTGGCGGAGCTGGTCCGGTACGCACGTTCTCGCTCGATGGAGCCAAGAACTCATGGATCGTCTTGGCAGCCATCCTCGATGTAGCCTGGTCAATGACGGGAAGGACTGGGTTCGTCGGAAGGAGTTTCTTCTGAGGAGGCACAACACGAGGTCGTACTTTCCTCACAAGTGACTCCGGATTTTCACTCGTTTCGCGTTCCTTATCCGCCTTGCTCTCTGTTGTTGATTAGTTTCGTTCGGTGTTGCTTCTTCTTCTGCAGAGATATCGTTGAGTCTTTCTCGATCGTACGCGCCACCAGCATCCTCAGCACCTGTAATCTAGCCAAATGCTTCCCCGGCAACGGCGCCAGAAATGCTTGTTGGCACTTCTTACGATCCAATATCAGAATTGGGGAATCCCGGTTCTGGAGTAAGGAGTGTTTCAGTGGTTTTCCTTATGGCTTAGTAAAATATATAAATATTCTGCAAGCGCACAGATTCACTGTTGTAGCACTTCACCTGGGAGTATCCCGAGGTATCGTAATTTATATTTCCACAGGGAAGCTTTGGCAAGATATACTAGTGAACAGATATTTGAGACTATCAGAGAAGGGTACACGACTAGACAAGACGGGGGGATAACGGTATTGGATAGGAGTGGATATACCGGACACACACAGCTCAAGGGAGGCTCGGATAGATGAGAGAAGGTATAGATAGTTGGGAGGACAACGAGAAGAGATTAAGGATTCCTGGGTACTATATCTACCTAAGCCAAGTGGTTAGAGATACAGTGGCTAAAGAGCCAGCACTAGTAGGTCTGGAATAAGTCTATTGTCTTCCTTGGGGACTACAGGGCATCCGACACGCAGAAAGGGATGGGAAGGGGTGCTGGGTGCCGGTTACCCTAAACCTTGGGTCCTAGGACACCGGAACTAACGTGATGGGCTACAAAGACCGGAAGGGCTGACCACCTCCCGGCTACCACCTCCGTTGCGACGGGTAGAGACTAAGGTTACTGACAAGTCTAGGAACCACTCCTACACAGATCAATAACTACTTACTTTGCTAGCAGAAGCAAGCAACTCGAACTCACACCCCAATGACAAGTCACCGCTAGTGTGAGCAGAGACGAAGAACCAATTAAGACAGAGACTTAAGCAAGAACTAAGAGCACTAAGAACTAGAACCGACTATAGTCTAAACACGATATAGAAGCAACTAGATGAAAGTAGAAGCAACTATATAAAGCACAAGTAGAATAATATAGATACTATATTGATAACTCAAATGTCATACAAAACATAAAGTAAAAGATACAAGAGCTAATACCACTGAAGACGACTCCAGAACCTCCGAGGCACAGCTCGACTCGACTCTAACTCCCAACTAAACTATCCTAACTCTACTAGAAATGAAGTGGAAGAGCTCCTTGGCTTGAGTGTGTCTAATGAGCAGCTTTGGCCTTCAATTTATAGCTCCAAGCCTATTTATAGCACTTCCAAGGTCGGTTTGGCAGGTAGGGTACCGGCCAAGGCAGATGGAGGCGGTTGCCGGCCGTTTCGGCCAGGAGGGTCGGTTCGGCCGAACCCTGGCGTTCGGCTGAACATTGGATCAACCGACCTGGCCACCAAGGGCCAGGATCCATCCCCTGGAGGCGGTTGGGCTAATGGGGGCGGTTCGGCCGAACGGGCCTGGGGGCCCAGGCCTGCTCCCTTGCACCGCCTTCTGCTCTGGGTCCCTCCTGGGCTGCGTCTGGTGCTTGGACTTGTGTTGCTCTGGCCCAGGATGAGTTGGCGTGGGTCCAGTTGAGTTGGCGGTCGTCCACGTGGCATGGCATAGTCATTGGATGACGTGGACGNNNNCTCCCGGTGGTCTGCTCGGCTAAGGGGGGTAACTGGCCGAACGGAGTCGTTCGGCCGATTTGGTCATTTTCAACCCCCAAAGCACGTGTTTCTCATTTTTGTACCTGCACAAGTGACACTCACCAAAACTCATGGAACTTTATTAGAAATAAAACCTAAGTACATGGAATGTTGCATATAACCTCATTTATTCCCGAGTATTGGTGGTCGAATGTGGGTTGTAACGACCGCCAATAGACGAGCAAAGAGGCTAGCTTGGGGGAGCTTGTTGGCGGTCGTTACAACCCAATTTCGACCACCAATACTCGAGAATAAATGAGAGACTATGCAACATCCCATGCACTTAGTTTTTATTTCTAATAAAGTTCCACGAGTTTTGGTGAGTGTCACTTGTGCAGGTACAACTACAACAAATACGAGCTATTGGGGCCGAAAATGACCGAATCGGCCGAACGACTCCGTTCGGCCGGTTACCCCCCTTAGCCGTGCATGTCACAGGGAGCGGTCCACGTCAACGAGCATCAAGCGAACACATCACATGCCACGTGGACGACCGCCAACACATCCCGAAGCACCGACACGTCATCCTGGGCCGAATCAACTCAAGACCAAGCAGCAAAGGCCGGCCCAAGGACACCCAGGACCAGAGGCGGTGCTGGGGGAGGCTGCCACGGGCCAGGGCTGGTTCGGTCGAACTAGGCCCTTCGGCCGAACCGCCTCCAGGGGGCTGCCTACAGCCGTTGGATGCAAGGGCGGTGGGATGGTCAGTTCGGCCGAACCGACCTGTTCGGCCGAACCGCCTCCTTCGGCCGAAACGGCCGCCAACCGCCTCTGCCCTCTCCCTTGACGGTTACTCTACATCAACCGACCTTGGAGCACTATTTAAAGGGCCTCACACCTCTCATTTGTACACACCACTCAAGCCAAGGAGCTCTTCCACTCATTTCTTTCTAGTAGAGTTAGGATAGTTTAGTTGAGAGTTAGAGTTGAGTCGAGCTTTGCCTCGGAGGTTCCGGAGTCGTCTTCAGAAGCTCTGGTATTAGCTCTTGTATCTTTTACCTTACATTTTGTAAGACTTTCAGTTATCAATATAGTTATCTTTATCTTATTGCCTTTGTCATTTATATCTTGCTTCTACTTTATCCTAGTTGCAAATATATCTTGTTTAGACTATAGTCAGTTATAGTTCTAGTGCTTGTAGTCTTGTTTAAGTCTTTGTCTTGGCTGGTTCTTCGATCTTGCTTGATACTGGAGGTGAACTGTCACCAAGAGTATTGACAAGGTTGCTTGCTCTTGCTAGCAGAGTAAGTAGTCGTTGCCTAGTGTAGGAGTGGTTCCTAGACTAGTCGGTGGCCTTAGTTTATTCCCGTCGCAACGGAGGTGGTAGCCGGGAGGTGGTGACAGCCCTTCCGGTCGTTGTAGTCCATCACGTTAGTTCCGGTGTCCTAGGACCCAAGGTTCAGGGTAGTCAGCACCCCTTCTCATCCCTTTCTGCATGTCGGAGGCCCTGTAGTCCCCAAGGAAGGCAATAGACTTATTCCAGACCTACTGGTGCTGGCTCTTTAGCCGCTGTATCTCTAACCACTTGGCTTAGGTAGATAGAGTACCCAGGAATCCTTAATCTCTTCTCGTTGTCCTCCCAACTATCTATACCTTTCTCTCATATCTATCCGAGTCTTTCTTGAGCTGTGTGTGTCCGGTATATCCACTCCTATCCAATACCGTTACCCCGGTCTTGTCTAGTCGTGTACCCTTCTCTGATAGTCTCGAATATCTGTTCATTAGTATATCTTGCCAAAGCTTCCCTGCGGAAATATAAATTACGATACCTCGGGATACTC
Organism: Echinochloa crus-galli; assembly: GCA_900205405.1. NCBI lineage: Eukaryota > Viridiplantae > Streptophyta > Magnoliopsida > Poales > Poaceae > Echinochloa > Echinochloa crus-galli. The sequence goes on from OAMR01000047.1 coordinate 1,240,755, forward strand.
CCAGGTGAAGTGCTACAGCGGGGATTCTGTGCGCTTGCAGAATATTCACATATTTTACTAGCCATAAGGAAAACCATTGAAACACTCCTTACCCCAGTACCAGGATTCTCAATTCTGATATTGGATTGTAAGAAGTGCCAACACCTGTGAAGGATATGATTAGTCACTGGATTTCACACATTTCTCGTGCGGGTAGCATGACGATGACTTCTTTAGTCACTCGCCTTGCTACCTATCTAGGCGTTCTTCAGGGCGCCCGGCTCACGTACATTGAGACAGCGCGTTCCGTCGTGGATGCCGAGCACTTCGTGCAAGCCCACATGATACGACAGACGCCTGACGCAACACTGGTTATGATTTACCGTGGCTATACAACTTAAGTGCCTCTGCCTTGTGCAGCACTAAGGTTGTATACCACTCCTAAACTAACTCTTCAGTTGAGGACCGAGTCGGATGACTCTCCACCTTGGAGAGAGCCCGCTCGGCACAACGTTGCAGGTGATGGACCAGTCACGAGGGGACGAGCTAGGCGTGATGCCGGGCTCACCACCTCACAGGAGCCAGAGGATGCACCACAGATGCCGCACCGACACACACGTCCGCATTCGAGGCCACCTACGACATGTACACCGGTGCTGGGACGTCTAAAGCAGGAGGCTGTGGACAACACCAGGAACCGAACTACTTCGCCTCCAGACGCTGGGACTACAGTCAGAGCACAGACTCTGAGTGGTCTGGGAGCTGGAATGCAGGGGGTACGACAATGCCTCCCAGCCATACACTCCTGGATACTCACAGTCCGCGTGCTTCGACTACGATCGGTAGCTGTCCTACATCTCCGACAGAGTCGATGTCATCGACGACCGTACTCGAGACATCCAAGACACGCTAGCCCGTCATTCTCAGTACCACCAAGAGAATAGCGGGATGGTAGCTTCCATCCAGCATGACGTCCACGAGCAGGCGGACCAGTTGATGCAGGACCTTTCAAGGTTTCATCCCTACTAGTGAAGAATGCAAGCATGGGGGAGGAACCTGTTGGCACTCCTTACGGCCTACAGATAAATCCGCAAGCGGACGGATACCGATGTATCTTTCACCCGGGAGTATTCCAAGGTATCGATTTCCACAGAGAACGAGAAGTGTACTAATCCTAAACTAAGTTGTCCTAGGTAGATGGAAATGGAGTGAATGGTATGGATGAGGTGGATGACAACAACAAAGAGAAGAGGAGTGATAGGAGGGTAGAAGGCACAAAATGCCCGGCATGGAAAGAGGGGAAGGAGACTTACCAAGGGAAGACTGCCCTTCTCTAGAAGGAGCTGGAAGGACCAGATGTCCTTGGGATCACACGGCATCTCCTTCTGGTCCACCACCATCCGCGCCCACATATAAGCATGATCGTCAGGAAGCGGCTCCCCCATCATCCGAGAAGCCGCCAGATCCTCGGCGTCAACTTCTGGCATGTTTGTGCCAGTTCTTTTTCAGGCTCTTCAACCATGGGTTTCTTCATTGGTGAACCAGCAAGCATATAAAAGTAAGAACTGAATGCTCAATTAATCAGAGAGAGATACAAGAGTTACCAGACACGACGCGGATGTTACTCGAAGTGAAGCCGCATCCATAGAGGTACAGCAGGAAGAGGGGCCAACACTCCGGCTCCTCTCCGGGACGCTCACCTCTCCTCTCTCCCTATCTCTACTGATACAAGTGGAGAACTAGCAGTGCTTCTCCTGCACTCTACTCTTGTGTTGTGTGTTTTGCAGGTCACCAGGGGCCTCAATTTATAGGGGAGCAAGGACGGTGGAGGTGGAGTAGCTGCCAAGGCTGCAGAGGGCGGTGCCGGGCCGTTCGGCCGAACAAGCTGGTTCGGCCGAACTGCCACGTAGCACCGCCTTGATCCTGAGGCGGTGCAAGGGTGGTTCAGCATGTGTGGGCGGTTCGGCCGAACTGGGCCGTTCGGCCGAACTGGCCCAGTGGCCTGGTGGTGCTTCCCCGTGCATCCTCTGCCCTGTGGGCCCTCCTGGCTAGCTCCTGGTGCTTGGCTCCGGGTTGGACCGGCCCAGGATGAGGTGGCGGTCGTCCACGTGTCGTCCCAGTCGCTGCTTGAGTGTTGATGACGTGGATGGCTTCCTGATTTCGTATACGGCTAAGGGGGACAACTGGCCGAATCGTGTCGTTCGGCTGAAACGGTCATTTCCGACCCTTATAGCTCGTATTTCTCCGTTCTGTACCTGCACAATGGACAATCACCAAAATTCATGGAAATAGTCATTAATAAGCCCTATAGCTATGGTGTGTGTTGCCCATTGTGTTTGTTTTATACTCGGTTGGATGTCAGAAATCGGTCTGTAACGACCGCCAACAAGCTCCCCCAAACTTAGATCTTTGTTCGTCCCGAGTAAAGAAATTGAAATAAGAGAAAGTGTAAGGTAGGGTTCTTTTATAATCATGAATACTTGCATATTGAATGATCCAAACTTTTCTCCATACCTGTGAATTTTGTAGTGGCTATTCCCTGAATCTAGAGCGGTTGATGAATGGAATGACTCTTACAATGAGATCCTCTTGCTCATCCTTTATTTTCACAAATAAATAAATCTTGTCCCTTCATCCCAATTCTCTCAGATCTCTGGAGTCACTCCTTTTCACACACTCTCCTTTATATTTTTCTTTGTCTCTCAGGTGGTGGCCTTGTCATGTCATGTATTTCTGTCGAGCCAAAGATTGGTTCCCAGAGTGTTCATCATCGCCCTTGGTCGGTAGCATGTATTTCTGCAGAGTTCATGTCGGTCCTCAGCCTCGTTACCCCTTTTTCTTTTCTCTTCCCTTTTTGGGACTTTTCTTTTTCTTTCTCTCTCTCTTTTTTTTTCATTTGGACTTTCACGAGTCCTTTATTTTTTAGGGTATCACTGAGGCATGAGGGCTTCTACTATACTCTGATGATGATTTGCTTGCAACAGATTTGAGGCAATGTGACCATCTCTTGGGGACTCAAAATTCGACAAGACATTATACTAGCCATGACAAGTTTCAGGAGTAAACTCTCAAGTATATGTATAATGTAGTATTTGTGGACAGGATGAAGGGATAGAGTATGGTTTTTATATTTTCAAAATTAAATTCTCTCGAACGTAAGAATGGACAAGTGGTTCGTTTTATCAAGTCATATCACAATCATCAACAGCTTAGACCAGGGGGGTCCTATAATGAGAAATTTTCACAAGTACCAGATACTAGGTTTGAATCAAACAACGGGCGAGTTCATGATATAAAAGAAAGACCGAGTTCGTTCATTTATGTGATGCATGCATTTTCAAAATTACGAACGCGACAACACAGGAAAGTAAACAGGGGGGAGAAGGTGCAAACCAGCGTGCAGGTGCGCGAGAGGGGGCAGCCGGGCTGGTTCGGCCGAACAGGCTAGTTCGGCCGAACTGCCCAGTTCGCCTGAACCACCTGGTTCGGCCGAACTGGCCTTGGTGTTCGTTCTCGTTCCCTGGTGCTCCTGTGTCGTTCCTGTGCTCAAGTTTTCTCTCTATTAGACAGGGCAATCTCCGGTTGGCTCAAATGCACCAACCGGAGCAACAATTTTTATTCTTTTTCTTGCAAACGATTATATCTTTATTTATTCTTCAACCTAAGATTGGAAACAAACATATGCAAGGGAAATAAAATAAGAGCACCCTAAACATTGATCTAAAGAGATGAAAGAATCAATCAAATGACTAGCAAACCAAACTAACTAAACTAACGGTGCTATATCTAAAATCGAGATGACCGCTTGACACTACTCTGTAGGCGGTCCATAGAGATCCTCGTGTCCCGTGGCTTTGAAAAGCCTCTTGAGCTTCGCACACAGGGCCTTGCGGAGGACTTCCATTTTGTCCTCGGACTCCATGCGGGCGAGCTCGGCCTCCGCCACCTTCTCATCTAGGTGGTTGATCTTTTGCTGCGCTAGTGCCAGCTCCTCCTTCAGGCTCTCCACGGTTGGCGGCTTCTCCTCCTCTTCTTCGCCGTCCTCCTCCTTAGAGAACTCCATGTTCCCGGGCAGCCCGTTGATGGGCGGGGGCTGCCTGTGGCGCCGGACCTTGGGATGGCGCCGTGGAGGAGAGGACTGGGACGATTCAGCTAGCCCCAGCTCGTCCCGGTTCAGCTGCGAGACGAGGACCTTGCCGTACCCCGTAGTAGTACGGTCACCCTTAATGGTGAACCGCAGCGGGACGTTCGGCTTGAACTCCGGCGCTTTCCCATCCTCTTCCTTGGGCACCATCGCACCGAAGTTCGGCACCCTCGAAGAAGATGATGATCTTAGGCGCAGCTGCCCCGTATTGGGTCTTGGCGATGGCGAGCGCGGTGGCTTCTTGATTCCTTTTAGAGGAGCAAGGAGGTCCTCTATGGAAGCACGGTGCGGGGAGTCGGCGCGTGGCGTGGTTGTGCGAGTGGGCATCCTCCCACGCCTCCCCTCGTCGAGCGAGTCGACGTCGGAGATGCGGTAGGCTTGCTCGGGCCATGAGGATTCACCGTTCTGGCTAGCGGGGCTTGAGCCCCTAGCTGAGGATGCAGCCTTGGAGGAAGAGGAAGGCATGGTGGCTGTGTGTATGGGCTAGAGAGGTTGTAGATGAGATGGGAAAGACGACAGAGAGTCCTTGGGTTTTATCGGGGATTTCTGATCGGGAAAACGAGTTTCCCGACGTTTCCCTCGCGAGTTTCGGGATAACATCAACTGCAGATGAGTCCAGAGGCAATTATACGCACGGGGGGGCCAGGGGACCTGGTTCGGCCGAAACCTAGGGTTCGGGCGAACTGGTCAGTTCGCCCGAACTGGCCCAGTTCGGCCAAACTGGCCTCTGGTCCCCAGGGGTGCGAGCCAGGTCGGGTTTTGTGTCACACCCCAAAATTTTCGGATTTTGGGATGTGAATTTTTAACATAATTAACATAATGATTTTCTCAATTTTCTAAAATTTTCCAAGCTCTATTTAATTTATAGGGAATTTATAATAAGAAAAATATATTTATTTGTGAAATATAAATAAATTGCTTTGTATGTTGCATTCATGCTGCTGCATTGAGTTTTGCTTGTGTGTTTTTCAAATTGGAACTAAAATCTAGTTTCAATTCAAGTTTGAATCACTTTCGTTTGATCCTTAGAAAAGATGTTTTGAGAAGAGTTCGGTTTTGCCCCCTCAGCTTTTTCCCCGGCCCAGATTTCCCCCTTAAACTCTTCCCTCCAGCCCAGCGCCACGGCCCTTTTTTCTTTCACGCCGGCCCAGCGCGCGTAACCCAGCCTCACCGGCCCAACGCTCGCGCCCCGCTCTCCCCCCCGCGGCCCACTTCGCGCTCAGCCCAGCTCCTCCCCGCGGCTGTTGGCACTCCTTACGGCCTACAGATAAATCCGCAAGCGGACGGATACCGATGTAGCTTTCACCCGGGAGTATTCCAAGGTATCGATTTCCACGGGGAACAAGAAGTGTACTAATCCTAAACTAAGTTGTCCTAGGTAGATGGTCTTGCTAAATTTCTTAGCATCTCCATATTGCCAGACCTTTGTTCTGAACGCTCCATAATGTGGTGTTGGCACTCCTTACGGCCTACAGATAAATCCGCAAGCGGACGGCCCCCTACCTGTCTCTTATACACATCTAGATGTGTATAAGAGACAGGTACCAGACATGACCCGGATGTTACTCGAAGTGAAGTCGCATCCGTAGAGGTACAGCTGGAAGAGGGGCCGACACTCCGGCTCGTCTCCGGGGCGCTCACCTCTCGTCTCTCCCTATTTCTACTGATATGAGTGGCGGAACCTAGCGACGCCTACTCTCCTTCTCCTCTTGTGTTGTGTGTGAAACCCGGACCTGGACATCTCCTTTTATAGCAAGTGATGGCGGTTGAGCTTGTGTAACCGCCAAGGAAACCAGGGGGGCAGAGAGGCGGTTCGGCCGAAGATCTCGGTTCGGCCGAAGATCTCGGTTCGGCCGAACTCCCTGGTTCGCCCGAACTCCCTGGTTCGCCCGAACCAGTGGATCTGCCGACCTTGCCCCCAACGGCCCTGATTTGGCCCCAAGGTCGGTTCTGGTGCTGGGGGCGGTTCGGCCGAAGGCTCCAGTTCGGCCGAACTGGGCCTGGCCCTTGGCCGGCCTCCCCAGCACCGCCTCTTGCTTGTGGACCTCCTGGGCTGGCTTGTATGTGTTGGTCTTTGAGTGTTTCGGGCCCAGAGGTGATGTGGGAGCTGTCCAAGTGGTGTGCACGGTCGTCCGCTTAGTTGTCGCTGACATGGACGGCCGTCGATTGTGCTTCTCGTCATGTTCGGCTAAGGGGGGTAACCGGCCAAACGTGTCGTTCGGCCGAATTAGTCAGTTTTTGCCCGACCCCTATAGCCCGTGTTTCTCCATTTTGTACCTGCAAAGAGGACATTCACCAAAACTTGTGGAAATAGTCAGTAGTAAACCCTATAGCTATGGTGTGTGCCTCTGTTGTGTTCATTTTATACTTGGTTGGAGGTCGGAAATCGGTCTGTAACGACCGCCAACAAGCTCCCCCAGACTTAGATCTTTGCTCGTCTCGAGTAAAGAAATTGAAACAAGAGCAAGACCAAAGTAAGGGTTCTTTCATAACATGAATACTTGCATATTGAATATTTCAAACTTTTCTCTCATACCTGCGAATTTGTAGTGGCTATCCCCTGGGTCTTGGGCGGTTGACAACTGGAACGAGTCTTACAACAAAATCCTCTTGCTCATTCTGCATTCGGGTTTTTCTTGTTTTTCGCAAACAAATGACTCTTGTCCCTTCATCCTTAACACTCAGCTCTCTGGAGCTTCTCCCTCTCACTGTGTCTCTCAAGTGGTGGCCGTGTCAGGTCATGTATTTCTGTCGAGCCGAAGATTGGTTCCCGGAGTGCTTCATTGCCCTTGATCGGATTGCAAGTTGAAGATGAGGAGTTCATATTGGTCTTCAGCCTCATGACCCCTTTCTTTATCTCTTCTCCCTTTTGGGATATTTTTTTCATTGGGACTTTCATGAGTCCTTTATTTGCATTTTTTCTCATTCTTTCTCTTTTTTCAGGGTATCACCGAGGCATGAAAACTTCTACTATACTCCGATGACGGATTTGCTTGCAACCGAACTGAGGCAATATGGTCACTCTGGGGACTCAAAATTCGACAAGACATTATACTAGACATGACAGGTTTCAGGAGTACACTCTCAAGCATATATGTAATGTGGTATTTGTGGACAGGATGAAGGGATAGAGTTTGATTTTTTATATTTTCAAAATTAAATTCTCCCGAATGTAAGAATGAACAAGTGGTTCATTTTATCGATTCATAGCACAATTGTCAGCAACTTAGATCAAGGAGGGTCCTATCATGATGAATCTTTCACAAGTACTTGATACTAGGTTGAAAATAAACAATAGGCAAGATCTTGAGATGAAAGATTACCAAGTTTTGTTTCGTTTAAATGATGCATATATTCCAAATTTCGAAACGTGACAACACAGGAAAGTAAACAGGGGCGAGGGAATGCAAACCAGCATGGAGGTGCGCAAGAGGGGGCAACCGGGCAGTTTCGGCCGAACCAGCCAGTTCGCCCGAACTGGCCAATTTGCCCGAACTGGTCCGGTTCGGCCGAATGGGTTCCGGGGCTTGGTCCATCGTGCCGTGTGTTCCTGTGTCTTTCCTGTACTCGTGCAACTCTCTGTTAGTCGAGGCATTACCCCGGTTGGCTCAAATGCACCAGCCGGAGTGCAGATTTTATTATTTCTCACAACCAATTCTAACTTTATTTATTCATCGAACCTATGATTGGAAACAAAATATTGGGAAGGGAAATAAAGTTCAGAGCACCCTAAACATGATTCTAAAGAAATAAATAAATCAAGCAAACACTAATCAAACCAATCTAACTAAACTAAACGGTGCTCTATCTACAAACGAAACGACCGCGAGAAACTACTCCGGTCCATAGAGATTCTCGTTTCCCGTGGCCTTGAAAAGCCTCTTGAGCTTCGCGCACAAAGCCTTGCGGAGGACTTCCATCTTGTCCTCTGACTCCATGCGAGCGAGCTCGGCCTCTGCCACCTTCTTGTCTAGGTGGTTGATCCTTTGCTGAGCCAGCACCAGCTCCTCCTTCATGCTCTCCATGGTGGGCGGCTTCTCCTCCTCTTCTTCGCCGTCCTCCTCCTCCGAGTACTCCATGTCCCCGGGCAGCCCTTTGATGGGTGGTGGCTGCCTGTGGCGCCGGACCTTGTGATGACGCCTTGGAGGAGAGGACTGAGACGATTCAGCTAGCCCCACCTCGTCCCGGTTCAATGGCGGGACGAGGACCTTGCCGTACCCCATCGCGGTGCGCTCACCCTTAATGGTGAACCGCAGCAGGATGTTCGGCTTGATCTCCGGTGCCTCCTCCTTGGGCACCATCGCGCCGAAGTTCGGCACCCTCGAAGAGGATGACGATCTTAAGCGCAGCTGCCCCGTGCTGGGTCTTGGTGATGGCGAGCGTGGTGGCTTCTTGATTCCTTTCAGAGGAGCAAGGAGGTCCTCTATGGCAGCACGGCGCGGGGAGTTGGCACGTGGCGTGGCTGTGCGAGTGGGTGTCCTCCCGCGCCTTTCTTCGCCGAGCGAGTCGATGTCGGCGATGCGGTAGGCCTGCTCGGGCCATGAAGACTCGCCGTTCCGGCTAGCGGGACTTGAGCCCCTAGCCGAGGATTCAACCTTGGATGAAGAGGAAGGCATGGTGGCTGTGTGTATGGGCTAGAGAGGATGTAGATGAGATGGGAAAGATGACAGAGGGACTTCGGGTTTTATCGGGGATTTTCCCGATCGAAAAACAACTTTCCTGACGTTTTCCTCGCGTGGATCAGGATGGCAACAACTTGGATTGGCTTGGAGGCGCAAACTTGCACGAGGGAGGCCAGGGGGCTCGGTTCGGCCGAACCCTAGCCTTCGGCCGAACTGGCTAGTTCGCCCGATGGGGGCCAAGGCGGCCGGACTGGCCCCTGGGTCCTCCTGAGTGTGGGCCGGGCCCAGTCCTGTTGCTTTGCTCGTAGGTTTTTGAGTTTTGGGAGTTTTGGGTCAAGGTGGTTCGTGGCCCAGAAGATTTGGAGGTGAAGGATTCGGGCCAAAAGTTTGTGGACGGTTTTCAGAGTTCTACAAACTTGACAACGTCTAAGTCGTCGAGTGGTGGAGGTTCGGGTTCTAAGAAAATCTTCAGCCGCTGTCCGTTGACCTTAAAGGTGTTTCCGTCCTCGTTTTGCAAGGTGACGGCTCCATGGGAGGCAGCATGGACTACTGTAAATGGGCCGTCCCACTTGCTGCGCAACTTCCCGTGACCGAAAAGCTTGACACGGGAGTTGAAGACGAGGACTTTATCTCCCGGCTTGAACGTTTTGACCTTGATCCTCTTTTCATGCCATCTCTTGGTCCATTCCTTATACAGCCGGGAGCTGTGGTAGGCTCTTTCTCTCATTTCATCTAGTTCGGCCAGTTGGATCTTCCACTTGAGACCGGCAGCCGGAAGGTTCATACCCCACTTCCTAATGGCCCAGTGAGCCTTGAACTCCATCTCTACTGGTAAGTGGCAGGTCTTGCCATAAACTAGTTGATAGGGAGTCATGCCTATAGGCGTCTTATAGGCCGTACGATATGCCCAGAGTGCATCTGGGAGTTTATCCTTCCATTGCCTACCCATCTCGTTTACGGTTTTCTGCAGGATATTCTTGATTTGTTTATTTGATGTTTCTGCTTGACCGCTAGTCTGAGGGTGATAGGGTGTAGCAACATTATGCTGCACCCCCAGACTTGAAAGATACTTACGGAAGGCTGAATCGATGAAATGGGATCTGCCGTCACTAATGACTATCCTAGGAACGCCGAAACGCGGAAAGATGTACTCGTGAAACATTCGTCTCGCGTTCCTAGAATCGGCGGCTACACAAGGCAGAGCCTCCACCCACTTAGAGACATAGTCTACTGCCACTAGGATGAACTGGCAACCCTCGGAAATTGGAAAGGGACCCATGAAATCCACTCCCCAAACATCGAAAATTTCTACTTGGAGGTTGCTAGTGAGGGGCATCGCGTCTCTAGTGTTAATGTTTCCGTGTTTCTGGCAGCGGGGGCACCGCATGACGTATGCTCTTGCATCTTCATACATGCTGGGCCAATAAAACCCACTCTGCCAGACTTTGGCATTGGTCCGGAATGCACCGTAGTGCCCTCCGTATGGAGCTGCATGGCACCTCTCCAGGATTTGATAGGCCTCATGTGCAGCAGGGATGCATCTTCTGAGGAGTCCATCACTACATATCCGGAAAAGGTACGGGTCATCCCAGAGATGGAGTCGGCTTTCATAAGCTAGCCTCTTCCTGTTTTCTCCAGGAGGGACATACCCCGTTACCATAAAGTTCACTATGTTGGCGTACCACGGATCGCCAGTGGTGACCTTAAGGAGGGTGTCATCCCGTAGGTAATCGTCGATCGGAAGATCAGCCACTGAGTTCTCTACTCCTTTCTTATCTCTTATCTCAATGTCAAATTCTTGGAGTAGCAGAACCCAACGGATGAGCCTCGGTTTTGCATCCTTTTTGGTCAGAAGGTACTTCAGAGCAGTGTGATCTGAATAGACTATGACCTTGGCCCCAACAATGTAGGACCGGAATTTGTATATAGCAAATACGACCGCTAAGAGTTCCTTTCCCGTGGTCGCGTAGTTGAGCTGTGGGCCAGTGAGCGTTTTGCTAGCGTAAGAGATAGCATAATGCTTCTTGTCCTAAGTTTGGCCCAACACAGCTCCTACAGCATAGTCGCTCGCATCACACATGATTTCAAATGGGATGCTCCAGTCGGGAGGCTGGATGATGGGAGCGGAGATGAGTGCCTTTTTGAGGGTGTGAAATGCGGCATAGCACTCCTCATCGAAAACGAAGGGGGCATCTTTGGCTAGGAGATTGGTCAAGGGCCGAGATATCTGGGAGAAATTTTTGATGAAGCGCCTATAGAATCCCGCATGGCCAAGGAAACTACGGATCCCCTTAACGTTTGGCACCATGAAATGTCACTTTTCCCAGTTCAAAACGAGGTGCTTTTCTCCACACCTCTGGAGGACCTTGTCCCGATTTTTCAGACACTCGGTGAAGGTCCTTCCATAAACTGAGAAATCGTCCATGAACACTTCCATAATCTCCTCAATCATGTCAGAGAAGATGGACATCATGCAACGTTGGAAAGAGGCAGGTGCGTTACACAACCCAAAGGACATACGCCGATAGGCATACGTCCCATAAGGGCATGTGAACGTGGTTTTACTCTGGTCTTCAGGATGGATTGGGATTTGGTGATATCCAGAGTAACCATCAAGGAAACAGAAGAAGGAGTGCTTTGCTAGCCGTTCAAGCATCTCGTCTATGAACGGAAGAGGGAAGTGGTCTTTCTTGGTGGCTTTGTTGAGTTTACGATAATCTATGCACATGCGCCACCCGGTGATGGTGTCGCTGAGGGATGAGCTCATTTTTTTCATTGCGCACTACCGTCATTCCTCCCTTCTTAGGAACGACTTGAACGGGACTAACCCATTCACTATTGGGGACAGGGTAGATGATCCCAGCGTGAAGGAGCTTGAGAACTTCCTTTTTCATGACCTCTCTCATGGCATTGTTTAACCGTCGTTGAGGTTCCCGAGACGGTGTTGCTTCAGAATCGATCGGGATGCGATGGGTACAGAGATTTGGGCTAATCCCTTTCAGGTCTTGGAGAGAATATCCTAAGACCGATCGATTCTTCTCCAGGATAGTGATGAGTTGTTGGGTTTCTAGTTCGGAAAGCTTATCACTGATGATCACTGGAGTTTGCTTATCCCCGAAGAGGAAAGCATACCTAACTCCAGGTGGAAGCGGTTTGAGCTCAATTGGGGAAGGTTTTGGAGTTTCGTTTGTATCGAGCTCAATCGGAGGGTTAGTTTCCTCTTCTTCCGTAAAGAACGGAAGATCTTCTTCCAGGATAGGCTGCTCTAGGTCTAACAAATGAGCTGACCTAACTTCCTCTAAAGGGTCAGGATCGGGGTCTGGCTCTAATGGGGTGTTCAAGGATTGGGTATAGGAGACAGGAATAAGCTCGTTGCCGATCCTGAGTTCTACTAGCTGATTCGTTGGTACTTTCTCCAAGATCTTCTGGATTGGTCTACCTATGAAGATGGAATGTGTGGTGTCGCTGGGTAGATCGAAGATATGGAAATCCATGAAGAGCTCAGGGTCATTAATCTTAACGGGTGTGACCCGTAGAATGCCCGGACAGTCCAGGATTTTCCTGAAGTGACCTTTAGTCTTTTCTGAGAAAACGACCAGGGTACATCAGGGAGTTTCTTATGCACCAACGAGCTAGAGATTATATTGATCCCGAGGTTCGGGTCATACCCGATTTCTGTGTCATCACCCAGGACCTCGCAAAATATCCTTTGAATCTTTCTGGGCATTTTGACAACCTCGGTCGAGGTTTCGGCCTCTTCTAGCCACTCCCGACTCATGATAGCAGAGAGACGTCCAAGATACTCTCTCTGGTATTCTAATTCTTCTTTGTCGGGGGCTTGTTCTATGGGCTCTACACGACGTTCCCGTGGGAAACTCGTTTCACTCCCGATGTCCTCGAAGAGATCATCATCGAAGTCATAGGGTGTGTTGTAGAGTGAATCATAGTAGACTGGGCTAGGAAACGGTTGTGGTTCGTAGTGAGCTTCGGGTATGGACGGAATGGAAGAGCTGATGGATTTGGACTCGATTTGTACTGGCTCTTTGGGTTTAGGTTCAGGCTATTTCTCTTCTTCATCGGGGAGTTCGTCATAGATTCCAGTGTAGGGAGTGTTGTCCAAGATGCGCTCTAGGACTATCCTCGCTTCACTGGGGACCAGATGAAAGAACGACCCTCCTGAAGCAGAGTCCAAGAAAGTGGCGGCTAAGGGACAGAGGCCAAGACTAAAGTGTTGTAAGACAACAGGCTCTGGTAGGCTTAGGTCTGGTCCAGACGCCAAGATTTGCTTGAAACGAGCCCAGGCAACTCCCAACGATTCTCCCTTTAATTGCTTAAAGTTAATGATTTCCGCTCGGAGACTGGCTACCTTGGAGACTCGGAAAAAGTTTAGGCAGAATTTTTCCTTGAGAACTTCCCAGCTCCCGTCCATAGTGTCGATAGACAGAGAGTACCATTTCTTTGCTCCTCCTGTTAATGAAAACGGGAATAGCTTCCATTTGAGTGTCTCTTGTGTCATGCCTGAGATGGTCAGGCACGAGCAGAGTTGCTCAAACTCGCGCAAATGCGCGTATGGACTCTCGTCACGCATTCCTGAGAACGACTGCTCACGAACCATGGCTATGAAGCCGGGGCATAGCTCATAGCCAGGTGTGGTGATGGGATGTGATGATGGTGGAGGCTCCAAATAATCGCCCTTTGGAGCCGAATGTTGGCGTTAGGTGAGTGGGGAATCCATACGGATAGATGGTGGTGGGATACACGGACAACTTGGGTTCGGAATTAGAATAGCTACCATTCCCCGGCAACGGCACCAGAAAGCTTGTTGGCACTCCTTACGGCCTACAGATAAATCCGCAAGCGGACGGATACCGATGTAGCTTTCACCCGGGAGTATTCCAGGTATCGATTTCCACGGAGAATGAGAAGTACACTAATCCTAAACTAAGTTGTCCAAGGATGGCTGAATGGAATGGTTGAGGTGGTTGATGACAACAAGGAAGAGAAGAGATAGGAGGGTAGAGAGGGTACTTCACTTCGAGTAACATCCGGGTCATGGTCTGTACTCCTTGTATCTCTCTCTGATTAATTGAGCATTCAGTTCTTACTTTCTTTACTTGCATCGTTCTCCGTTCATTGCTTAGTAGTATAGTATAATTGTATGCTAGCTGCTTAGCTTGGGAGTGCTTATCTGTCTGCAGTAGATAAGTACTAGTCAAACTAGTGTAGGCGTGGTGCCTATACTTTGAGACTAGCTTAGAATCCGCCCGTCGCAAACGGAGGTGGTAGCCGTAAGGTGGTGACAGCCCTTACGGTCTTTGTAGCCCATCACGTTAGTTCCGGTGACTTAGGACCCAAAGTTGGGAAATAGTGGCACCCCTTCGAGCCGCATCCGTAGAGGTACATCGGGAAGAGGGGCCGACACTCCGGCTCCTCTCCGGGACGCTCACCTCTCCTCTCTCCCTATTTCTACTGATATGAGTGGCGGAACCTAGCGACGCCTACTCTTCTTCTCCTCTTGTGTTGTCTGTGAAACCGGGACCTGGACATCTCCTTTTATGGCAAGTGATGGCGGTTGAGCTTGTGTAACCACCAAGGAAACCAGGGGGGCAGAGAGGCGGTTCGGCCGAAGATCTCGGTTCGGCCGAACTCCTGGGTTCGTCCGAACCAGTGGATCTGCTGACCTTGCCCCCAACGGCCCTGATTTGGCCCCAAGTTCGGTTCTGGTGCTGGGGGCGGTTCGGCCGAAGGCTCCAGTTCGGCCGAACTGGGCCTGGCCCTTGGCCGGCCTCCCCAGCACCGCCTCTTGCTTGTGGACCTCCTGGGCTGGCTTGTATGTGTTGGTCTTTGAGTGTTTCGGGCCCAGAGGTGATGTGGGAGCTGTCCAAGTGGTGTGCACGGTCGTCTGCTTAGTTGTCGCTGACATGGACGGCCGTCGATTGTGCTTCTCGTCGTGTTCGGCTAAGGGGGGTAACCGGCCGAACGTGTCGTTCGGCCGAATTAGTCAGTTTTTGCCCTCATAGCACATGTTTCTCCATTTTGTACCTGCACAATGGACAATCACCAAAACTCGTGGAAATAGTCAGTGATAAACCCTATGGCTATGGTGTGTGTCTCCGTTGTGTTCATTTTATACTTGGTTGGAGGTTGGAAATCGGTCTGTAACGACTGCCAACAGCGGCCCGCTCTCTCCCCCGGCCCATTCGGGCCCAGCAAGGCCCAGCTAGCCTCGCTGGCCTCTCTGCGCTGCCGCCCGGCTCTGCCTTTGCGTGCGCGCCGCCGGCCTCGGCATTTGCACCGCCTCGGCTGCCGAGCCGTTCCGCACACCCCCCGGCCCTACTTAAATCGCCGAACTCCGGCCTCTCAACACCAAGCCAGACACCGCCTCCTCCATCGGCTCTCCTCGCACAGCGCCGCCACCTGAGCCGAGCGCCGCCATAGCCGCCGGCCACCATCGATTCCGATGTCGCCGTCCTTCTCCGGTCGCCGTCGCCATCCTACTGCCGGCGCGCTTCAACGACGCAAAGGCGCCGCCGCCGGCCGTCCCCTCCTCCGGCCTCCGAAATCCGGCCGCCCCAGTCACCCCTAGCAAGAACCGAGGCCACCAGAAGCTTCCCCGCACCAAGCAGCACCTCCGCCGCCGGTCCTCGTCGCCATCACGCCGCCAAAACTCGCCGCCCACGCCAGCACCCCGCTGCCGGCCACTGTCTCCGCCGCGGGCCGAATCCCCGCCGTTCCGGTCCACCTCCACCCGTGGTGAGCGCCTCCATGTGATCCCCTCCCTCTTCTCTCTCGTTTGCGCTAGCTCTCCACCACCCTAGGCCCTCTCACCGCCGGCGAGCCCCACGCTCAGCCGCTCCCCTGTCTGCGGGTCGAGAGGAAGAAGATGGTAGCTTTGCGTTTAGGTCCCTGAAGAGTCCTGTTAATACCTAGCTCTATCATGTGTCTTGGAGATTTTGCAGAAAACCCCCTACCAGGACTCCCCTCCTACACTTAAACCCAGCCCAAGGCGCTTTTGCAGATCTAACCCCAAGCTCCTTCCTTTTTATGAGCACTGTTCTCTGAGTCTCTGCCATCTTTTCAGCTGGCCCCTGAAAGCTACAGTTAATTACATATAGGTCCCTGAATTCTTGTTTAAGCCCTAGATTGCACGTTTTAGCTCCGATTTGATCCAATCTTGTTGCGTTAGATTCATAACAATCTAAACTACGAATTAGTACTGTCATTTACCATAAACCATGTTTCTGAATCTTATTTAATATTAATTTGACTAAAGGTTATTTAAATGTCTTTTTCTAATAAAAATCTAATTAAGGTTTAAACTCGGTTTTCATGTTAATAGTAATTTGATTAATATTATTTTGTCACTTTTATAAATAAAAGTTGACTAGGTTATATCTCGGGTTTTAATAAATGTTAATTTGCTTAATGTCTAATTAAGCCAAGTTTCTAATTAAAAGCAAATTAGAGTCAACCTAGGTTTTTATAAATAAATGTTAACATTGATTAATATCAACATAAATATGTTTAATTTATAATATTGATTAGGTTAAACACGACATATGATATGTTTCGGTTAGATGCTCTCACATGTTTTATTTTTCAAATTAAATATTTAATTATGTATAATTTATACATAAATAAAATGTGATTAAGTTATACCACGGTTTTAAAACTTCAAATATAACTGAATGATCTGAATTAACCTTTAACTCTGATTTCATTTAATTAAAATTAATCAAGTATGTAGCGTGTTCTTTTAATACAAATCTTCTGGTAGTTATATCTTTTCAACCGTAACTCCGTTTCCAGCGATCCTTGCGCTCACGAGACCATAGAATCAAGCACTATCCTTTAGCGCGCTCTTTTAAAACCTTATCTTTTGATTGGTGTATTGTTCTTAGTTTTGTATTGTTTGTTTGCTTGTTAGGTGCATGTTGTGCTCGATGATTGTTGCGAGTAGAGGAAGGCCGTTCGAGAGATTTCAAGATCAAGAGCTGAAGACTATGAGTAAATATACTGGATTTGAGGCAAGTTATAGCACGGACAATCCTTGCTACCTACACACCCTTTAATCATTTATTTCATACATGCATGTGTCTAAATTGGCAGCATGATGCCGGCCCACGACTGACTTTTGATCAGTACTTTCAGGTGTTGCACGTACTTTCAGAAAAGAGCTAACAGGTCAGTGGCCTTCTCGCCTGGTACGATTACTAGTTTTTCAAGGCTAACCAACGTGATAATAGGGTGTTGTTTGGACACGTACGTTAGTACACCTAAGGGGGTCTCATAGGTCGTCTCATGCAGTGTTACGTAGGATTTTTGCTGACGTGGAGGAGAGAGAGCGATGTGAGAGAAAGAGGTCGTTGTTTCCCGTCTCATGAGCTAAATTTTAGGACTATGAGACAACTCCTCCATCATTGTATGAATTTTGTTGCCATGCAACCAATAAAATTTCTTTATTTCCCCATAAATTAAGGGATATTGTATTACTACTAGACAACCAAAATAATCTATTGTATAGGTTGTCTGATAAGTCGCCTCAAGATTACGTGTCACCGTATGAGACCGCCTATTAGATGACACCAATGTACCTGCCCTAATAGGCGGTCTCATAGAGTGACACGTAATCTTAAGTCAACTTATCAGACAACCTATACAATAGGTTGTTGTTTTGATTGTCTCGTAGTAATACAATATCCGTTAATTTATGGAGAAATAAAGAAATTATTGGTTGCATGGCAATAAAACTCGTACAATGGTGGAGCATAGTCCTAAAAGTTAGCTCATCATACGGTTGTTTCGCGAAACAACGGCCTCCTTCTCTCACCTCACTCTCTCTCCTCCACATCAGTAAAAACTTAACATGACGCTGTATGAGACAACCTATAAGACCGTTAACATGTAGCAATGTACCTACCCTAAATAAGCCAACTGTGTGAAACAACTAAGAGGGATTTTGTATTATTTAGAAATAAAAAAAGACGATAATCTATCTATATATATACCTACACTACCAGAATCCTTCACATCCGCCCGCCTCCTCCGCCTCGGCCATTTTTGGACCCGGTGCTGATGGGGCTTCAGCACCGGGTCCAACGGCTAGGAGAGGGTGCGGCGCGGAGGTGTGTCCGGGCGGACACATTAGCACCGGGTCGTGGCAAGACCCGGTGCTAAAGGGTGCGCATTAGCACCGGGTCGTGCCACGACCCGGTGCTAATGTGTCCGCCCAGACACACCTCCGCGCCGCCCCCGCTCCTAGCCGTTGGACCCGGTGCTGAAGCCCCATCAGCACCGGGTCCAAAAATGGCCGAGGCGGAGGAGGAGGGAGGATGGGATGTATATATGTCCGTTGCTTCA
>OAMR01000047.1:1263952-1291504 GCA_900205405.1 Echinochloa crus-galli
CTTGTTTATTGGTGCCCTATGCTCAAAGACTGAATCAAGACTACAAGCACTAGAACTATAACTGACTATTGTCTAAACAAGATATATTTGCAACTAGAATAAAGTAGAGGCAAGATATAAATGACAAAGGCAAGAAGATAAAGATAACTATATTGATACTCAAAGTCTTGCAAAGGAAAAGGTAAAAGATACAAGAGCTAATACCAGAGCTTCTGAAGACGACTCCAGAACCTCCGAGGCACAGCTCGACTCAACTCTAACTCCCAACTAAACTATCCTAACTCTACTAGAACAAGTGGAATGAAAGAGAGCTCCTTGGCTTGGTGTGTGTTACAAGTGTGAACTAGGGGCCTATTTATAGCACATCCAAGGTCGGTTTGGCAGGTTGGGTACCGGCCAAGGCAGATGGAGGCGGTTGCCGGCCGTTTCGGCCAGGAGGGTCGGTTTGGCCGAACCCTGGTGTTCGGCCGAACGCTGGATCAACCGACCTGGCCACCAAGGGCCAGGATCCATCCCCTGGAGGCGGTTGGGCAACTGGGGTCGGTTCGGCCGAACTGGTATGTTCGGCCGAACGGGCCTGGGGGCCCAGGCCTGCTCCCCTGCACCACCTTCTGCTCTGGTCCCTCCTGGGCTGCTTCTGGTGGTTGGACTTGTGTTGCTCTTGACCCAGGAAGACGTGGCATAGGCCCGGCTGAGTTGGCGGTCATCCACGTGGCATGTGATGTGGTTGCTCGGTCGTGGTTGACGTGGATGGCTCCCGGTGGTCTGTACGGCTAAGGGGGATAACCGGCCGAACGTGTCGTTCGGCCGATTCGGTCATTTCCGACCCCAATAGCGCGTATTTGTCGTAGTTGTACCTGCACAAGTGACACTCACCAAAACTCGTGGAACTTTATTAGAAATAAAACCTAAGTACATGGAATGTTGCATATAACCTCATTTATTCCCGAGTATTGGTGGTCGGATTTGGGCTGTAACGACCGCCAACAAGCTCCCCCAAGCTTAGCTCTTTGCTCGTCCTCGAGCAAAGATATAAACTTAGGCTCGGTGGATCAGGAGTTGCTACAATGTCGTTTCTCTTGCAGGTAACTTTATAAACAACTGCACTAAAAAATACTTGAATCATAGGCAAAGTTTTTAAATCACCTTTTTACCTATGGGGCTTATAGCAATCTCCTTATCTTGGGCGGTTGAAAGGATGAACAGATTAAATTCAGTTTTATTCCACTCAACTCTTTGCATGATCCCATCTCGGAGTTTCTCATAAGTTTTGAAAACTACAAATTGTTCGTCATTGGCACACTCAATCACTCAAGTGTATTTGAATCCTCACCAAAGGCTTGTGCCTTCTTTTTCATCCTATCTTCTAATATGGCTTTTTGTGTGGCTCAGGGACAAGGGATGAAGGCATGCATGCATCTTATATTTTGCTAAGTCAAAGACCGGATCTATGAGGAGACAAATCACATCTTAAGATCGAGAAGTGCAAGTGTGTGGGATGGATGGAGTGGAATATGGTAGAATGGTGTATGGTGAAATGGAATATGATGGGATATGGTGAAACTCCTTGGATGAATCTCCCTCTCCTTGATTTATTTTCGAGAACATGGGCTATCTTTTATTCTCATATTTTTGCCATGCCACTTGGCATGCTTTTCTTTTTCTCTTTCTTTTTGCCATGCTCTTTGGCATGCTTTTCTTTTTCTCTTATTTTTGCCATGCTTCTTTGGCATGCTTTTCTTTTTGCATAGCCCATGTCTCTATCAAGAATATTTGGAGAGGGAACTCATAGAACATGGAGCATTTGAACTCAACCAAATCTCGCTATATAATTCCTCACGACAACTTAGACTTGGAATAAAGCATGTGCTCCCACAAAGTTTCAAGGATCATTTTTGCTCATGCCAAATAACTCAAGCATATCAAGCAACTGGTTGAAACAAAGTACTCGCAAGATTAATGACAGAGCAACTATTCATCATTTCCAAGGTGAGAGGCATATGATTCATTCCATGCATAGTTGGGAGTTACTTTTATTCAAAGGGCAATATTTTTGGTATTTTCATTTTTTTAAATGCAAACTAAAACATGAGGAAAAAGGGAAATGCAATTGAGTGATCAAAATGCTGGGTAAATCGGGACGTACCTGGATGGGGGTCCTCCCCCAAGCTTGAACTTCTCACTGGTAGGGATGAAACCGGGCGCCCTGAAGAACGCCCAGATGGTTGGCAAGGCGAGTGACTAGAGAAGTCATCGCCATGCTACCCACACGTGAAATATGAGCTGGATGAAATCTTGACAGGTACTGGCTCAGCTGATCCGCTTGCTCGTGGACGTCGTGCTGGATGGACGCCACCATCCTGCTATTCTCTTGGTGGTACTGAGAATGGCGGGCTAGCGTGTCTTGAATCTCACGGGTACGGTCGTCGATGAGCTCGACCCGGTCGGAGATGTAAGCCAGCTCCCGGCCGTAGTCGAAGCGCGCGGACTGCGAGTATCCGGGGTAGTATGGTTGGGAGGTATGGTCGTACCCCCCTGCATACCGACTCCCGGACCGCTCAGAGTCTGTGTCCTGGCCGTACTCCCAGCGTCCTGAGGCGTAGTAGTTCGGGTCCTGGTGTTGCCCGGAGCCTCCTGCTCCGGATGTCCCAGCACCGGTGTACGTGTCGTAAGCGGCCTCGAAAGCGGAAGTATGTCGGTGCGGCATGGAAGGTGCATCCTCCGGCTCCTGTGAGGTGGCGAGCCCAGCATCACGCCTGGCTCGCCCCCTCGTGACCGGTCCGTCACCTCCAACGCTGTGCCGAGCGGGCTCTCTCCAAGGTGGAGAATCGTCCGACTCGGTCCTCAATTGGAGAGTTAGTTTCTGCGTGGTATACAACTTTAGTGCTGCACAAGGCAAGGGCACTTTAGTTGTATAGCCACGATAAATCATGGACAGTGTTGCATCAGGCGTCCGCCGTATCATGTGGGCTTGCACAAAGTGCTCGGCATCCACGACGGAGGGAACGTGCTGACTCGATGTACGTGAGCCGGGCGCCCTGAAGAACGCCCAGATGGTTGGCAAGGCGAGTGACTAGAGAAGTCATCGCCATGCTACCCACACGTGAAATATGAGCTAGCCAGTGACTAACCATGTCTTTTACGGGAGAATACGGAATTTGCTTAACCATGGCGAAAAGAACCCGCAACTCAATAGTGTTGACAGGGCGCAAATCTGCCCAGGGAAACACCGTCATAGAAACCCAACGATTGCATGAAACGCAAAGTGGGGTTAGGGATACTGTTCGTGTGTGGCGCATGACAGTTGGTGCTTCCCGAAATCTTTCTCCAAAATGCCCCCCGATCAAACTTTTTCAATGCTTTGCTCGGGTCCAAGGAACAACGGCTCGAAAATCCGAGACCCGAGCTAAAATCCCTCCAAGAGCAGAAGAACTCTTGGTTGAAAAATCGAAAACGAATCCCCCCAGCTTCAGAAACCAGAGTCGAGAGAAATTCAAGGGTGAGTAGGTACAAACCTTCCTCGTTGATGTTCCAGAAATTTTCCCAGCCAATGGCCTGGAAAATCTCTATGAATTCTTTGTCCATACCCGTGTTTCTGAGCAACTCCTGCTCAAAAACATGGGTGTGCTCGAACTCCTTCAGCCGAAGCTCGTTGAAGGTGTTCTGCTCCCGCTCGTTCCTGAGGATGATGTCGTTGATGCTCAGAAGCTGCCTGGCTAGGGGCGTGGCGTGACCCCATCCCGAGCCGGCTGCTTCTTGCTCATCCGTGTCCATCCGGCTCGAGCCTCGGGATGGAGCTGGGGAACTCCCAGCATCGTCCGTACGGTGGCTAAGCCGGGTCGAACGCCGGAGTGCAGCGATGAACTTCGACATGCTCCTGCAAAAAGTTAGTGCACAACAACTACCCGAAGGACTGAATATATAGTTAGCACAAGAAAATCAAGTCAGTCGTCCGAGAAAGTTAGTCGTTCTTGCGGGGATGAACACCACAACAAAAGGTTAGTCGTTCTTGTGGGGGTCGGTGACCACCACAAAATCGTCCAGAAATTCAGCACAAAGATCACAACAAAGGCAAAATATTTTTGGGATTTTCTAGCTATGCGAGAGAACCAAAACTTGAGCAAGATTCTTGGGAAGAATTTGAGCAAGCACTTGAGCAAAGAAATGAGAGAGAGAGAGAGCTCCTAGCAGAAATTTCAGAATGAGCAAGTGAGGGAATGGTGCAAGGAAGCAAGCAGCAGGGGGGGTGCCATTTATAGGCCGAGGGGCAGCAGCAGGCCGGTTCGGCCGAACTGCCTGGTTCGGCCGAACCAGTGCCTTCAGCCGAAAGGCCATGAGGGTTGCTGCCCACTCAAGCTCCCCCACCAGCACAACAATCCTTGATGGGTGCAGCACTAGATCATAAAAATTTTGGTGGTTTGTGGTAGGTGAGATGCAAAATTGACATGACCAAAGTGGAGTTTAGTGGAGTCACACCCATGCTGCCATGTTTGTGATAATTGGTGAGTGTGTAGCCATTTTTAGTGGGGTAGACATGTTTGGTGCTGGTTGGTGGTGATGGTAAATAATTGGAGATGTTCTAGAAGGAGTGAAAATGATAAAAGTTACCAATTACATTCACCCTAGGTAAAATTTCAGCCTATGTCCAATTATTTTTAACCAAGCTTGCAAAATTTTCTACTCTCTCTCAAATTTTTACTCAAGTGGTTCATTTATTTTGGAAAGGGAGACATGCAAATGCAATTGAAAAATTAAAAATTTGAAGGGAAATATGGGATGCATACCGGTTTTCCTCGCGGCGAGAGCTCAGCTTTTAAGTCCGCGTGCGGGACTTCTCCTGTCTTCAATTGCTTTTGTCATAGTCCGGGCCTGGAGTGGATGACTCGGACAATGCAACCTTCTTCCGCCATATCTTCTTGATCTTCTTCTGTGTCGGTGGCGGTGGGATCGGCGTCTCCGGAGAATTCCAGAGAGCTTGCTCTTCCTCGTACTTCTTTACGAGGAAACGCATTTCTTCTGCAATTGTTGGTTTTGTCGTCTCGTTCCACTTGAGCTGTTCATCACCGAGTATTTCCAGCTCTCCGTTAATGAGGGCTTTAAGGAAACACTCGGCGCTCCTCTGCTCCGGTGTGAGTGGCTCTGCCTTCCTTTCTTCCCGAGGTTGAAACTTGAAATATGTCAACCTTCCGTCGATACGAAACGAGATCTCTCTTGCATCCATATCGATCCTGGCCCGGGAGGTGTTCAAAAACGGCTGGCCCAACACAAGGGGAAACGAGCAATCGTTCCCCGTGTCGAGGACAACGAAGTCCACAGGGACATATTGTCCCCAGATTCGGACCGGTAGATTCTCGATAACCCCCTTGGGATAGCGGATGGTTGAGTCCGCAAGCTGTACCTGGGCAGTTGTAGGTGACAAAGTAGGGTAGCGTAACTTTTTAAATAGTACCTTGGACATGATGTTGACGCTTGCCCCCAGATCGCAGAGAGCATCATCAATGCGACGATTCCAGATCGTGCATTGAATGATGGGTACTCCGGGATCTTCCTTCCTATCCGGAGAGGTCTTGATGATTGCCCTTTTTGCAGCTTTTGGCAGGTAGGTCCATCTTGGCGTCAGCACTTGGATGCGTGCGACCTTCCCTGCGTGGTTAGTGTGGAATACACTACGAGACATCTTACCATGCCTGGTAGTGATAGAATTCACTGTCTCGATAGAAGGCTCGGGTTGCCCCGGAATCTTCCCCGACTCAGTGACAGGGACGGCAGCGGCTAACTGAGCGACTTGAGTTTCTATCATTTTGTTGAAGCTCAGTTGATTTTTCATGGAAGAAGAAAAGGATTCCATCCTAGAGTCTATGCTTTCCAGAGTTTTATCATTAGCTGCAAGCTTTTTATTGATATTTTCAGTTATTTTCATTTGGCAAACACAAGATCTCTAAGAGACGGCTGATTATTGAAATTGCTGGAATTGTAATTGTTACCTTGATGCGGCCTCTCAAATCGGAGGTTTGGGCGCGGATTCCAGCTTTGATTGCCGTAGTTGTTCGGTCGATACCCGTTGTTGTTGGAGTTGTTGACGTAGTGGGCATCTTCTCGCGTTTCGGGGCAGTCGTTCCCCGAATGGCTAGTGTTGCCACAGACTTCGCAGGTCATGCGAGTGTCCATGGCTTTCACCGTTTCTTGAGCAGGGGCCTCCAGTTTCTTCATCAGGAGGTCCATCTTGGCAGCAAGCATGTCCAGAGCTTCAACTTGGTGAACTCCTCGGGTCTTTGTTTGAGTCCGGTCATCGGCCCAACCTTGGTTCTCGACCATCTTCTCTATGAGGGCCTTCGCACGACTCTCCTCAAGAGAGAAGAACGAGCCTCCAGCAGCAGCATCCAGATATTCACGGGCAGAATTTCTCAGCCCGTGATAGAAAGTTCGGATTATGAACCAGCTCTGCATACCATGGTGAGGACAAGCAGAAATATAGTCTTGGAGGCGATCCCATGCCTCCAGGACTGTTTCATCCTTTAACTGCTGGAAACTAGCAATTTTGTTCCGGAGGGCGTTGGTTTCCCCAACCGGAAAGAATTTTAGCAGGAAAGCACTAGTGCATTTATCCCAGGTGTCTATAGCATCGCGGTTTGCATAAAACCATTGTTTCGCCTTGCCTAATATTGAGAATGGAAATAAACGAAGGCGAATGGCATCGATACTTACTCCGCGGATGGTGAAGGTGTTGCAGATCTCCAGGAAATGCTGTAGATGGGCATTGGCATTTTCGTGTGGCTTGCCGCAGAACGGGCTAGCCTGAACCATGTTGGTGAGGGCTGGCTTCAGCTCGAAGCTACCATCTCCGACTGGCGGAGCTAGTCCGATATGTTTGTTATAGACAAATTCCGGTCCTACCAAGTTATGGCAAAGGTCATAGTCTATTCCGACCATACTGCTCTGAAGTATTTCTTGGCCAAAAAGGATGCGAACCCAAGACTCATTCGTTGGGTCTGTCTCGGGTATAAGTCCCGTTTGATCTTTCCATCAGTGATTTTCTTACGGGGTGATACGCTCCTCAAAGCCACAACACTAGAGCACTTCTTACGATCCAATATCAGAATTGAGAATCCTGGTACTCGGGTAAGGAGTGTTTCAGTGGTTTTCCTTATGCCTTAGTAAAATACATAAATATTCTGCAAGCACACAGAATCACCGCTGTAGCACTTCACCTGGGAGTATCCTGAGATATCGTAATTTATATTTCCGCAGCGAAGCTTTGGCAAGACTACTAGTGAACAGATATTCGAGACTATCAGAGAAGGGTACACGACTAGACAAGACAGGGGAATAACGGTATTGGATAGGAGTGGATATACCGGACACACAGCTCAAGTGATACTCAGGTAAGGAAGAGAAGAGATAGATAGCTGGGAGGACAACGAGAAGAGATAGAGGACTCCTGGATACTTTATCTACATATGTCACTCTAGCTTGGAGATACAGTGGCTATAAAGCCAGCGCTAGCAGATCTGGGTTAACTCTAATGTCTTAGCTTCGGGACAATGGAACCTATGACACGCAGAAAGGGATGAGAAGGGGTGCCACCAACTCCACACTGGGGGATCCTACGGACCGGAACTAACGTGATGGGCTACGAAGACCGAAAGGGCCGTCACTACCTCCCGGCTACCACCTCCGTTGCGACAGGAATACTGTAAGGCCACCGACTAGTCTAGGAACCACTCCTACACTAGGCAACGACTACTTACTCTGCTAGCAAGAGCAAGCAACTCTTACTCACACCCCAATGACAAGTCACTGCTAGTGTGAGCAGAGACGAAGTACCAGCCAAGGCAAAGACTTAAACAAGACTACAAGCACTAGAGATACAACTGACTATAGTATAAACAAGTTATATTTGCAACTAGAATAAAGTAGAGGCAAGATATAAATGACAAAGGCAAAGTGATAAAGATAACTATATTGATACTCAAAGTCTTGCAAAGGAAAAGGTAAAAGATACAAGAGCTAATACCAGAGCTTCTGAAGACGACTCCGGAACCTCCGAGGCACAGCTCGACTCAACTCTAACTCCCAACTAAACTATCCTAACTCTACTAGAACAAGTGGAATGAGAACTCCATGGCTTGGTGTGTGTTACAAGTGTGAACTAGGGGCCTATTTATAGCACTTCCAAGGTCGGTTTGGCAGGTAGGGTACCGGCCAAGGCAGATGGAGGCGGTTGCCGGCCGTTTCAGCCAGGAGAGTCGGTTCGGCCGAACCCTGGTGTTCGGCCGAACGCTGGATCAACCGACCTGGCCACCAAGGGCTGAACCCTGATGTGGTTGCTCGGTCGTGGTTGACATGGACGGCTCCCGGTGGTCTGTACGGCTAAGGGGGATAACTGGCCGAACGTGTCGTTCGGCCGATTCGGTCATTTTCGACCCCAATAGCGCGTATTTGTTGTAGTTGTACCTGCACAAGCGACACTCACCAAAACAGGGGACTAGTGAAGTGACTTATTAGAAATAAAACCTAAGTACATGGAATGTTGCATATAACCTCATTTATTCCCGAGTATTGGTGGTCGGATTTGGGTTGTAAAGACCGCCAACATAGGTGCGTTGCACAACCCGAAGGACATCCGCCGATAGGCGTACGTCCCATAGGGGCATGTGAACGTGGTTTTACTCTGGTCGTCTGGATGGATAGGTATTTGGTGATACCCAGAGTAACCATCAAGGAAGCAGAAGAGTGAGGGTTTGGCTAACCGTTCAAGCATTTCGTCTATGAACGGAAGGGGGAAATGGTCTTTCTTGGTGGCCTTATTGAGTCGACGATAGTCGATACACATACGCCAACCAGTGACGGTGCGCTGAGGGATGAGCTCATTCTTGTCATTGCGCACCACCGTCATTCCTCCCTTCTTAGGAACGACTTGAACGGGACTAACCCATTCACTATTAGGAACAGGGTAGATGATCCCTGCGTGAAGGAGTTTGAGAACTTCCTTTTTCACGACCTCTCTCATGGCATTTTTTAACCGTCGTTGAGGTTCCCAAGACGGTGTTGCTTCGGTATCGATCGGGATGCGATGGGTGCAGAGATTTGGGCTAATCCCTTTCAGGTCTTGGAGAGAGTATCCTAAGACCGATCGATTCTTCTCCAGGATAATGATGAGTTGCTGGGTTTCTACTTCGGAGAGCTTATCACTAATGATCACCGGAGTCTGCTTATCACTAATGGTTTTGGAGTTTCGTTTGTATCAAGCTCAATCGGAGGATGAGTTTCCTCCTCTTCCGTAAAGAACGGGAGATCCTCCTCTGGGATAGGTTGTTCGAGGTCTAGCAAGGAAGCTGACCTGATTTCCTCTAAAGGGTCAGGATCGGGGTCTGCCTCTATCGGGGTATTCAAAGATTGGGCATAGGAGATAAGTTCTTTGCCGATCCTAAGCTCTACTAGCTGGTTTATTGATGCTTTTTCCAGAATCTTCAAGATTGGCCTGCCTATGAAGATGGGATGTGTGGTGGTGCTAGGTAGGTCGAAGATGTGACAATCCACAAAGAGTTCAGGATCGTTGAACAAATCCATGAAGAGTTCAGGATCGTTGACCTTAACGGGTGTGACCCGTAAGATCCCCAAACAGTCCAGGATTCTTCCTGAAGTAAACTTAAGTCGTTTTTGAGAAAACGACCATGATTTATCAGGGAATTCGGTTTGCACCAAAGAGCTAGAGATTATATTGATTCCGAGGCTCGGGTCGTACCCAATTTCTCGGTCAAGGCCCATGATCTCACAGAATATCCTTTTGGTTTTTCTGGGCATCTTGACCACCTCGGTCGAGGCTTCAGCCTCTTCTAGCCACTCCCGACTCATGATAGCAGAGAGACGTCCTAGGTACTCCAGCTGATATTCCAATTCTTCTTTGTCGGGGGCTTGGTTCTTATGCTCTACACGTCGTTCCCGTGGGAAACTTGTTGCACTCCCGATGTCTTCGAATAAATCATCATCAAAATCATAGAGAGTGGTGTAGAGGGAATCATAATGATCCGGGCTAGAATATGGTTGTGGTTCGAAATGAGCTTCAGGTTCTAATGGACTGGAAGAGCTAATGGATTTGGATTGGACTGGTATTGGCTCTTCAGGTTTGGGAAGGGACCCATGAAGTCTACTCCCCAGACATCAAAGATTTCTACTTGAACGAGGGTCGGCTCTGATACCATTTGGTAACACCCCGCCTTCCACGAGCCGCCCGCACAGCCCTTCCGAGGGGCGCGCACGCGTACACATAGCACCCTACTTACACTTTCGTCCTCGCTTCGTGTAAAAGGGTTAACCTGAAGGTGCTATGGCTGGAAGACAAAGGCTTATAAGTTGCCTCCACCCCTTGCTCAACTAGCAATGTGGCACTAAACATGTGCATCCCGCACTAATGGGCCACTACCGGGCCATACAAACTGGGCTGGGTGTGACACAGGTTCAGGCTGCTTCTCTTCTTCATCGGGGAGTTCATCATAGATTCAGTGTAGGGGTGTTGTCTAGGATACGGTACAGGACTATCCTCGCTTCACTAGGGACCAAATGAAAGAATGACCCTCCAGAAGTAGAGTCCAAGAAAGTGGTGGCTACGGGACAGAGGCCAAGGCTGAAGTGTTGTAAAACAACAGGTTCTGGTAGGCTTAGGTCCGGTCCTGAGGCCAGAATTTGCTTGAAACGAGCCCAGGCAGCTCCTAATGATTCTCCCTTTAATTGCTTAAAGTTAATGATTTCCGCTCGGAGACTGGCTACTCTAGAGACTGGGAAGAAGTTTAGGCAGAATTTCCCGTGGGAAATGTATGGCACAGTCGATGTCATCGAATAGACCATCGTCAAAATCGTAGTGAGTGGTGTAGAGTGGAGGATAGTAGTCCAGGCTAGAGTAAGGTTGTGGTTCGAATTGAGCATCGGGTTCTGATGGAATGGAAGAGCTAATTGGTTTGGATTGGGACTGTACTGGCTCTTTAGGTTTAGGCTGCTTCTCTTCTTCATCGGGGAGTTCATCATAGATTCCAGTGTAGGGGGTGTTGTCTAGGATACGGTACAGGACTATCCTCGCTTCACTAGGGACCAAATGAAAGAACGACCCTCCAGAAGCAAAGTCCAAGAAAGTGGTGGCTACGGGACAGAGGCCAAGGCTGAAGTGTTGTAAAAAAACAGGGTCTGGTAGGCTTAGGTCCGGTCCGGCGGCCAGTATTTGCTTAAAGTTAATGATATTTGCTTGAAACGAGCCCAGGCAGCTCCTAATGATTCTCCCTTTAATTGCTTAAAGTTAATGATTTCCGCTCGGAGACTGGCTACTCTAGAGACTGGGAAGAAGTTTAGGCAGAATTTTTCCTTGAGGACTTCCCAGCTCCCATTCATAGTACTGATAGCCAGAGAGTACCATTTCTTTGCTCCTCCCGCTAGTGAGAATGGGAATAGCTTCCATTTGAGTGTCTCTTGTGTCATGCCCGCAATGGTCAGACACGAGCAGAGTTGCTCAAACTCGCGCAAATGCGCGTATGGACTCTCGGCCTTCGTTCCTAAGAACGATTGCTCATGAACCATGGTATGAAGCCGGGACGTAGCTCATAGCCGGGTGTGTGGATAGGGTGTGATGATAGTGGTGGCTCCAAACAATCGCCCTTCGGAGCCGAGTGTTGACGTAAGGTGAGAGTGGAATCCATATGGATGGTGGATGGTGGTGGGATACACGGACAACTTGGGTTTGGAATCAGAATAGCTACCGTTCGCCGGCAACGGCGCCAGAAAGCTTGTTGGCACTCCTTACGGCCTACAGATAAATCCGCAAGCGGACGGATACCGATGTAGCTTTCACCCGGGAGTATTCCAAGGTATCGATTTCCACGGAGAACGAGAAGTGGACTGATTCTAAACTAAGTTGTCCTAGGTAGATGGAATGGAGTGAATGGTATGGATGAGGTGGATGACAACAACAAAGAGAGAAGAGGAGTGATAGGAGGGTAGAGAGGGTACGAGTCTGGTAGAGGTATTCTACTGATTGATCGAGCAGATCAGAGGATACAGATAGATACTTGCTTCGGGACAAGGGAACCAGTGGACACACAGAAAGGGATGAGAAGGGGTGCCACTATTTCCCAACTAGGGGATCCTACGGACCGGAACTAATATGATGGGCTACGAAGATCGGAAGGGCTGTCACCACCTTACGGCTACCACCTCCGTTGCGACGGGAATAAACTAAGTTAGTCTCAAGTATAGGCACCACGCCTACACTAGTCAACTAATACTTATCTCCTATAGAAAGATCAGCACCCAAGCTAAGCAACCAGTATACAGTTATACCAATCAACTAAGCATTGAACGAAGAACCAGCAAGCATATAAAAGTAAGAACTGAATGCTCAATTAATCAGAGAGAGATACAAGAGTTACCAGATAAGACCCGGATGTTACTCGAAGTGAAGTCGCATCCGTAGAGGTACATCGGGAAGAGGGGCCGACACTTCGGCTCCTCTCCGGGACTCTCACCTCTCCTCTCTCCCTATCTCTACTGATACAAGTGGAGAACTAACAGTGCTTCGCCTGCACTCTACTCTTGTGTTGTGTGTTTTGCAGGTGACCAGGGGCCTCAATTTATAGGGGAGCAAGGACGGTGGAGGTGGAGTAGCTGTCAAGGCTGCAGAGGGCGGTGCCGGGCCGTTCGGCCGAACCGAACAGTTCGGCCGAACTGCCACGTAGCACCGCCTTGATCCTGAGGCGGTGCATAGGCGGTTCAGCATGTGGGGGCGGTTCGGCCGAACTGGCCCAGTGGCCTGGTGGCATTTCCCCGTGCATCCTCTGCCCTGTGGGCCCTCCTGGCAAGCTCCTGGTGCTTGGCTCCGGGTTGGACCGGCCCAGGATGAGGTGGCGGTCATCCACGTGTCGTCCTAGTCGCTGCTTGAGTGTTGATGACGTGGATGGCTTCCTGATTTCGTATACGGATAAGGGGGACAACTGGCCGAATCGTGTCGTTCGGCTAAAACGGTCTTTTCCGACCCTTATAGCACGTATTTCTCCGTTCTGTACCTGCACAATGGACAATCACCAAAACTCATGGAAATAGTAAGTAATAAGCCCTATAGCTATGGTGTGTGCTGCCATTGTGTTTGTTTTATACTCGGTTGGATGTCGGAAATCGGTCTGTAACGACCGCCAACGGACCCCCATTCAGGTATGTTCCGACTTACCCAGCACTTTGATCATTCAATTGCATTTTCCTTTCCCTTCATGTTTTAGTTTGCATTAAAAAAATGAAAATGAAAATACCAAAAATATTTCCCTTGAATAAAGTAACTCTCAACTATGCATGGAATGAAACATATGCCTCTCACTTTGGAAATGATAAATAGTTGTTCTGTCATTAATTTTGCAAGTACTTTGTTCCAACTAGTTGCTTGATAATGCTTGAGTTATTTGGCATGAGTAATAATGAACCTAAAAACCTTGTGGGGGCACATGCTTTATTCCAAGTCTAAGTTGTTGTGTGGATTGATATAGTGAGAATTTGGTTAAGTTCTATTTCTGCTCTTAGTACGGGGAAAATCTCGAAGATTTATGCTTTTAAAATGAAACAAGTTCCTCATTGGTCAAAATACTTACCAGAGCCATATGATAAGCTTAGTTGAAAATTTCTACTCATATGCTGCTTGTTATCTTAGTGAGCTTTGTCAAATTGTTGTGACCTTTGGGTGAAACTTTCATATTCTAAAGATCGAGATTCACGTACACACTACCTCTCACTTGCAATTCCTACACTGGGAGTTAGCATCCATATCTCCATCATCCATCCACAAAAATAAAATGCTCCATGTTTTATGATCTCCCTCTCCAAATATTCTTGATAGAGACATGGGCTATGAAAAAAAAGCATGCCAAAGAAGCATGGCAAAAATAAAGAGAAAAAGAAAAGCATGCCAAAGAGCATGGAAAAAGAAAGAGAAAAAGAAAAGCATGCGAAGTGGCATGGCTAAAATATGAAATAAAAAGCATGCCAAGTGGCATGGCAAAAATCAAGGAGAGGAAGAATCATCTCAAGGAGTTCCACCATATTCCATTGCATCATATTCCGTTCCACCATATTCCACTCCATCCAGTCCACACACTTGCACTTCTCGATCTTAAGGTGTGATTTATTTCCTCAGAGATCAGGTCTTTGACTTAGCAAAATATAAGATGCATGCATGCCTTCATCCTTTGTCCCTGAGCCACACAAAAAGCCATATTAGATGTTAGGATGAAAAAGAAGGCACAAGCCTTTGGTGAGGATTCAAATACACTTAGTGATTGAGTGTGCCAATTGAGGAACAATTTGTAGTTTTCAAAACATGTGAAAACCTCCGAGATGGATCCTGAAAAGAGTAGAGTGGAATAAAATTGAATTTAAACTGTTCATCCTTTCAACCGCCCAAGATAAGGAGATTGCCATAAGCCCCATTGGTAAAAAGGTGAATTAAAACTTTGCCATTGATTCAAGTAAATTTGAACACTGGTTGTTCATAAAGTTACCTGCAAAAGAAATGACATTGTAGCAACTCCTGATCCACCGAGCCTAAGTTTTTGTCTTTGCTCGAGGACGAGCAAAGGGCTAAGCTTGGGGGAGCTTGTTGGCGGTCGTTACAACCCAAATCCGACCACCAATACTCGGGAATAAATGAGGTTTTATGCAACATTCCATGTACTTAGGTTTTATTTCTAATAAAGTTGCACGAGTTTTGGTGAGTGACACTTGTGCAGGTACAACTACGACAAATACGCGCTATTGGGGCCGAAATCAACCGAATCGGCCGAACGACTCCGTTCGGCTGGTCACACCATTTAGCCGTACACACCACCGGGAGTCGTCCATGTCAACAATGACCAAGCGAACACATCACACGACACGTGGACAACAGCCAACTCATCCCGAAGCATGCCACATCACCCTGGGCCAGAACAGACACGAAGACAAGCATCAGAGGGCAGCCCAGGGGGGTCCAGCACCAGAGGCGCTGTTGGGGGGCGGCCATGGGCCAGGCCTGGTTCGGCCGAACCAGGGCCTTCGGCCGAACCACCCCCAGCTGGAAACCGACACCAGGGAGCGAATCCTGGCCGTGGGAAGCAAGGTCGGCAGATCCTCTGGTTCGGCCGAACCCTACAGTTCGGCCGAACCGAGATCTTCGGCCGAACCGCCTCCCAACCGCCTCCAGCTGCCTTGGCGGTTACCCAACCTCCAAACCGCCTTAGGATAACTATAAATACAGTGGCGGGCTGCTCATTTCACACACACCAAGCCAAGGAGCTCTCTTTCATTCCACTTGTTCTAGTAGAGTTAGGATAGTTTAGTTGGGAGTTAGAGTTGAGTCGAGCTGTGCCAACGAGGTTCCGGATTCGTCTTCAGAAGCTCTGGTATAAGCTCTTGTATCTTTTACTTTACCTTTTGCAAGACTTTCAGTTATATCAATATAGTTTTCTTTATCACTTTGCCTTTGTCATTTATATTTTGCTTCTACTTTATTCTAGTTGCATCTATATCTTGTTTAGACTATAATTAGTTATAGTTCTAGTGCTTGTAGTCTTGTTTAAGTCCTTGTCTTAGCTGGTTCTTCGATCTTGCTTGATACTGGAGGTGAATTGTCACCAAGAGTATTGACAAGTTTGCTTGCTCTTGTTAGCAGAGTAAGTAGTTGTTGACTAGTGTAGGAGTGGTTCCTAGCCTATCTAGTGGCCTTAGATTATTCCCGTCGCAATGGAGGTGGTAGCCGTGAGGTGGTGACAGCCCTTTCGGTCTTCGTAGTCCATCATGTTAGTTCCGGTCCGTAGGATCCTCCAGTTGGGAATTGGTGGCACCCCTTATCATCCCTTTCTGTGTGTCACGGGTTCCCTTGTCCCGAAGCTAAGACAATAGAGTTAACCCAGATCTCCTAGTGCTGGCTCTGTAGCCACTATATCTCTAAGCTAGAGTGACATAGGTAGATAAAGTATCCAGGAGTCCTCTAGCTCTTCTCGTTGTCCTCCCAACTATCTATCTCTTCTCTTGTAACACCCTAAGTTAGGCCTATTTAAAATTTTAGCAAATAATATGCTTTCCATCAAAGTGCTCATAATTAATATAGGGTAAATAAATTATTTTGAGAATTAAAATCAAATATAAGGTTTAGAAACATTTTTGTTGCATTCATGCTAGCTGCATTGTGTTTGGTTGTGTGCGGTTCAATTGGAATTTAAATCTTATTTAAATTCAAATTTGAATTGCCTTGTTTGGAGCTTTAGAAAAGTTGTTTTGACTAAAGTTCACTTGTGCCCCCTGATCTTTTCCTCCCGGCCGATTTCCCTCCCTCCTCTCTTTTTCCAGCCCTTCCTCCTTTCCTCACACCTTAGCCCAGTGCAGCAACTGCTGCGGCCCAGTTCTCTTTCCCTGCGGGCCCTTTCTTTCCAGCGGCCGCCTCCGCCTGGGCCGCCCGCTTGCCACCCGCGCTCGGCCCAGCAGCCCGCTCGCCACCCCGTGGCCCAGCAGCCTCCGCAGCAGCCGCGCGCGCATCCCCGGCTGAAGTCAGCGCCGCCACCACCGCAACTATCGCGCAGCCGCACCTTTCTTGGCGTGCGTGCCACGCGACCCTGGCCTCCGCGCCCTATAAAAACAGTCGCCCTCCCAAGTTCGCGCGTGCCCTAGCTGCCTCCCTCGCGCAGCGCCGCCTCGCTAAAAAGCCAGCGCCGCCGCTGCCTGTTGGCACTTCTTACGATCCAATATCAGAATTGAGAATCCTGGTACTGGGGTAAGGAGTGTTTCAGTGGTTTTCCTTATGGCTAGTAAAATATATGAATATTCTACAAGCGCACAGAATCACCGCTGTAGCACTTCACCTGGGAGTATCCCAAGGTATCGTAATTTATATTTCCGCAGGGAAGCTTTGGCAAGATGTACTAGTGAACAGATATTCGAGACTATCAAAGAAGGGTACACGACTAGACAAGACCGGGGGATAACGGTATTGGATAGGAGTGAATATACCGGACACACACAGCTCAAGGGAGGCTCGGATAGGTGAGAGAAGGTATAGATAGTTGGGAGGACAACGAGAAGAGATAAAGGATTCCTGGGTACTCTATCTACCTAAGCCAAGTGGTTAGAGATACAGTGGCTAAAGAGGCAGCACTAGTAGGTCTGGAATAAGTCTATTGTCTTCCTTGGGGACTACAGGGCCTCCGACACGAAGAAAGGGATGAGAAGGGGTGCCGACTACCCTGAACCTTGGGTCCTAGGACACCGGAACTAACGTGATGGACTACAACGACCGGAAGGGCTGTCACCACCTCCCGGCTACCACCTCCGTTGCGACCGGCAGAAACTAAGGCTACTGACAGGTCTAGGAACCACTCCTACTATAACTACTTACTTCGCTAGCAGAAGCAAGCAACTCTTACTCACACCCCAATGACAAGTCACCGCTAGTGTGAGCAGTGACGAAGAACCAAATAGTAGTTTAGTTGGGAGTTAGAGTCGAGTCGAGCTGTGCCTCGGAGGTTCCGGAGTCGTCTTCAGAAGCTCTGGTATTAGCTCTTGTATCTTTTACCTTTCTTTTGTATGACATTCAAGTAGAATAAAGTAGATACTATATTGATAACTTGAATGTCATACAAAAGATAAAGTAAAAGATATAAGAGCTATTACCAGAGCTTCTGAAGACGACTCCGGAACCTCCGAGGCACAGCTCGACTCGACTCTAACTCCCAACTAAACTATCCTAACTCTACTAGAAAGAAATGAGTGGAAGAGCTCCTTGGCTTGAGTGGTGTGTACAAATGAGAGGTGTGAGGCCCTATAAATAGTGCTCCAAGGACAAAGGATGAAGGCATGCATGCATCTTATATTTTGCTAAGTCAAAGACTGGATCTATGAGGAAACAAATCACATCTTAAGATCGAGAAGTGCAAGTGTGTGGATATGGATGGAGTGGAACATGGTGGAGTGGACTTTAGTGGGGTGGAATATGGTGGGCTGAACTGGTATGTTCGGCCGAACGGGCCTGGGGGCCCAGGCCTGCTCTCCTGCACCGCCTTCTGCTCTGGGTCCCTCCTGGGCTGCTTCTGGTGCTTGGACTTGTGTTGCTCTGGCCCAGGATGACGTGGAATGGGTCCGGCTGAGTTGGCGGTCGTCCACGTGGCATGTGATGTGGTTGCATGGTCGTGGTTGACATGGACGGCTCCCGGTGGCCTGTATGGCTAAGGGGGATAACCGGCCGAACATGTCGTTCGGCCGTTTCTGTCATTTCCGACCCCTATAGCACGTGTTTCGTGATATTGTACCTACAAACATGACACTCACCAAAACTCGTGGAACTGTATTAGAAATAAAACCTAAGTACATGGAGTGGATCTCGATCTCTAAGAATATGAAAGCTTCACTCAAAGGTCACAACAATTTGACAAAGCTCACTAAGATAGCAAATAGCATATGAGTAAAAATTTTCAACTAAGCCTATCATATGGCTCTGGTAGGTATTTTGACCAATGAGGAACTTGTTTCTTTTTGAAAGCATAAATTTCCGAGATTTTCCCCGTACTAAGAGAAAGATAGAACTTAACCAAATTCTCACTATATCAATCCGTACAACAACTTAGACTTGGAATAAAGCATGTGCTCCCACAAGGTTTTCAGGTTCATTATTACTCATGCCAACTAACCCAAGCACAATCAAGCAGCTAGTTGGAACAAAGTACTTGCAAAATTAATGACAGAGCAACTATTCATCATTTCCAAGGTGAGAGGCATATGATTCATTCCATGCATAGTTGGGAGTTATTTTATTCAAAGGGAAATGTTGATTAAGGGAAATATTTTTGGTATTTTCATTTGTTTTTCTTTTTAAATGCAACTAACATGAAGGGAAATGAAAGGAAAAAGAAATCAAAGTGCTGGGTCGATCTGGACGTACCTGGTGGGGGTCCTCCCCAAGCTAGGACTTCTCACTGGTAGGGATTGAGCCTTGAAAGGTACTGGCTTAGTTGATCCGCTTGCTCGTGGACGTCGTGCTGAATAGACTATCATCCCGCTATTCTCCTGATGGTACTGAAAATGGCGGGCGAGCGTGTCTTGAGTGTCGCGGGTACGGTCGTCGATGAGCTTGACCCGGTCGGAGATGTAGGCCAACTCCCGACCGTAGTCGAAGCGCGCGGACTGCGAGTATCCAGGGTAGTATGGTTGGGAGGTATGGTCGTACCCCCCTGCATACTGGCTCCCGGACCACTCAGAGTCCGTGTCCTGGCCGTACTCCCAGCGTCCTGAGGCGTAGTAGTTCGGGTCCTGGTGTTGCCCGGAGCCTCCTGCTCCGGACGTCCCAGCACCGGTGTACGTGTCGTAGGCGGCCTTGAAAGCGGAGGTGTGTCGGTGTGGCATGGATGGTGCATCTTCTGGCTCCTGTGAGGTGGCGAGCCCAGCATCACGCCTGGCTCGTCCCCTCGTGACCGGTCCATCACCTGCAACGCTGTGCCGAGCGGGCTCTCTCCAAGGTGGAGAATCGTCCGACCCGGTCCTCAGTTGAAGAGTTAGTTTCTGCGTGGTATACAACTTTAGTGCTGCACAAGGCAAAGGCACTTCGGTTGTATAGCCACGGTAAATCATAGCCAGCGTTGCTTCAGACGTCCACCGTATCATGTGAGCCTGCACGAAGTGCTCGGCATCCACGACGGAACGCGCTGTCTCAATGTACGTGAGCCGGGCGCCCTGGAGGACGCCCAGATGGTTAGCAAGGCGAGTGACTAGGGAAGTCATCGCCATGCTACCCGTACGAGAGATGTGAGACAGTTAGTGAGCAACCATGTCTTTAACAGGAGAATAAGGAATCTGCTTAACCATGGCATAAAGAACTCGCAACTCAATGGTGTTGACGGGGCGCAAATCTGCCCGGGGGAACACCGTCATGGATACCCAACGATGCATGAAACACAACGTGGGATTATGTATGATGTTCGTGCGTGGCGCATGACAGTTGGTGTTCCCCGAAATCTTTTTCCAAAAGCCTCCCCGATAAAACCTTTTCAAAGCCTTGCTCGGGTCTAAAGAACAACGACTTGCAAACCCGAGACCCGAGCTCAAATCCCTCCAAGAGCAAAAGAACTCTTGGTTGAAGAATCAGAAATGAATCCCCCCAGACTCAGAAACAAAAGTCGAAAGAAATTCGATGGTGAGAAGGTACGAACCTTGTTCATTGATGTGCCAGAAATTTTCCTAGCCAATGGCCTGGAAAACCTCTGCGAATTCTTCGTCCATACCCATGACCCTGAGCAGCTCCTGCTCAAAAACACGGGTATGCTCGAACGCCTTCAGCCGCAGCTCGTTGAAGGTGTTCCGTTCCCTCTCCGTCCTGAGGTTGATGTCGTTCTCACTCAGGAGCTGCCTGGCCGGGGGTGTGGCATGGCCCCATCCCGAGCCGGCTGCTTCGTGCTCATTCGTGTCCATCCGTCTTGAGCCTCGGGACGGAACTGGGGAACTCCCAGCATCGTCCGATCGTCGGCCTAGCCGGGCGGAACGACTGAGCGACGTGAAGAACTTCGACATGATTTCTGCAAAAGTTTAGTGCAACAACAACTACCCGAAGGACTGAATAAATATGGTTAGCACAATAAAATCAAGTCAGTCGTTCGGGAAAGTTAGTCGTTCTTGCGGGGATGAAAACCACCACAAAAGGTTAGTCGTTCTTGTGGGTGTCGATGACCACCACAAAATCGTACAGAATTTCAGCACAAGGATCACAACAAAAGCAAAATATTTTTGGGATTTTCTGGTTATGCAAGTGAACCAATACTTGAACAAGGACTTGAGAGGAACTTGAACAAGAACTTGAGCAAAGGAATGAGAGAGAGAGGGAGCTCCTAGCAGCAATTTTCAGAGAGCAAGTGAGTGAGAGGTGCAAGGAAACGAGCAAGCACCCCCCAGCATTTATAGGCCGAGGGGAGGCAGGTCCCTGGTTCGGCCGAGCTGTAGCAGTTCACCTGGGAGTATCCCAAGGCGGTCCTGGAGTGGATGACTCGGACGATGCAACCTTCTTCCGCCACGCCTTCTTGTCCTTCTTTTGTGTGTGTAGTGGTGGAATAACCTCCTCTGGAGAATTCCAGAGGCCCTGATCTTCCTCGTATCTCTTCACGAGGAGGTCCATTTCTTCTGCGCTCATTGGCCTTGTCAGCTCATCCCATTCGAACTTCTCTCCACCGAGTATTTCCAGCTCGCCACTGAGGAGTGCTTTTACGAAACATTCAGCGCTTCTCTGCTCTGGTGTACGAGGCAATGTCTTCTTGTCTTCCCGAGGTCAGAATGGGAAGGAGATCGGCGTCCGGTTGATATGGAACAAGATTTTTCTTGTATCCATGTCAATCCTTGCCCGGGCAGTGTTCAAAAATGGATGGCCCAACACAAGGGGAAACGAGTGCTCGTTCCCCGTGTCGAGGACAACGAAGTCCACAGGGACATATCGTCCCCAAATTCGGACCGGTACGTTCTCGATCACCCCCTCGGGGTAGCGGATGGTTGAGACCGCAAGTTGTATCTGGGCAGTTGTAGGTGACAAAGTAGGGTAGCATAACTTTTTAAATAGTACCTTGGACATGATGTTGACGCTTGCCCCCAGATCACAGAGAGCATCATCAATGCGACGATTCCAGATCGTGCACTGAATGATGGGCACTCTGGGATCTTCCTTTCTGTCTGGAGAGGTCTTGATGATCGCCCTTTTCGCAGCTCTTGGCAGGTAGGTCCATCTTGGTGTCAGCACTCGGATGCGTGCGACCTTCCCTGCATGGTTAGTGCGGAGTACACTACGAGACATCTTACCATGCCTGGTAGTGATAGAATTCACTGTCTCAATAGAAGGCTCGGGTTGCCCCGGAATCTTCCCCGATTCAGTGACAGGAACAGCAGCAGCTAACTAAGCTACTTGAGTTTCTATCATTTTGTTTGTTAAAGCTCAGTTGATTTTTCATGGCAGAAGCGAATGATTCCATCCTAGAGTCTATGTTTTCCAGAGTTTTATCATTAGCAGCAAGCTTTTTATTAATATTTTCAGTTATTGTCATCTGGCCAAACACAAGATCTCTAAGAGACGGCTGATTATTGAAATTGCTGGAATTGTAGTTGTTACCTTGTTGAGGCCTCTCGAATGGGAGGTTTGGGCGCGAAGTCCAGCCTTGATTGCCGTAGTTGTTCGGTCGGTACCCGTTGTTGTTGGAGTTGTTGACGTAGTGGGCATCTTCTCGCGTTTCGGGGCAGTCGTTCCCCGAGTGGCCTGTGTTGCCACAGACTTCACAGGTCATGCGAGCGTCTATGGCTTGCACTGTTTCTTGAGCAGGGGCCTCCAGCTTCTTCATCAGGAGGTCATCGTCGCCGTTCGCTCACCGGAGCTCGCCGCCCACGAGTTGACCCCGCCGCCGACTCTATTCTCCGTCGCCGGCCGAATTCCCGCCGCCGTCTCCCGCTTCACTCGAGGGTGAGCACGTCTACGAACTCTCCATCGCCTCCTCTGTCCCCCGCGCAACATCGCCGCAACCCTAGGTCACCGGAGCGCCGGCGAGCTGCACATCAGAACCGCCGGCGGCCATGGGAGCAAGCTCTTGGAGCTTTTGCAGACCCCCCCCCCCCGAGGAATCATGAAATCCTTAGATGTATTCTTGTGTCTTGCGTAACTTGCCGATAACCCCCTACAAAAATCCCACCTTCACTGTTAAACCCAGCCCAGGCTCTTTGCAGATCTAACCCTGGCCTTTAGCAGTTTTGCAGCTGTAACATCCCGGATTTTTTCCGGAATGTTAAAAATGCGGATTTCAAAAAATTTTCGTGCTTGATGTGCCTTGCTCATAATCATAAGGCTGTCTTCTTGTTTTCTCTCTAAATTCTTAGTAATAAACTAATTAAATTGCTTTGTGTGCTAAGGATAATTTAATGTTAGTGTGATTTGGCTCTTAGTTGGTTTCCTGGTTCTTTGAGTGTGGTTTAATTTGAATTCTAAATTCAAATTAAATCTAAAGCTAACAATTAATTCTCTACTAACCTGGGCTCTAACCGCTAACTTTCCTATCTAACTCCGTTCAGCCTGCTAACTGAAGCCTGCTAATTAACCAACTAACTTTGCCCGCTAACTTTCCAACCAGCTCAATCTCAGAGTGCTCTGGAAATTAATTAAATGAATTATGATGTTATTTTCCGACTCTTCGAATTAACTCCATGCTAGTTGATTTGATTTCGGAAAGTGGTCTAATTCATTATATTAAATTCCCGTGGGCTTCATTTGAATTATGGCTCTATTTTCCGGCTTCTCGAATTAATCTTTTGCTAACTATTTCGTTACCGGAAAACTAGTCTAATTCATTTGTATCGAGTTTTACGAAATAAATTGCTATCAATTTATTTCGTTGGGTAATATTAATTTGGCCCAAAACTTGAGGCCCATTTATGAACCCATCTAATCTATCCTAACCCTAACCACCTACCATAAATATCTAACTCTCCCATCTCTCTTTCCCCTCTCCCAAGCCGCCGCCGCCAGCTCTCTTTCTTTTCCCCTGCTCCTCTCTTTCTTCTCCCGCAAGAAGAAGCTAGCAGAGCAAGCAACCAGCGCCTCCTCCCCACCTCTCTGCTCCTTTCTTTCTTCTACCGCAAGAAGAACACAGCAAGCAGCCAAGCCGCAGATCTCCTATGAGCCAAACAACCAGCAACTTCCTCTCTCCACTCGATTCCCCTCTGCTGCTGCTCCAATTTTTCTCCACCGAGCAAGCAAGAACAGCAGCAGCAGGCATCTCTCCAGTCCCATCCTTTCCACCGAGCAAACCACGAGAGCAGCAGCGCTGCTAGTCTTCCTGCACGCCGCTGCATCTCTTCTCCCTTCTGCTGTCCACGCAAGAGGCAAGCCAGGAGCTGCCCGTGGAGGAGGGGACCGAGCGTGGGCGAGTCGCCGCCGTCCGCGGGCGCGAAGCGCTGCACACGAGCCGCGTCGACCTCGCCGGAGCTGCAACACCGACGACGACCACACCAAGCCGACCGCGAGCAGTAGCCGGACATGTGGACGAGTACGACTACGCCAAGCTGAACACCAAGCTGCTGCCCCTCTTCTTCGCCAACAAGCAGTGCCGCGAGCAGAGCAGGAACCATAGGAGGACGTCGCTGGCGATGAGGAGTACCGCGAGCTGCTGCCTTCAACTTCGCCCCCAAGCTGTTAGATGAAAAGCCCAAGCAGAACCGCTAGCTGTTGTCTTCGTCCACCTCGCCCACAACCTGTTCGATGGAATGCCCAGTCGACCCTAGGTGAGCTGCTGCTGCCCGTTCTTCTCCAACCCCTTGCTGTCCGGCCATGTGCCGATGGAACCTCTCAAGTCCGGCCTTCGAGCCGCTTGTGCCCGTGCGCCGTTCGCATCGCTGCAGCCCGCCGTCGCTTGTGTGCCGGTCTTCGAGCCGTGCCTCTCGTTTACAGGTGCCGCTGCCTAGCCCCTGTCGTAGCCTCGCCGTCGCCCTTTTTTTCCCTTGCAGCCGAGGCCGCCGCGGACCGGGGTGCCGGCCACCGTGTGCGAGCCGAGGCCGTGCTGCGGCCGCGGACAACCGTGAGCTCGTGCACGTACGCCTAAGCCTTTGCCCAGCCGTGGCGCAGCCCACGATAGCTGGTGACCGCGCACACGCGCTGCTAACATGCCACCGCCAGCCGCCCTGCGTGCTCGCCGTGCGCCGCGCGTCGCGCCATGCCGCAACGTCGCGCGTGCGTTCAAGCGTGTGTAAGCCGCAGCCGCTAGCTCTTGTCTTGAAAGTCGGCTTTCTCTCAATGCCTTACCGAGAACCCCAGCTTCGCCAAGCCAAACCGCGATGTTATGTCGTTTTGACATTTTGTCGAACACCTTGTGTGCGTTCCTGTTCAGCCACCCTTCGACCACATTCTTGACCCATCTAAGCATTGGATGCCTTCGGCCTTGCTCCCAGCTCGTGGTGGCCACCTTTGGCCAGCATTAGCCACATCATAGCCACCCCTGGCCGCCCGTTACCACTCCCAGCCAGCCTCAGCCTAGCCGCGGCCAGCAGCAGCCTAGCTGCA
The DNA here is from genome assembly GCA_900205405.1 of Echinochloa crus-galli. Classification (NCBI taxonomy): domain Eukaryota; kingdom Viridiplantae; phylum Streptophyta; class Magnoliopsida; order Poales; family Poaceae; genus Echinochloa; species Echinochloa crus-galli. The sequence continues at coordinate 1,289,013 of OAMR01000047.1, forward strand.
GCCGGCCACAGCCAGCTGCTGCTTGGCCATAGCCGGCCATGCTTGGCTACAGCAGGCCATCCCTGGCCGCAAGCATCCCAACAGCCCATAGACCAACCCTTCACCCTTCCTTGCTGTCTGAAAGTGATCCTCGCTCGTGTAATCTATCCTACTGACCATCGGGCCCACTAACTTGACATAACATCTAGGGCCCTCTGACTTTTATCGCTAACTTGTTGACTGCCTTTCGGTCAACGCTGACGTACGCGGAGCCCACTGCTGATGTCAGCATAGCTAACCTAGATCCTACATGTGGCATGCTCTTTTGCTGTCATGTGTCCGTGTTGTTTTCTTTTCGTAATTAATTGAATCCCAAAACGTCTTTTGATATTTGAAAATCATAATAAATTGACTCTAGCTTAGAAATATATGTAACTACTTCCATTACCTTTCTAAAATCATGATCCACCCGTTAGTATAGTATTTGGAGTTATTTGGTTCTTCTTGCTTCTTCTTTTGGAGTTCATTTGCTTAGTTATCGTTTATCTTGGGCGGTTGAAAGGATGAACAGTTTAAACTTAGTTTTATTCCACTCTACTCTTTTCAGGATCCCATCTCAGAATTTTTCACAAGTTTTGAAAACTTCGAATTGTTCCTCATTGGCACAGTCAATCACTCTAGTGTATTCTTGGTGATGCATGTTTCAAAGTACAATATCCTTCTTTATATAATGTCGTTAGGAAAAAGAATGTCTCGATTGCAACTGTTATGAGTGGGGTTCCTCCAAATATTTCGTTTAGAAGAAGTTTAATAGGGAATAATGTCACTTTATGGAATAACTTGGTTGCACGAATTGCGCATATTCAGTTGACTGGTTCCAGTGATGTCTTTAGATGGCATTTACATCAAAATGGTATTTTTCAGTCCATTTAATGTATGGCGCTTTGATTAATAATGGTTATGTTGAGAGAAACAAAGTCCTATGGAAACTAAAAATACCTCTCAAGATAAAGATATTTATGTGGTACCTTTATAAAGGGGTAACGTTGACCAAAGATAACTTAGCTAGAAGAATTTGGAACGGTAGTATTAAATGTTGCTTTTGCAACACAAATGAAACTATCCGGCACCTTTTTTTTGAATGTCACTTTGCTAGATTTCTTTGGCGTTGCGTTTACATATCTTTTAACCTACTCCCCCCGATTAGTGTACGACATATGTTTGGTAATTGGCTTCATGGTATTGGTGTTAACTTGAACAAACAATTGGTAGTAGGGGCATCGGCGTTATGTTGGACCATCTGGACTTGCTTTGCTTGCATGTGTTGGGATGGATGTGATTGATCTTCTTGGCGTGAGTTGGGTGGCTTGGGAGGAGTAGTGCAGCTAGGCGGTGGAGGCGAGTAATAACAACCCGGTCGGTTGATCGGGGTGCTTGGGAACTGCACTCGGACAGTTCCTACGGAGTACCTGTTGCGGGTACATTTATGGAATACTTGAGATTGATGNNNTAGAAGCTACTATATAAGGCACAAGTAGAATAAAGGAATGGGGAGGGTTCCAGCAAGCCTATTGAGTGTGGTACCAGGACTGTAGGAGATTCGAGTATGATATGTGTTAGGGGGACTCGTTGCGGCGTACTCTCCCTGATTTACCATTGCCCCCGACTGGCCCCGGTGGGAAGGTTTCACATCCCTGGGGCAGATGTTAGCGTGCAGATGTTTCCCGAGCCCAGGGAAGCAGGTTGGTACCGTTACTCTTTAGGGTCTTTGCTGTGGGCTGTGTCTCAAGCTGGCTGATCCCCAACTGCAGCCCGGGTGGTTCCTGGAGCGCAACCTCTGCAGAGTGAAAACTATACGTATAGCCGTGTCCACGGTCACGGACGATCCTTCATCTGGCTTTTCCTGATTAGCATGGGATTCTGCTTTCTTACCTCTACCTTGGTTTGGGACATGATAGATTGGACCAGCGTTTGCTGTTGAGACAAGGTGGGGAGGGAGCTCACCGAGTCGACTAGAGAGTGAAAGGTGTTGGTGGATGTTTATTACGGGAACCTGTTGAGACAGGACGAGCCCGATGTGGTTGTGAGATTGATGGATGGTTTGGGGAGTGTGATTGTGCTTGTGAGGAAAGGTGTTTGGAGATGAGATGAACTTGGTTATATTGCTGCTGCACGCATAGGAAAACCCCAACTTATATACCTTGAATATTTTATACCCTAGTCTAGGCCATTTTAAAGCTTGCATATATATGGTTGGTGACGTGGACCTGTCCCATTTCCTTGGGGACAGTTCTGGAGCTTTCAGGTGACAACTACATCTTTGTTGGATGCTGCTTCGGAGGGTTACGTGCTTCGCTCAAGGATGCCCGTGAGGAAGAGGACGACTTCGTCGACCTCGTCTTCGACTACGCTGATGAAGATAAAGATATGGACTATGCTCCAGGTTCACGCCCAGCCATTCCCTGAAATACCTATTAGACATGCAATTAGTATGCTAGCGCTTTACTTTACTC
>OAMR01000047.1:1308151-1344533 GCA_900205405.1 Echinochloa crus-galli
CACCCAGTTGGTTGACTGCTTCGCCGCGGATCCACACATTCATGTTGGGCCATGTGGCGCGCCTAGCTGCTCCCGCACCATCTTTTTTCCTTTTAATCTATAACTAAAATTTGTAATTAGTATTTCTTCATCATACAAGCTCCAAATTCGGTGATTTTTTTCCTGAAATTTTCTAAAAACACGATCTTTCATATCATATCTTTGGTTCGCATACTTGTTTTCAATTTCGTCTTGTTTTTATATTTCTTCTTTTCTTGCACCGAAATAGATAATTGAGGTCTTGAACAGGAGACCTCAATCTCCAAGTGTGCAAGACATACCACTACACCACAGAATCATTTTTGTCTCTAATTCTAATTTTATTTTGTTTTATATCTTTCTTTAGCCGCCACATCATCTGGACGACCAAGTCACCTGGGCTTCCCGCATGGCACACCCGGCCCGCCCGACGCGAAGTCACCTGAGCCTCCCGCGTGCTTGGCCAGCCCGCCGCGCCAAGTCATATGGGCTTCCCGCGCGCCAGTTAATCGGCAAAAAAAGCAGCACAAGAAGGCTTCGAACCCGCGCCCTCATGGATGGGAAGTTCAGGACTTACAACTAAGCCACTCATCGATTGTTGTTGTGGAGCACATTTGTAACATTTTATATGTTTCTGACCACGTGGCATCACCCAGTTGGTTGACTGCTTCGCCGCGGATCCACACATTCATGTTGGGCCATGTGGCGCGCCTAGCTGCTCCCGCACCATCTTTTTTCCTTTTAATCTATAACTAAAATTTGTAATTAGTATTTCTTCATCATACAAGCTCCAAATTCGGTGATTTTTTTCCTGAAATTTTCTAAAAACACGATCTTTCATATCATATCTTTGGTTCGCATACTTGTTTTCAATTTCGTCTTGTTTTTATATTTCTTCTTTTCTTGCACCGAAATAGATAATTGTGAAAGGTTATCAAGTTAGCTTTCGATATAACCAATTGTGAACAATGTATGATCTTACAGCAAAGCATAGAATTTTTCGTCGCAGAAAAACGCTCCATCAACGTAACTCATTTATGATGTTTCTGTGTTAAAATTATGACGGAGAATTTTCGTCACTCATAAATTACACGTGTTCTCATCCTGGGCCCCGCACATGGTACTTGCACGTGTATGAGTGGATCCGACGCGGATAAAAAAGGTGCGGATAAAAATTACACGTGTTCTCATCTTGGGCCTCGCACATGCTACTGCCACGTGTATGACTAGATCCCACGCGGATAAAAAACGTGCGGATAAAAACAAAAAATGGGGCGCACTAAGGCCAGCTCCAGTGTAGTATCGAATACTGCTGCAGGTAACGATCGAATATAAGTTTTGTTCGACAGCCGCAATGGGGAGGTTGGTCTTGTGGGGCCCATGAGCAAATTAAAAGAAAGAGAAAGAACGTTATCTCTCTTCTCTACCGGAGGCAAACAGAGCAGTGTAGGCAGCGTAGTTCTGACACAAGTAAGTATTTTATTCAGCCGGACAGCCCATGAATCGATTGCTATTTGGAGGTCGATTTGGGCTCTGACAGCTAGTGGTCGGTAGCCACTATGTGCTATGTTCGATATTTTTCGAACAATGTTCGATTTGGGCTCAACACTGGAGCTGGCCTAAGGCCAGGAATGAACCTGCGACCTCAGACTTGGCAACAACCAGCGTCACCATTGCACCACTTATTCGCGTGTCTGTACTAGGTAAGTTTTCATTTTTATACCAATTTTAAAATCCACTTAATGCCGCAGCACGGCTGCCAGTCCTGCTCCCTGCTTGCTTGCTGCGCGTGGGCTGTTGGTCAACAAAATAAAAAAAAGCGGCGGCGCGAGGGTACCAACCCGGGGCGTGGGGTAAGAAAGTAGATGTGTTACCACTAAGCTACAAGTCCACATGGATTCACATGGCGGACAAAACACCTTATATCATCGCCATATCTGTCCACCAGATGGCACCACGTAATTGGCCCGGTTCTATTGGAGCGAAGAACTCGTTAATGGTTCGTATTTCTCCTTTTAATCTGCAATTAAATTTTGTATCTAGATTTCTCCATCATAAGTAATCCAAATTTGATGATTTTTTTCTACATTTTTATAAAATCAGCATCTTTTCATTAGTGAAACAGATTAATGCTATTATTTTGAAAAATCTTCTCGTGTCAGCCTGTTTGAACAATCTAATTTTTGAATTTAAAAAATGACAACTATAAGCACGATTTTTTACACTACATGATGTTAAATGGAAAAATGATGAATACCAAAGTTTCATATCTCATCAAGGTCTACAATATTTATTTAGGTAATTTTATCATTTGAAAAAGTGGTAGTATACATTGGCCATTAATCGTAGATTTACTCACATAGTTTAAGAAACTATATGTTTGAGACTTTGCAAATTTGTACTACATATTATTATCACTTTTGAAAATGATAAGATGACCTAAATAAAGTTTGTAGATCTTGATGAGAAACTTGGATAGATCCTTATGTTCACCATACTATTATAAAATATGAAGTTAGATGACCAATTTTATACAAAAAATATGATTTATCAATTATCTATTTCGGTGCAAGAAAAGAAGAAATATAAAAACAAGACGAAATTGAAAACAAGTATGCGAACCAAAGATATGATATGAAAGATCGTGTTTTTAGAAAATTTCAGGAAAAAAATCACCGAATTTGGAGCTTGTATGATGAAGAAATACTAATTACAAATTTTAGTTATAGATTAAAAGGAAAAAAGATGGTGCGGGAGCAGCTAGGCGCGCCACATGGCCCAACATGAATGTGTGGATCCGCGGCGAAGCAGTCAACCAACTGGGTGATGCCACGTGGTCAGAAACATATAAAATGTTACAAATGTGCTCCACAACAACAATCGATGAGTGGCTTAGTTGTAAGTCCTGAACTTCCCATCCATGAGGGCGCGGGTTCGAAGCCTTCTTGTGCTGCTTTTTTTGCCGATTAACTGGCGCGCGGGAAGCCCATATGACTTGGCGCGGCGGGCTGGCCAAGCACGCGGGAGGCTCAGGTGACTTCGCGTCGGGCGGGCCGGGTGTGCCATGCGGGAAGCCCAGGTGACGGGCCATGTGGCGCGCCTAGCTGCTCCCGCACCATCTTTTTTCCTTTTAATCTATAACTAAAATTTGTAATTAGTATTTCTTCATCATACAAGCTCCAAATTCGGTGATTTTTTTCCTGAAATTTTCTAAAAACACGATCTTTCATATCATATCTTTGGTTCGCATACTTGTTTTCAATTTCGTCTTGTTTTTATATTTCTTCTTTTCTTGCACCGAAATAGATAATTGATAAATCATATTTTTTGTATAAAATTGGTCATCTAACTTCATATTTTATAATAGTATGGTGAACATAAGGATCTATCCAAGTTTGGGTTCCATATGAGTTCGAAAATGTAATGGGCTATTTAAATCTCATAATTAGACTAGAGTTATAAGAAACTATGTGATATAACCAATTGTGAACAATGTATGATCTTACAGCAAAGCATAGAATTTTTCGTCGCAGAAAAACGCTCCATCAACGTAACTCATTTATGATGTTTCTGTGTTAAAATTATGACGGAGAATTTTCGTCACTCATAAATTACACGTGTTCTCATCCTGGGCCCCGCACATGGTACTTGCACGTGTATGAGTGGATCCGACGCGGATAAAAAAGGTGCGGATAAAAATTACACGTGTTCTCATCTTGGGCCTCGCACATGCTACTGCCACGTGTATGACTAGATCCCACGCGGATAAAAAACGTGCGGATAAAAACAAAAAATGGGGCGCACTAAGGCCAGCTCCAGTGTAGTATCGAATACTGCTGCAGGTAACGATCGAATATAAGTTTTGTTCGACAGCCGCAATGGGGAGGTTGGTCTTGTGGGGCCCATGAGCAAATTAAAAGAAAGAGAAAGAACGTTATCTCTCTTCTCTACCGGAGGCAAACAGAGCAGTGTAGGCAGCGTAGTTCTGACACAAGTAAGTATTTTATTCAGCCGGACAGCCCATGAATCGATTGCTATTTGGAGGTCGATTTGGGCTCTGACAGCTAGTGGTCGGTAGCCACTATGTGCTATGTTCGATATTTTTCGAACAATGTTCGATTTGGGCTCAACACTGGAGCTGGCCTAAGGCCAGGAATGAACCTGCGACCTCAGACTTGGCAACAACCAGCGTCACCATTGCACCACTTATTCGCGTGTCTGTACTAGGTAAGTTTTCATTTTTATACCAATTTTAAAATCCACTTAATGCCGCAGCACGGCTGCCAGTCCTGCTCCCTGCTTGCTTGCTGCGCGTGGGCTGTTGGTCAACAAAATAAAAAAAAGCGGCGGCGCGAGGGTACCAACCCGGGGCGTGGGGTAAGAAAGTAGATGTGTTACCACTAAGCTACAAGTCCACATGGATTCACATGGCGGACAAAACACCTTATATCATCGCCATATCTGTCCACCAGATGGCACCACGTAATTGGCCCGGTTCTATTGGAGCGAAGAACTCGTTAATGGTTCGTATTTCTCCTTTTAATCTGCAATTAAATTTTGTATCTAGATTTCTCCATCATAAGTAATCCAAATTTGATGATTTTTTTCTACATTTTTATAAAATCAGCATCTTTTCATTAGTGAAACAGATTAATGCTATTATTTTGAAAAATCTTCTCGTGTCAGCCTGTTTGAACAATCTAATTTTTGAATTTAAAAAATGACAACTATAAGCACGATTTTTTACACTACATGATGTCAAATGGAAAAGTGATGAATACCAAAGTTTCATATCTCATCAAGATCTACAATCTTTATTTAGAGTAAAGTGCATTGCCGGTCCTCAAACTTTTTCAGGTGTGTCACCCCGGTCCCTGAACTTGCAAATTGCATATTTGGCTCCTTAAACTTAGCTTTGGGTGTCGTTTCGGTCCTTGAACTCTAAAATTGCATATGTAGCTCTCTAAACTTATCTTCAGATGTCATCTAGGTCAATATACTTTGAAAATACTGATTATTTGATCAGAAATAATTATATTAGTTATTTTGTTCTCGAAGGTCGATTTGAAATGAAAATGAGAAGAGACTAGAGAGAATTGCAACCCGGCAGTACTCCCATCTTAAGGAGATTAACCTCACTCATTGCCATATTAATGATGAGGGTAATTGAAAGATTGTTATGTATTCAATTGTTTTTCTCCAATAGTTCATCACTATGATTCGTGGATCAACTCCATCTCCATTGGTTGCACTGGCTTGATTAAGATAGACCTGAAGCGATTCTATTCCTTGGATGATGTTGGGCTCCAAGCACTTTTGAGATACTCCCAAAACCTCTTACAATCATCATACGTAGTTTCAAAATTAAACACATATCCTAATTTGATTTTCTGATTTCTTTAACTTTCATCATTGGTTAGCCGCTGCATTTGAAAGTATATGGACATATATGATACCCGAAGTTAAATTTAAGGAGTCAAATATGCAAATTGCAAGTTTGGGGACTGGGAGGACACCCGAAGCTAAGTTTAGGGAGCTAAAACTGTAGTTTAAGAGTTCAAGGACCGGAGTGACACACCCAAGAAAGTTGAAGGACCGGCCATGTACTTTACTCCTTTATTTAGGTCATTTTATCATTTTCAAAAGTGGTAATAACACATAGTACAAATTTGACAAGTCTCAAACATAGTTTCTTAAACTATGTGAGTGAATCTACGATTAATAACTAATGTATACCATCACTTTTTCAAATGAAAAAATAATCTAAATAAAGATTATAGATCCTGACGAGTCATGAAACTTTGGTATTCATGACATTTTCAGTGGAAATCATTTAGTGTTCCAAAATCTTGCTTTTAGTTATCAAATTTTGAAATTTAAAATTTAGATTATTCAAACTTTGTCACATGGATTAATGAACTAAATAAAGTTTGTAGATCTTGATGAGTTGTACAACTTTGGTATTCATTACTTTTTTATTTGAAATCATTTATTACTCTAAAAAATTATACGAATTTTTAACTTTTGAAATTTCAAATTTATATAGTTTAATCTAACTCGGATGGAAATGAATTATTAATATAGTGACCAAAACAATAGTTATAGATCTCGAATAATTCTACAACTATTGTATTGACAACTTTCTCATTTAAAGTTATTTGTTATGTCTTAAAATTTAATATATTTTTATCATTAAAAGAAAATAAATGTTAAATATGTTTTATGGGCTGTTTTTGGGCTCGGTATGCACTAAACAATGAAGTCCACGGAGAAAACTCCAATTTTGGCCCGTCTAACTGTTCTGGCCCATGAAAACGCACAATCTCTAGCCATTGGATCGAATTGGACAGCCGAGATGATCTCTGGTTCCGATAAATACCCCATCTAAAACCCTAGCTCCTCGTCAGTATCTCTCTGCCTGCTCTCTCTCCCTCCCTACGCTCCGCTCTCTCCTTGCTCTCCCGTCGAGGAGACGACCTCTGAGATGCCGCCGCCTGCCGACCTGCAGTCTCTCCCTCGCTCATCGCTCCCCAGCCCCTAGCTCCACCTCTACTCCTCCCTGGTTCTCCTCCACAGATCTGAAATTTCGTGCTCAAGTTTTTGGAGCTATTTTTGGGGATTTTTCGTTCTTCGCGATTCGGTGCGAAATCGTGAAATTTGTTGGGGGATTTTGTTGCTGTGGTCCTTTTGAGTAACTTCGGTGCGATTTTCCCACAAATCCCTCACCGATTTGGCCTGAATTTTAGGTTTCCCGAAATTCGCTCTTGGTGGCTTGTTCTTCGGTTCGTCCCAAAATTCGTCACGGTTACTTGAGCCTTGGTGGCTTGTTCTTCGGTTCGTCCCAAAATTCGTCACGGTTACTTGAGCTTTGTCAGATCTATTTCTTAGATCTATTAGCCCTTGGGGTTGTGATTCTATGGCTCAAGTTTTGTCCAAAACCGTGGAAAATCACAGGACTATTTTTCGTTTGAAGTGACTGTGGCGTTCTAGGGTTCTTGCATGTTCTTGTTCTGTTCTCGTGCAGGAAGGGAGCGTCGGGCGGTTTCGCGCACGCGGAACATGGGACGCACTGCAGCAGCGTCGCGAGCGAAGCAGCTTCGCGGTCCCACTCTAGCATTTCAGAAAACCCAGCGACGCAGCAGCCCAGGCGCAAGTGAGAGGCCCAGTGACGTGCAAAAATCGAGCTCCACTAATGGCAGCAATCAGGCCTGTTCTTAGGTAAGCAGGTAACCGAAGTTTTGGTCTTCAGTGTTGTGAAAATCACTGCTTTGCTACTGTGTCTAATCTTCGTGCAATCATTAGTTGCATATCTTTTGTGCTACTTAATTTCCTTGGTCGATCATTCGTGTCACAAACTGGATAGGAAGAAATCAATTTTATTTCACGTGCTACAACTACACTATGGTGTTTATTCTTTCAATATATGCCTATGATATGCAGTGTGTTCCTTCAGTGTATAGTTGTGTTAATTGACCGAACAAATTAGGAACTTAGCTATACATTTTAATTTAATGTTTGTGTGGTGTCCGATGGATTCAAAGAGGCAATATCTGACACTGACCCCAATTGGGGAAAGGTTGCATGCATTTGTTTTCTGCAACCACATACTAACACTTGTAGCAGTTCGATCTCTTGTTTCTAAAGGGCTGTAGGTAACCACTTGCATCAAGGTTTATGTATAGTGCACTGCTAATTTTATAAAAATCAAATCATTGCTGGTTGTGCAGAGGATTAGCAATAAGAATTCTCAGAATGGGCAGAATCGAAAGATTCACCATTTTACAGGATCAAAGGGTTTTCTCAATTGAGCTATGAGAAGGGAACAAATTATGTCACAAGGTTTTCCTTCAGGCATTTTTTATGGTTTGTGCTTGTGCCCCTGAATGACAATGACATGATATGGTTGCAACCTATATAGGCTTTGTATTTGATAGAGATATTTAACCCACTGCCCACTACAGAAAAATATATTTTCCATGCTTGTATACAGAAAGCTGAAAAGTACCTAAACTAATAAATTGTGCCAAAAAAATAAAACATTGGATTTCTTTAGTTATTGAATACCAATAAATATTTATGTTAGCATTTGTTTTTTATTTCCCGGTGAATATCTTCCTGATCTTTGCATTGAAGAGGAACATGTAGTCCTTTGGGAGAAGTACATAGCTATTCTTTTGTTCTGCTCGTAAATATGGTCTAGGCTTAGTTTCCTCGGGCCTGCTTGGTTTACTTCCAAAATTTTTGCTTACCAAAGTTTTGGCAAGCCAAAATTTGGGTTGAGAACCTACCAATATTTTGGTAGATTTAGTGTCAGATAGTGCCAAACTTTGGTAGGAAACCAAATAGTGGCCAAATAATTGGTAGACCAAAATTTTGGCATGCCAAAAAATTGGCATTGAACCAAGCAGGCCCCTTTTGCCGATTAGAAATATATGTGCGTGTGTTTCTGCTCATAAAATGTCTTGGGAGGTTCATATTTGCTTTTTGCATGTCAATGATTTTTAAATCTAGAATTTTAGTTGAACTAATGCATGTCAATGATTTTTTCAAGAGGATTCTTGAGCTTGAGAAGGAGCATGTGAATGGTGGGATGATGGCCAACATATATAGCAACGGAAACTTCGCTGCCACAGTAGATATTAGTCTTTTTATTAGAATAAGTTCAAACGAAGAATAAGTTCAAACAATTATGTGTGCTGGACGCATGAATCACACTTCCTATCTATTTGTGTTCTCGTTATCTTGACACTCGTTGTATTTCGTTTGATTCTATATGAATGAATTATATTTCGGTTTAATGAATTATGTATTTCTCGTTTTGTGATTCATTGTAAGTTCAAGAGAACAAACAAAGCATTGCATCATGAATTATTAATATATATTAATCTGATGTTGCAATATATGATGGAAATCAAACCAGATTGTGTTGCAACAATCTCACATGTAACAACCACATTTAGTTGTGGCAATAGGTACAATTATCGTGGCAATACATATGCATTCTTGCAACTACAAAAAGATGACGGTAGCAATAGAGAACCTACCTATATCAAGCAGTCTTTTGGATGTTCCTAGTTGGAGTTATGATCAAAACATTGAAGACCACTCAGAAGGCCAGAAGATGTGCGGGAATTGAAGACCACTTCGTGAATGATCAAGCCAGTTGGCCTTCCACCTTCTCATGTGGCTCCTTCAGTTCACATCTACCTTAGAGATTTGTTTTCAACCCCTCTATGCTACTAGAAGAACAACTTTTGATGAATTGAGATTATTTCCAGTGATATTGCAGCCGAGCTGCCTGAGTGATTACTCAACCCTTGTTCTTCCTTGTTCTTCTTGAACTTGTGGAGAGATCTCTCTGAGATCCACTAATTCGTGCTCTACGGGTTCCAGTACGGCTGCCCCGTCTTGTGTGGATTAGCTCCAGTTGTGGTTCTGCGGTCGTTCGAAGATTGAGTCGAAGTCTTCGCGGTTTCGGTGTCTCTCTCCTCGACCCTTGGTCGCATCCGACCTTGGCCAGGTATAAAGTCTTTACCCTGCTGATTTTTCAGCAAGTTATCCTTGTTTCCAAAACATACTGTCGTGAAGATCGGGCCCCTTTCGTCGATCTAGTTTGGCACATATCATGTGGTAATCAGAGCTATCGTTGTCACGGTAGGTCTTTTTTTTATCACCCACCCTCCCACCCTTTTCAATCTATTACTGTTTTCACCATCCACATATTCATCCCTGCGTTAATCTTTTACATATATTTGTTTGTCCTATTGTCCAAAGCCTAAAAGAATACCTATAGCCCCTTTGACGGTACTGTTATCTTGTGTTTGTGTTGTTCAAGTTGCTAGTCACCATCGTTTCTACATATAACTTTTATTATCAGCACCCCTGTTAGTGTTATTAAAAAAAAGAAGAGTCAAAAAAACGAGAGAGAAGAAAGAAAGAATAGAATGAAAAAAGAACAAGCGAAAAATAATCTGAAGAATTTTGTGTTACGGTTGATTGCTGAAATTTTCAGTTTCATCTCCAAGTTGGTGGTAATTTTGATAGCAGCAACTTTTTTATCTTTTGAGCACATTTTTTACACTTCATTGGCAGTATCGTAGCCCTGCTTGTTTAGCCACCTATAGCTCCACCAAAAACCTGAGCCAGGACTTTCGATTTGTAATCCTTACGACCTCTTTACCACTTCCGTTGAAGATGCCACACCAGCACCATCACAGTTCTTGAGATCAGGCAAGAACTTGGGTAAGTAAGAGGTGATTGAGTGTTTCCACAAATATTTTCCATTCCACATTATTCTTGCTGCTCCTAACATGGCAGGATCCAACTCAAGTGTTCATGGTGGACACAATGGAGATGAAGAACATCTTGTTTCTCAGGCTGAGATGCGTCGCGTGGCCGATCAACTCGTGGAGGCCATGGGAAGGATGCTTGATGAGCGAATTCCTACAGCGGGAGGTCGAAGACTACATCGTCGACATGAAGACGATCACCGGGAAGAATTAGGAGATGATAATTCCGGCTTTGGCCATGGATTTGATCTCTTTGGCAATGGCCGTGGAGGACGCGGTGGTGGACGCCGTGCTGATTTTGATAATCAGCATGGTGGCCGTCGTACTGATGGCCGCCATGTACGTTTTGAAGATGAAGAATTTGAAGACTTTGATCATGATGATGATGATGATGAAAATCCTTTTGCAAACGATGGGCTGTATGTGCGGCGCCGTGATCGTCGTCGGCGTACTGATTATGAAGATAGAGAACATCATCGTGGTCGTCGTAATAGAGATGACCTAGACAACAATGCTCGTGTCAAGTTGAAGATTCCAAAATTTACTGGAAAGGAAGATGCTGATGCATATCTTGAGTGGGCTGAGCAGTGTGATCAAATTTTTAGAATACATAATCTTTCTGATTAAAGGCATGTGAATCTTGCTTCCGTTGATTTCTCCGCCTATGCTCTCACTTGGTGGAATCAAATACAAGAGAATCAACTTGAATTGGGACGTGATTATATCAACACTTGGGCTGAGATGAAGAGAGTGATGAGGAGGCATTTTTTTCCCTCAAGCTATCAACGTGACCTTCGCAATAGGTTGCAAGTGTTGAAGCAAGGAAAAAGATCAGTTGATGAATATTCTAAGGAGATGGAACTGCTGCTAGTGCGTGCTGAAATTATAGAAGATCCAGAGTCAAAGATGGCCAGATTTTTGGGTGGTCTCAATGAAGAAATTGCTGGTTTTGCTAAGATGTTTCCCTATAATACTTTGCAAGATCTTGTTGATCAAGCTAAGCGCACTGAGAGAAAAATTCAGCAGGAGGCACGTGGACGATCTTTTGGCAACCATTCCATAGCAGCCTCGTGGCGTAAGCAACAATCCAGTACTTCTTTTGGTGGGGGTCGGTCTCAAGGTGCTGCAGCAAGGCCCTCTTCATCCAATGCTACTTCAAAGATGGCGGTTTCTTCGGCATCATCTCCGACAAAGCAGCAGCGGCCTGCTGCAAATTCAGCAGCCCAAACTTCTATTTCAGCTGCTACATCCTCCACGCACAGCAGGGACATTGTGTGCCACAAGTGCCATGGTCGTGGACATATTGCAGCCCAATGTCCAAGTAGAAGGACCATGATTGTTAATGAGCGTGGTGAATGGGAATCAGAAAGTGATCCAGAAGATGATGGACCAACATTTGATGAAGAAATTGAGGATGAAGGGAATGAGATTCAGCTTGACCAAGGAGAACATAATTGTTTTTATTTCACTTCGTGTGCTCAGTGTTACTGCAGAGAAAGAAGAGAATGGGCAGCGACACAATCTTTTCCATACTAGAGGCATGATCAAAGATAAGCTATGTCGCATCATTGTTGATAATGGCAGCTGCAACAATATTGCTAGCCAAGCGTTGGTGGACAGATCGGGATTGAAGTCAAGACGACATCCTAGTCCATACAAGTTGCAATGGCTTAATGATTGTGGTGCGCTGTGTGTCAGTCATGTAGTGACTGTGCCATTATCTGTTGGTAAATATAATGATCAAGTGGAGTGCGATGTGGTACCTATGCAAGCATGCCAGCTGCTGCTACGTAGACCATGGTTATTTGATCATGATGTCCAGATTTTTGGAAGGACCAACAAGTTGTCTTTTGTGTACAAAGGAGAGCGAATTTCCTTGCTTCCTTTGACACCAGAAGAAATTTTGAAGGATGATATAAAGAAGAGACAGCGAGAGAGTGAGAACCCCTTGCGAGTGATCCACAAAAATAGTGAGGGATAGTTTCCACAGCCAAATAATACACAGCTGCAAAGAACCCAGAACTCGGGAAAAGAGGGTTTAGTAATGATGGCTAGGAAGGGGATCTAAAAGAATTGAGTGAAGTCAATGCCATGTTCTTTGTACTCCTGTACAAGGACACGTTTCTTTCTACTAACACCTTACCCTTTACCCTGCCGAGTACTATTTTGAATGTATAGCAGGAATATGACGATGTCTTTCTGGACGAAGTACCACCAGGGCTGCCACCTAAGAGAGGGATCGAGCATCAAATCGACTTGGTTCCCGGTGCGTCACTCCCGAACCGGGCTCCATACCGCACCAACCCAGAGGAGACAAAAGAAATCCAGCGACAAGTGGAAGAATTGATCAAATCCACCTGGTGCTGTCCCTGTTCTTTTAGTGCCCAAGAAAGATGGATCTTGGAGAATGTGTGTGGATTGTCGAGCAATTAACAACATCACAGTACGATATAGGCATCCCATTCCTCGCTTAGATGATATGCTTGATGAACTTAGTGGTGCTAATTTTTTCAATAAAATTGATTTAAGAAGTGGCTATCATCAGATTCGTATGAAAGAAGGAGATGAATGGAAAACAACCTTTAAAACAAAATTTGGATTGTATGAATGGTTGGTGATGCCCTTCTGTTTAACCAATGCACCTAGTACATTTATGAGATTAATGAATCATGTGCTTAGAACTTTCATTGGTAAATTTGTTGTGGTTTATTTTGATGACATCCTAATCTACAACAAGACTCTTGAATAACATGTTGAACATATCCAATGCGTGCTTGCGGTCCTGCGTGAACAAAAATTGTATGCTAACCTTGAGAGGTGCACCTTCTGCACCGACAAGGTAGTTTTCCTTGGTTTTGTTGTTTCAGGACAAGGCGTGGAGGTTGATGATGAGAAAATCAAGGCTGTACACGAATGGACGCTTCCACAGAACGTGAGCCAAGTGAGAAGCTTCCTTGGACTTGCTGGTTTCTACCGGCGATTCGTGAAAGATTTCAGCACAATCGCTGCTCCAATCAATGAGCTGACCAAGAAAGAAGTACCTTTCAAATGGGGAGAATCACAACAAAAGGCATTTGAAGACTTAAAGATGAAGCTCACAATAGCCCTAGTCCTTGCACTTCCAGATTTCAGCAAGACATTTGAGATTGAGTGTGATGCAAGTGGAGTTGGGATTGGAGGCGTGCAGATGCAAGAAAAGAGACCAATTGCATTCTTCAGTGAAAAGCTAATTGGTCCAACTTTGAACTATTCAGTTTATGATAAAGAATTATATGCTCTTGTAGTTTGGAAACTTGGCAACACTTCCTTTATCCTAAAGAAGTTGTGATACATTCAGACCATGAATCATTGAAACATCTTAAGGGACAAATAAAACTGAATAGACGACATGCTAACTGGTGTGAACTTATTGAGTCCTTTCCTTATATTGTCAAATATAAGAAAGGAAAAGAAAATATTGTAGCTATTGCCTTATCTCGACATCTTGCTTTGCTAACACAACTTGATGCTAAAATTCTTAGGTTGGAAAGTATAAAGGAATTATATGCCACTGATTCATACTTTGCTGAACCATATACCAAGTGCTGTGATGGCAAAGGATGGGAAAAATATCATGTGCATGATGGGTTTTTGTTTCGAGCTAACAAACTTTGTATTCCAGATTGCTCGGTTCGAATTTTACTCGTGCAGGAAGCTCATGCAGGTGGACTTATGGGCCATTTTGGAGCCAAGAAGACAGAGCAAGTGCTGGCCGACCATTTCTTTTGGCCAAAAATGAGAAGAGGTGTAGAGAGACATGTTCTTCGCTGCGAAAACTGCCACAAAGCTAAGTCTCGTCTGAACCGTCATGGTTTATATACTCCTCTTCCTTTTCCTAATGCGCCTTGGGAGGACATTTCAATGGATTTTATTCTTAGTTTACCACGGACCAAAAGGGGAAGGGATTCAATTTTTGTTGTGGTTGCTCGTTTCAGCAAAATGGCACATTTTATTCCTTGCCACAAGAGCGACGATGCTTCCCATATTGCTGAATTATTTTTCTGGGAAATTGTGCGACTACATGGAGTGCCACGTACCATTGTGTCGGATCGTGACACCAAGTTATTAAGCTACTTTTGGAAGACATTATGGGGAAAACTGGGAACAAGACTGTTTTTCTCTACAACATGTCATCCGCAAACGGATGGCCAAACTGAAGTTGTGAATCGGATACTATCAATGTTGTTGCGAGCTGTCCTTAAGAAGAACTTGAAACTATGAGAAGAAAGCATGTTTAGTTTGCATACAATAGGGCAGTACACTCGACCACTAAATTTTGTCCATTTGAAATTGTATATGGATTCAAACCCACTGCTCCTATAGAACTTTTGTCTTTACCTATGCAGGAACGTGTGAACTTTGGCGCAAGTAAGCGAGCTGAATTTGTCAAGAACCTTCATGATAGAGCTTGGGCCAATATTGAAAAGATGACCAAGATGTATGCGAAGCACGCTAACAAGGGTCGCAGGAAGGTGATGTTCGAACCAGGGGCCTTGGTTTGGGTGCATCCTCGAAAGGATCGTTTTCCAGAGCTACGCAAGAGCAAGTTGCAACCCCGAGCAGATGGTCCATTCAAAGTTCTACGCAAGATCAACGACAACGCTTATGAAATTGATATGCCAAATACTTATGGTGTGAGTACCAGTTTCAATGTGTCCGATCTCTCTCCATTTTTTGGATTGGAAGAGTCGAGGACGACTCTTTTTCAAGGGGGGAGGATGATATGACCACACCGATCACACCATCAAGTACACCAACTACATCAAGCAAGATGAAACAATCATCAAGTCAAGCTGCACCAGCTCATATCTTCGATGGACCAATTACACGTAGCCGAGCTAAACAACTACAACAAGAGGTGCACGCGCTACTTTGTCAAATTCCATTTATTAGTGAGAATTATATACTTCCTAAATCGTGCATGTTGCTATTACTCAGGTTCACCAAGGAGGATGGCAAAGACACACCAAGACTGAACCGGGGAGGAGAACTACATCGAGTCAGTTCGGCCTGGCAGAACTGTCATGAAGAATCAGTCATATCTTTTGATTCATAAAAGCTATGAAGGTCCATGAGTACACGTTGGAAATATATTGAAGTAAACTTTCTAATACCACTAGTACCAAGTGGTTTAGAGCTTCCAGTTTGGCGGCCGAGTGGTTTTGGTCCAGACTGGTCAGAAGATCAACAGTCAGACTAATGTCCAAGTTTCCATGTGAAACTGTACCATTCTACAATATTTCGTGATGCATACTATACATGGTGTGAAAGGTTATCAAGTTAGCTTTCCAACGCATCTGGTCCCATGTATTTTGGATGTTCCTTGTTGGAGTTATGATCAAAACATTGAAGACCACTCAGAAGGCCAGAAGATGTGCGGGAACTGAAGACCACTTCGTGAATGATCAAGCCAGTTGGCCTTCCACCTTCTCATGTGGCTCCTTCAGTTCACATCTACCTTAGAGATTTGTTTTGGTATAAATAGCCCTTATATGTAACCCATAAACAACTTTTGATAAATTGAGATTATTCCAGTGATTTTTGGCAGCCGAGCTGCTTGAGTGATTACTCAACCCTTGTTCTTCCTTGTTCTTCTTGAACTTGTGGAGAGATCTCTCTGAGATCCACTAATTCATGCTCTACGGGTTCCAGTATGGCTGCCCCGTCTTGTGTGGATTAGCTCCGGTTGTGGTTCTGCGGTCATTCGGAGATCAAGTCGAAGTCTTCCCGGTTTCGGTGTCTCTCTCCGCGTCCCTTGGTCGCATCCAACCTTGGCCAGGTATAAAGTCTTTACCCTGCTGATTTTCAGCAAGTTATCCTTGATTCCAAAACCTACTGTCGTGAAGATCGGGCCCCTTTCGCCGATCCAGTTTGGAACATATCAGGTATGTTTTGATGACATGTCGGAAGATCCGGGGAGCAGATTTCAGCAAGAATAGAGATTTTCTAGATGAGACATGATTGATGATTTTGAGAGAAATAGCCTATGGACATGTGAGAAGCTTATCTCAAAATTGATCAGCAACAATCATCATTACATAACAATGATCAATTTGAGAAAAGGAATGATCCAATTATCACAAGATCAAATGTTTTGAAAAACTCACACAAAAATAAGATAAAACAATTTTTCATCTAGTATAGGCAACAAACAATTGTGTATGCAACAAGTCAAGCCAAGTTATGAGAATCCAAGATATTTAGCTCACTCCTCAAGGAACAAAACCTTTGCTCATCGAGGGGTTTGGTGAAGACATCGGCTAGTTGTTTATCGGTTCCAACATGGCTTAGAGCGATATCTCCTTTGGCTTCATGATCTCTAAGGAAATGATGTCTAATGTCAATGTGCTTGGTTCTTGAGTGTTGGACTGGGTTGTTTGCTAGTTTGATGGCACTTTCATTGTCCCACAAGAGTGGGATATTTTTGAACTCACAACCAAAGTCACTCAAGGTTTGCCTCATCCAAAGTAGTTGAGCACAACAAGCACCGGCTGCAACATACTCGGCCTCGGCGGTGGATAGCGCAACGGAATTTTATTTCTTGGAGCTCCAAGACACCAAGGACCGACCAAGAAATTGGCAAGTCCCCATTGTACTCTTTCGATCTACTTTGGAACCGGCATAATCCGAATCGGAGTAGCCAAGTAAATCAAAAGTGGAGCCCTTGGGATACCACAAGCCAAGGTTTGGAGTAAGCACTAAATATCTAAAGATTCTTTTAACAGCCATCAAATGACATTCCTTAGGATTGGCTTGAAATCTTGCACACATGCACACACTAAGCATAATATCGGGCCTAGATGCACAAAGGTAAAGCAAAGACCCAATCATGGAGCGATATACCTTTTGATCAACCGATTTTCCTTCTTCATTGAGATCAAGATGACCATACTCCGGCATGGGAGTCTTGATGGGCTTAGCATTGGCCATGTCAAACTTTTTGAGAATATCACTTGTATATTTGGTTTGACATATGAAAGTTCAATGCTTCAATTGCTTGATTTGAAATCCAAGAAAGAATTTCAATTCCCCCATCATTGACGTCTCAAATCTCTTGGTCATTATCCTACTATATTCTTCACAAAATTTTTTACTAGTAGAACCAAAGATTATATCATCAACATAGATTTCTAGTGAAGAGAGTAGAATCCGCTTTGCCCAACCGGAAAGAACTTTAGCAAGAAAGCGCTATTGCATTTATCCTAGGTGTCTATAGCTTCGCGGTTAGCATAAAACCATTGTTTCGCCTTGCCTAGTAATGAGAATGGAAATAACCGAAGGCGAATGGCATCGATACTTACTCCGCGGATGGTGAAGGTGTGTTGCAGATTTCCAGGAAATGCTGGAGATGGGCATTGGCATCTTCGTGTGGCTTGCTGTAGAACGGGCTAGCCTGAACCATATTGATGAGGGCTGGCTTGAGCTCGAAGTTGCCATCTCCGACTGGCGGAGCTGGTCCGACACGCACATTCTCGCTCGATGGAGCAGAGAACTCACGGATCGTCTTGGTTCGTCGATGTAGCCTGGTCAACGACGGGAAGGACTGGGTTCATCGGAAGGAGTTGCTTCTGAGGAGGTACAACACGGGGTCGCACTTTCCTCACAAGTGACTCCGGATTTTCTTGGAAGTTTAACGGTAGTTGGAAACCAGTCATGCACTGCTCTGCTCCACAAAGACCAACAAACAGAGCAAGGAGGATGAAAATGATAAAAGTTACAGATAACTTGAGATAAATGTTTAAAAGTATTCTAGCCAATTGCTTCCCCGGCAACGGCGCCAGAAATGCTTGTTGGCACTTCTTACGATTCAATATCAGAATTGAGAATCCTGGTACTGGGGTAAGGAGTGTTTCAGTGGTTTTCCTTATGGCTTAGTAAAAAATATAAATATTCTGCAAGCGCACAGAATCACCGATGTAGCACTTCACCTGGGAGTATCCCGAGGTATCTTAATTTATATTTCCGCAGGGAAGCTTTGGCAAGACTACTAGTGAATAGATATTCGAGACTATCAGAGAAAGGTACACAACTAGACAAGACAGGGGATAACGGTATTGGATAGGAGTGGATATACCGGACACATAGCTCAAGGGATACTCAGGTAAGGAGAGAAGAGATAAATAGCTGGGAGGACAACGAGAAGAGATAGAGGACTCCTGGATACTTATCTACCTATGTCACTCTAGTGTAATTGTTTATGCATAAATTATATCATCTGCATACCATGGTGAGGACAAGCAGATATATAGTCCTGGAGGCGATCCCATGTCTCCGGGACTGTTTCATCTTTTAACTGCTGGAAACTAGCAATTTTGTTCTGGAGGGCGTTGGTTTTCCCAACCGGAAAGAATTTTAGCAAGAAAGCGCTAGTGCATTTATCCCAGGTATCTATGCTGACTATAGTTTAAACAAGATATATGCTGCAACTAGGATAAAGTAGGAGCAAGATATAAATGACAAAGGCAAAGTGATAAAGATAACTATATTGATAATCAAAGTCTTACTAAAGGAAAAGGTAAAAGATACAAGAGCTTATACCAGAGCTTCTGAAGACGACTCCGGAACCTCCGAGGCACAGCTCGACTCAACTCTAACTCCCAACTGAACTATCCTAACTCTACTAGAACAAGTGGAATGAAAGAGCTCCTTGGCTTGGTGTGTGTGAAACCGGGCATTGGACCACTGCATTTATAGCACTTGATGGCGGTTTGGGTGGAATAACCGCCAAGGGAGTAGCAAGGCGGTTGCCGGCCAGTTCGGCCGAATCCCTGGTTTGGCCGAAGTGCCCAATTCGGCCGAACCGTGGGATGCACCGCCTTGTGCTCCTACGGCCTAGATCCAGCCCTGAGAGGCGGTTTGGCATGTGGGGGCGGTTTGGCCAAACTGGGCCTCCAGCCCAGAACGCCCCTCGTGCACCGCCTTTGCTTCCTGGACTTCCTAGGTTGCTTGTATGTGTCGGTCTTCGTGTATTTCTGGCCCAGAGGTGACGTGGCAGTGGATGAGGTGTCTTGCACGATCGCCGCTTGGTCATTGCTGACGTGGACGACTTCCGGTTGTGCTTCGCATTGTTTACGGCTAAGGGGAGTAACCGGCCGAACGGAGTCGTTCGGCCGATTAGGTCATTTCCGACCCTTATAACACGTATTTGTCGTAGTTGTACCTGCACAAGTGACACTCATCAAAACTCGTGGAACTTTATTAGAAATAAAACATAAGTACATGGAATGTTGCATAAAACCTCATTTATTCCCGGGTATTGGTGGTCGGATTTGGGTTGTAACGACCGCCAACAAGCTCTCCCAAGCTTAACTCTTTGCTCGTCCTTGAGCAAAGATATAAACTTAGGCTCGGTGGATCAGGAGTTGCTACAATGTCATTTCTTTTGCGGGTAACTTTATAAACAACTAGTGTTTAACAATACTTAAATCACTCTTTTGCAGGTAACTTTATAATCAACTAGTGCTCAAAAATACTTGAATTATAGGCAAAGTTTCAATTCACCTTTTTACCTATGGGGCTTATAGCAATCTCCTTATCTTGGGCAGTTGAAAGGATGAACAGTTTAAATTAAGTTTTATTCCACTCTACTCTTTTCAGGATCCCATGTCGGAGTTTTTCACAAGTTTTGAAAACTACAAATTGTTCCTCAATTGGCACACTCAATCACTCAAGTGTATTTGAATCCTCACCAAAGGCTTGTGCCTTCTTTTTCATCCTATCATCTAATATGGCTTTTTGTGTGGCTCAGGGACAGAGGATGAAGGCATGCATGCATCTTATATTTTGCTAAGTCAAAGACTTGATCTCTGAGGAAACAAATCATACCTTAAGATCGAGAAGTGCAAGTGTGTGGGATGGATGGAGTGGAATATGGTGGAATGGACTATGGTGGAACTCCTTGGATGAATTTCCCTCTCCTTGATTTATTTTCGAGAACATGGGCTATCTTTTATTCTCATATTTTTGCCATGCCACTTGGCATGCTCTTCTTTTTCTCTTTCTTTTTGCCATGCTCTTTGACATGCTTTTCTTTTTCTCTTATTTTTGCCATGCTTCTTTGGCATGCTTTTCTTTTTGCATAGCCCATGTCTCTATCAAGAATATTTGGAGAGGGAACTCATAGAACATGGAGCATTTATTTTTGTGGATGGATGATGGAAAATGTTTGCTAACTCCCAGTGTAGGAATTGCAAGTGAGAGTTGGTGTGTGTACGTGGGTCTCGATCTCTAAGAATATGAAAGCTTCACTCAAAGGTCACAACAATTTGACAAAGCTCACTAAGATAACAAGCAGCATATGAGTAGAAATTTTCAACTAAGGTTATCATATGACTCTTGTAGGTATTTTGACCAATGAGGAACTTGTTTCTTTTTGAAAGCATAAATCTCCGAGATTTTCCCCATACTAAGAGCAGAAATAGAACTCAACCAAATTCTCACTATATCAATCCCCACAACAACTTTAGACTTGGAATAAAGCATGTGCTCCCACAAGGTTTTCAGGTTCATTATTACTCATGCCAAATAACTCATGCATTATCAAGCAACTAGTTGCAACAAAGTACTTGCAAAATTAATGACAGAGCAACTATTCATCATTTCCAAGGTGAGAGGCATATGATTCATTCAATGCATAGTTGGGAGTTACTTTTATTCAAGGGAAATATTTTTGGTATTTTTATTTTTTTTAAATGCAAACTAAAGCATGAAGGAAAAATGGAAATGCAATTGGGTGATCAAAGTGTTGGGTACATTAGAACATACCTGAATGGGGGTCCTCCCCCAAGCTTGGACTTCTCACTGGTAGGGATGAAATCTGGACAGGTACTGGCTCAACTGGTCCGCTTGCTCGTGGACATCGTGCTGGATGGACGCTACCATCCCGCTATTCTCTTGGTGATACTGAGAATGGTGGGCTAGCGTGTCTTGAATTTCTCGAGTACGGTCGTCGATGACATCGCCTCGGTCGGAGATGTAGGACAATTCCTGATCGTAGTCGAAGCGCGCGGACTGCGAGTATCCGGGTAGTATGGCTGGGAGGTATGATCGTACCCCCCTGCATACCGACTCCCGAACCACTCAAACTCGGAGTCCGTGTCCTGGCCGTAGTCCCAGCGTCCTGAGGCGAAGTAGTTCGGTTCCTGGTGTTGCCCAGAGCCTCCTGCTCCGGACGCCCCAGCACCGGTGTACATGTCGTAGGTGGCCTCGAAAGCGGAAGTGTGTCGGTGCGGCATCTGTGGTGCATCTTCCGGCTGTGAGGTGGCGAGCCCGGCGTCACGCCTGGCTCGTCCCCTCATGACTGGTCCGCCACCTGCAACGCTGTGCCGAGCGGGCTCTCTCCAAGGTGGAGAATCGTCTGACTCGGTCCTCAACTGAAGAGTTAGTTTCGGCGTGGTATACAACTTAGTGCTGCACAAGGCAAAGGCACTTCAGTTGTATAACCATGGTAAATCATAGCCAGCGTTGTGTCAGGCGTCCGCCGTATCATGTGGGCTTGCACGAAGTGCTCGGCATCCACGACGGAACGCGCTGTCTCGATGTACGTGAGCCGGGAGCCCTGAAGAACGCCCAGATGGTTAGCGAGGCGAGTGACTAGAGAAGTCATCGCCATGCTACCCACACGAGAAATATGAGACAGCCAGTGACCAACCATGTCTTCCACAGGCGAATAGGGAATTTGCTTAACCATGGCAAAAAAGAACCCGCAACTCGTTGGTGTTAACAGGGCACAAATCTGCCCGGGGGAATATCGTCATAGACACCCAACGATGCATGAAACGCAAAGTGGGGTCAGTTTGTGCGAGGCGCATGACAGTTGGTATTCCCCGAAATCTTTTTCCAAAATGCCACCCGATCAAATCTTTTTAGCGCTTTGTTCGGGTCTAAGGAACAACGGCTTGAAAATCCGAGACCCGAACTGAAATCCCTTCAAGAGCAAAACAACTCTTGGTTGAAAAACAGAAAGCGAACCGCCCAGTTTTCGAAACCAAAGTAGAGAGGAACTCGAGGGTGAGCAGGTACGAACCTTCTTTGTTGATGTGCCAGAAATTCTCCCAGCCAATGTAACACCCTAAAAATGCCTATTTAAAATTTTTAGTAATTAATATGCTCTTTATTAAAGTGCTCATAATTAATATATGGAAAATAAACTATTTTTGAGGAAATTAAAATCAAATATAAGGTTAGAAACATTTTTGTTGTATTCATGCTGGTTACATAGAGTTTTGGTTGTGTGCAAATCAATTGGAATTTAAATCTAATTTAAATTTCAATTTGAATTGCATGGTTGGGAGCCCTAGAATAGTTGCTGCAGCCCTGGTCCACTTTTGCCCCCTAAACTTCCTCCTCGGGCCGTTTCTCCCCCTCCTTCTTTTTCCTTCGGCCGCGGCCCAGCCTCCTTTCCCCGCGTTGGCCCGCTCCGCTTTCTCCTCTCCCCGCCCGCCCATTCTTTCTCTCCCTCTCGGGCCGAGCCTGCGAGGCCCGGTACAGGCCGGACAAACACGCGCGCGGCCCCAGGCCAAAGCCGAGTGGCCCATTCCGCAGCCCAACTCCATCTCCCGGCCCGCCTCCTCTCTCTTCTGTCTCTGCCGCGTGGACCCCACCTGTCGGAGCCACCCCCGACCTCCGACCGAGCCGGACTCGAGTCTCCTGGGCGCGCACGCTGAGGTTCACCGGGGATTTCGCGCCCGCGTCTATTTAGCCGCCGCCGCGCCGCCCTCTCTTTCTCTCTCTCTCTCTCTCTCTCTTTTCCAGCACGCGCCGCACGAAACCCTAACCCGAGCTCAGCGCCGCCGCCGCCTTCTCCGAGCGCCACCGCCCGCCATTGCCGCTGTTCCGCCGCCCCCGCTGGTCGCCGGGTCGATTCGAGGCCGCCTTGAGCATCCCCTCGCCGAGCCACAGCTCCTTCACTACCTCTTGGCGCCACACCGTCGCCGAGAAAGCCTCCCCACATGAGGCCGCCAGCCGAATTCCCGCCGTCGTCGCCCGTTTCCCTCGAGGGTGAGCACACCTACGAACTCGTCATTGCTTCCTCTCCCCAGTCCCCGCCTCGCCTGAACCCTAGGACGGCCGGAGTGCCGGCGAGCAGAGCCGCCCGAGCGGCATCGCCATGGCTGCCATGAGAGCTCATCGAGCTTTTACAGAAAACCCCCTGCAGAATCCTGTAATTATTTAGATCCATTCTTGTGTCATGCGTATCTTGTAGAAAGCCCCCTGCAAGATTTCCCCTTTGCACTTAAATCCAACCCAAGCACTTTTATAGATCTAACCCCAGCCTTTGCTGATTTTGCGGGCACTATTCTCTGTGTCTCGCGAATCTTACCAGCTAGCCCCTGAAGTCTACAGTTATTTACAACTAGGTCCCTGAAACCTTTAAATGTCCATAGACTCCACGTTTTACATCCGAATAAACCCATTTTCGTTGCGTTAGGTTTCTGTCAACATAAACTATGCATTAGTACCAATGTTTATCATAAAATGTATATTTATAATTTAGTTTGGAATTAATTTGATTAATATCTATTGAAATGACTTTTCCTAGTAAAAGTAAATTAGGATTTCATATCGGTTTTCTATAATACTTATTAACTCGGTTTATTCTATTTAATCATGTTTTCAGAATAATATTTGATTAGAGTTATACCTCAGCTTTATAAAATAATATTAATTTGATTAATGCTTACTTTAACTAGCTTTTCTAATTAAAAATCAATTTAGGCCCATACCTCGGTGCTTTCAAATAAAGTTAATATGACTAATATTATTATTATTTGTTTCTAATAATAATAACATGACTAGTTGAACACGAATAATTAAGTTACTCGATTAGGTGATCTCACTTGCCTTATTTCAAATAAATGTTTAATTGATTTTATTCTTATATAAACAATTGAGAATAAAACTTGATTAAGTATTAACTCGTCTTATAAAATCAAACCGAATTGAATTAATTCCAACATAAGATGTTTCTCTGAAATATCTTTATATTATTTTATTTAAATAAAATTTATCAAGCTTATAGTCTTTTATGCGTTGTCATAATACAAATCTCCCGACAGTAATATCTTTTCAACCGTAGCTCCATTTTCAGCGATTCTTGCGCTCCCGTGACCGTAGAACCAAGCTCTATCCTTTGGTGCGCTCTTTAAAAGCTTTCCTTTGATTGGTGTATTGTTCTTAGTGGTTTATTGTTTGTTTGCTTGTTTAGCTGCTTGTTGTGCTCCGTGATTGCTACGAGTAGAGAAACGCCATCAAGAGATTTCAAGAAGAAGGAGCACAGTTCGAGTGATCTAAAGAACTAAAAGAGCAAGAGTTGAAGATTCTTAGTGGCGGTATCTCTGTTGGATTGAGGCAAGTATAGCACGGACAATCCTTGCTACCTAAACACCACCTTTACATTATTTACTGCATACGCATGTGTCTAAATTTGTTTCCCATTAAGGTTGTACCTACCTCTGTTTATCCTGTACCTTGATCACCTGGGTTTATGCATATGGGTAGATATTTGCTAGGCGCAGCTACTGTCATCTTTGATTAACTGTTATCTTGATTTAATGGTTCACTTCAATGTTAATGGTAAAACTTGCTTTTTAGCAACATGGATCAGGGAGCTAGGGCGTACGCTTCGTGCTTGTCCCTAGTGTCTCTCCGTAAGGACCGGTTTTGAAAGCGGCAACCCAGGAGCCTGTCGCCACTGCGAGAACTATAATGGCTCTGGTCTTGGACAAGTAACTTGTACGGCTTCAAATTAACAGTAGTTACCGAAGGGGCCGACGGCGTTATGAGAAGCATGGGTGATAGTATGGTTTGATCCACTGAGGGCGGACGATCCGTCGGCTATGTCCCCGTGAGGCACAGTCCCGTGTTGGGAGCCATCATGTGTTGAGGCTCCACACGTTGCGCTCTTTATTTTTCCTGTTGTTGCATGTGTTGCCGCGCTTTGGATGCCATTGACCCCCTCGTGTCGCTACATGAGCGTAAGTCAATCTCGGTGCCTTGGATCATGCTGCCTAGGTTGTACCATAACGGCTACTGTTGATTTAGGGTGTCTTGTGAAAAGCCTCGTAGCGTCCCTATGCAATCACACCTCGGTAGTGTTGACGTGCGTGGTTGGGTTTAAAGTTCGTTTGAGCTTTTACGCGACTGGTGGGTAAAGGGCGAAACCTCTGCAGAGTGTACAATCTATCATGATAGCCTTGCTCAGGGTCACGAGCGGCCTGGATCCTTTTGGAATAGAAGTTGATGACATTTATTACTATTTAATGTTCACTTCTACTTTATTAATTGGGTTTACAACTGGGATTCATTTAATTGTAGTATCTTGGACAATTGTTAAAACGAATCAATTAAAATTGCTAATGCAGTACAGCCGTGTCAAGCCTTTCTTTTAAGCCTTCATATACCCATGTTATACTTGCTAAGTAAGACATTTACTTACGCTTGCCATTATTCAACAAAATCCCGGACGGGTAACAGATGGAATGAATGAGACTGCTGCTACTGAATTCCCTGAAGATCTGCCATACTACTAAGCTGTGGTCAACGAGTCGGTGTCCCTGTGGACTGCGGCTCCGCTAGTTGAGAGTTAATAAATAGACTTCCGCTGTGTTTTATTTAGGTAAACTCTGATGTAAAACCATTTTATTCGAGCATATGTTCTCTGATTTCCATATTTGTAAGCTGTATGTGTTCTATGGACTTCCTGGGCACACATATAGCAGCATTCGGGTTTCTGTGTAAATCCGGGTGTGACAGCCAATGGCCTGGAAAATTTTTGTGAACTCTTCGTACATACCCGCGTCCCTGAGCATGTCTTGTTCAAAGACACGGGTGTGCTCGAACTCCTTCAGCCGAAGCTTGTTGAAGGAGTTATGCTCACGTTTTGTCCTGAGGTTGATGTCGTTAATGCTCAGGAGCTGCCTGACCGGGGGCGTGGCATGGCCCCATCCCGAGCCGGCTGCTTCGTGCTCGTCCGTGTCCATCCGGCTCGAGCCTTGGGACGGAGCTGGAGAACTCCCAGCATCGCCCGTGCGGCGGCTAAGCTGGGTGGAACGACGGAGTGCAGCGATGAACCTCGACATGACTCCTGCAGAAGAATAGTGCAACAACAACTACCCTTTGGACTGAATATATATGGCTAGCACAAGAAAAACAAGTCAGTCGTTCGAGATAGTTAGTCGTTCTTGCAGGGATGAAAAACCACCACAAAAGGTTAGTCGTTCTTGTGGGTGTCGGAGACCACCACAAAATCGTCCAGAAATTTCAGGACAAAGATCAAAACAACAAAAGCAAAGTATTTTTGGGATTTTCTAGTGATGCAAGTGAACCAAAACTTGAGCAAGAACTTGGGAAGAACTTGAGCAAGCACTTGAGCAAGAGAATGAGAGGGAGAGAGGGCTTCCTAGCAGAAAATTTCAGAGAGCAAGAGAGTGAATGGTGCAAGGAAGCAAGCAAGAATGGCCAGATTTTATAGGCCGAGGGGGAGGGCAGGCCCTGGTTCGGCCGAACCAGGCATGTGTGGCCTGGCCACTCCTCTCTAAGTGGAGCACTCCCCCTTGCTTAGATTCCACGAAATTTTATGTGGCCAGCACTTGCCATGGTCATGTGAGTGGATTCTAGTGGTAGGTAAGATGGAAATGTGACATGACCAAAGTAGATTTTAGTGGAGTCACCCCCATGCTGCCATATTGGTGATAATTGGTGAGTTTGCAGCCATTTTTAGTGGGGTAGACATGTTTGGTGCTGGTTGGTGGTGAGGTAAATAAATGGAGATGTTCTAGAAGGGATGAAAATGATAAAAGTTACCAATTACATCCACCCTAGGTAAAATTTCAGCATGTGACCAATTATTTTTTACCAAGCTTGCAAAATTTTTCTACTCTCTCTCAAATTTTTATTCAAGTGGTTCAATTATTTTGGAAAGGGAAACATGCAAATGCAATTGAAAATTTAAAAATTGGAAGGGAAATATGAGATACATACCGGTTTTCCTCGCGGCGAGAGCTCAGCTTTTTAAGTCCGCGAGCGGGACTTCTCCTGTCTTCATTTGCTTTTGTCATCATCCGGTCCCAGAGTGGATGACTTGGACGATGCAACCTTCTTCCACCACATCTTCTTATTCTTCTTCTTTGGTGTCGGTGGCGGTGGGATCGGCGTCTCTGGAGAATTCCAGAGGGCTTGCTCTTCCTCGTATTTCTTTACGAGGAAATTCATTTCTTCTGCACTTGTCGGTTTTGTCAGCTCGTTCCACTTGAGCTGCTCACCGCCGAGTATTTCAAGTTCTACATTGATGAGAGCCTTAAGGAAACACTCGGCGCTCCTCTACTCCGGTGTGAGTGGCTCTGCCTTCTTCTCTTCCCGGGGTTGAAACTTGAAGTATGTCAACCTTCCGTCGATACAGAACGAGATTTCTCTCGCATCCATATCTATCCTAGCCCGGGCGGTGTTCAAGAATGGTCGGCCCAACACAAGGGGAAACGAGTTCTCGTTCCCCATGTCGAAGACAATGAAGTCCATAGAGATATATCGTCCCCAGATCCGGACCAGTACATTCTTGATTACCCCCTCAGGGTAGCGGATGGTTGAGTCCGCAAGCTGTACCTCGGCAGTAGTGGGTGACAAAGTAGGGTAGCATAACTTCTTAAATAATACCTTAGACATGATGTTGACGCTTGCCCCCAGATCACAGAGAGCATCATCAATGC
Source organism: Echinochloa crus-galli (assembly GCA_900205405.1). Lineage (NCBI taxonomy): Eukaryota > Viridiplantae > Streptophyta > Magnoliopsida > Poales > Poaceae > Echinochloa > Echinochloa crus-galli. The sequence continues at coordinate 1,336,200 of OAMR01000047.1, forward strand.
GACGATTCCAGATCGTGCACTGAATGATAGGTACTCCGGAATCCTCCTTCTTGTCCGGAGAGGTCTTGATTATCGCCCTTTTTGCAGCTCTTGGTAGGTAAGTCCATCTTGGCGTGCGACCTTCTCTGCGTGGTTAGTGCGGAATACACTACGAGACATTTTACCGTGCCTGGTAGTGATAGAATTCACTGTCTCGATGGAAGGCTCGGGTTGCCCCGGAATCTTCCCCGATTTAGTGACAGGAACAACAGCAGCTAACTGAGCGACTTGAGTTTCTATCATTTTATTAAAACTCAGTTGATTTTTCATAGCAGAAGAGAATGATTCCATCCTAGAATCTATGCTTTCAAGAGTTTTATCATTAGCAGCAAGCTTTTTATTAATATTTTCAGTTATTTTCATCTGGCCAAACACAAGATCTCTAAGAGACGGTTGATTATTGAAATTGCTGGAATTGTAATTGTTACCTTGTTGAGGCCTCTCGAAAGGGAGGTTTGGGCGCGAATTTCAGCCTTGATTGTCGTAGTTGTTCGGTCGATAGTTGTTCGGTCGGTACCCGTTGTTGTTGGAGTTGTTGACGTAGTGGGCATCTTCTCGCGTTTCGGGGCAGTCATTCCCCGAATGGCCAGTGTTGCCACAGACTTCGCAGGTCATGCGAGCGTCCATGGCTTGCACCGTTTCTTGAGCAGGGGCCTCCAGTTTCTTCATCAGGAGGTCCATCTTGGCAGCGAGCATGTCTAGAGCTTCAACTTGGTCCTCGGGTCTTTGGTTGAGTCTGGTCGTCGGACCAACCTTGGTTCTCGACCATCTTCTCTATGAGGGCCTTCGCACGACTCTCCTCAAGAGAGAAGAACGAGCCTCCAGCAGCAGCATCCAGGTACTCACGGGCAGAGCTTCTCAGCCCGTGATAGAAGGTTTGAATTATAAACCAACTCTGCATACCATGGTGAGGACAAGCAGAAATATAGTCCTAGAGGCGATCCCATGCCTCCGGGAATGTTTCGTCTTTTAACTACTGGAAACTAGCTATTTTATCTCGGAGGGCGTTGGTTTTCCCAACCGGAAAGAACTTTAGCAAGAAAGCGCTAGTGCATTTATCCCAGGTGTCTATAGCTTCGCGGTTAGCATAAAACCATTGTTTCTCCTTGCCTAGTAATGAGAATGGAAATAACCGAAGGCGAACGGCATCGATACTTCGCGGATGGTGAAGGTGTGTTGCAGATTTCCAGGAAATGCTGGAGATGGGCATTGGCATCTTCGTGTGGCTTGCCGCAGAACGGGCTAGCCTGAACCATGTTGATGAGGGCTAGCTTGAGCTCGAAGTTGCCATCTCTGACTGGCGGAGCTGGTCCGACACGCACATTCTCGCTCGATGGAGCAGAGAACTCACGGATTGTCTTGGTTGCCATCCTCGATGTAGCCTGGTCAACGACGGGAAGGACTGGGTTCGTCGGAAGGAGTTGCTTCTGAGGAGGTACAACACGGGGTCGCACTTTCCTCACAAGGGACTCCGGATTTTCTTGGAAGTTTGACGGTAGTTGGAAACCAGTCATGCACTGCTCTGCTCCACAAAGATCAACGAACATAGCAAGGATAAACCCGCTTGAGTAGCGGTACTCAACTAAGATAGCTCAAGATAAAAGTTCAAAAGTAATCTAGCCAAATGCTTCCCCAGCAACGACGCCAGAAATGCTTGTTGGCACTTCTTACGATCCAATATCAGAATTGGGGAATCCCGGTACTGGATGCAAGAAGTGTTCAGTGGTTTTCCTTATGGCTTAGTAAAATATAGAAATATTCTGCAAGCGCACAGAATCACCGCTGTAGCACTTCACCTGGGAGTATCCCGAGGTATCGTAATTTATATTTCCGCAGGGAAGCTTTGGCAAGAATACTAGTGAACAAATATTCGAGACTATCAGAGAGGGGTACAAGACTAAACGGGACGGGGGATAAACGGTATTTGGATAGGAGTGGATATACCGGACACACAGCTCAAGGGATACTCAGGTAAGGGAGAGAAGAGATAGATAGCTGGGAGGACAACGAGAAGAGGCCGAACCGCCCCCAATGCACCAACCGCCTCCAGGAGTGCATCCAAGCCGTCCAGAGCCAAGGCGGTGGATCCAGGGGTTCGGCCGAACCGACCTGTTCGGCCGAACCGACCTGTTCGGCCGAACCGACCTGTTCGGCCGAACCGACCTGTTCGGCCGAACCGACCTGTTCGGCCGAACCGACCTGTTCGGCCGAACCGACCTGTTCGGCCGAACCGACCTGTTCGGCCGAACCGACCTGTTCGGCCGAACCGACCTGTTCGGCCGAACCGACCTGTTCGGCCGAACCGACCTGTTCGGCCGAACCGACCTGTTCGGCCGAACCGACCTGTTCGGCCGAACCGACCTGTTCGGCCGAACCGACCTGTTCGGCCGAACCGACCTGTTCGGCCGAACCCGGGGTGTTCGGCCGAACGGGTCCCCAACCGCCTCTAGTTGCCTTGGCGGTTACCCAGGCTCCAACCGCCTTGGGACACCTATAAATGCAGTGGCATACCCCTTGTATCACACACACCACTTGGGAGCAAGTCTCCATTCTCCACTTTCAAGATGTAGAGTTAGGCTAGTCCAGTTGGGAGTTAGAGTCAGGGTCGAGCTTCGCTCGGGGTTCCGGAGTCGTCTTCTGGAGTTCTGGTAAAGCTCTTGTATCTTTTCCTTTTCTTTATGTTCGACTCTGAGTAATCAATATATTTCCTCTGCATTTACTTGAGCTATTTGTTCTGCATTTATTTCGCGAGTAATTGTGGAATGTCTAGCCTTGGTTATAAGCTGTTGTAGTCTGGTTCTATAAGTTCTCTCTTAGTCCTTTGTCTTAGCTGGTTCCTCGTTTCTGCTCAATACTTGCGGTGAATTGTCACTGGGGTATTGACAGGATTGCTTGCTCTTTCTAGAAGAGTGAGTAGTTATTGTCTAGTGTAGGTGTGGTACCTAGTCTGGATGGTAACCTTGGTTTATTCCCGTCGCAACGGAGGTGGTAGCCGTGAGGTGGTGACAGCCCTTTCGGTCTTCGTAGCCCATCACGTTAGTTCCGGTCCGTAGGATTCCCCAGTTGGGAAATAGTGGCACCCCTTCTCATCCCTTTCTGTGTGTCTCGGGCTCCATCGCCGATGTTGAGATAATAGAACTAGGAAGAGAACCATAGATGCCATTCTTCATGCTAGCCGTAACCCTTGCCAGAGGTATCTCAAGGCCAGTGGAAGTATATAGGAATCCTTTCCTGTCTCGTTGTTCTCCCACTAGCTAGACCGCTCTTCTATCTCTATCCTGAACTTCTCCTTGTGTGTGTCAACTGCATACCACTCCTATCCTATCCTTTACCCTCCGCCTTGTTAGCCGGTACTTTAATTAGTAGTTACATCCTTGTCAATAGTCGATACTCTTTATCCAATGCTTCCCTGCGGAAATATAAATACGATACCTAGGAATACTCCCGGGTGAAATGCTACATCGGTATCCGTGCGCTTGCGGATTTATATCTGTATCGTAAGAATAGCAATGAACACTCCTTGCACCATTACTGGGATTGGCAATCCTAATAGTGGACGGTAAGAAGTGTCAACAAGCATTTCTGGCGCCGTTGCCGGGGAAGCAATTGGCGAAAGATATTGATGATTGACATTTGTGTCTACTAATTTAATTTACCGCTAGCATTAGCGGGATCACCCCTAATGCTACATCGGTATCCGTGCGCTTGCGGATTTATATCTGTATCGTAAGAATACCAATGAACACTACTTGCACCATTACTGGGATTGGCAATCCTAATAGTGGACCGTAAGAAGTGTCAACAAGCATTTCTGGCGCCGCAGGTATGTGTTTACATTAGAAAGATATACATATATACTATCATAATCATGTGCAGCCTGGAGGGAAGATCGTCGTCCCGGAGGAAAACAAAATCAAATGTGATGGACGAACGACGCTGCATCACCGCAATCACATCTCAAATTGTCGGTAATGGCGAAGAAAAACCAAGGTACGTGAGATAGTCCTGCTCTTAGACTTTAAATTTTGAGCACCTGCTAGGAGGCAACCTATGCATTATCCTCTTAATTTTTGCATTATCCACTGCATGTTTGCTTTGAATCACTCATTTTAAATTCATGCAGTCCATCACCCCATATCACCCTATTTTTTCCCCCAAATCCACTGCATATTTTCCATTCTTGCATTAGCATTCATTCACCCCACCATCATTTTGCATAAAAAAATAAAAACTAAAATAAATAAATAAATAAAAACAAAATAAATATCCAGCGACCACCGGTTTTAGGCCAAGGTGTTTGTATGTCCGCAAGCCTTGATCCAAGGCTAGTGGCCAAACTTCACCTAGCCTGGCCAGTTTTCGCTCGTTCTCTGTGCTTCACGCAAGAGAGGAGACGTACTCTACGCCTCTGCTCCTTTTCCGCTCCACTAGCTTGGTTTGGATCCCATTGTTGCAACATAATGTCTACACCCAAGCTGGCCCCGCGGCATCCCACTAGTTGGCCTGTTTGAGAGCCGATCTCCTCTGCTACACCCACAATCGTGCACCCGTACACGGCGACATCATTACCGAGGAGGATTCAGCCAACTACGTGGAGTCACGTCGGCGTAGTGCCGTCTCGTGGCATCAGTTCCGAAAGTCTTCATCATCAGATGCCAACGGTGGGCACACTCAGGTACGTGAAAAGGTTTATGCTTATTACCTGAATTAAAGAAATGTTCACCAGTTTCCTTATGCTTTTCTCGATGTGAATACTTCTCGATGCTTTTATGCTCCCTTTATCTAATTTGGTTTGCTCTGGTTTGAATGTAATCCTGCAGATACATTCATAAGCTCTTTAAATTAAGCATGATGCTTAGGTTACCCAGCTTGCTTTAATCAAATTTGACATGGTGTCAAGTTTGATTAATGAACCTTGAGAGCAATACTTCTATAGATATTGGTCGTATGTGTGGACTAACCCCTGCAGAAAAATCATCAAATTCAAATGGGAAGTCCCCAAATCTACTTCACATCGGAGACAAGCCACGACCATGGATGCATTTGAAACCCAGGGTGGAGCAATCATCCCAGACAGAAGTTGCATCGTTTGAAGCACCCTCTCCAAATCAGACGATGAAAAGGTCAATTGAAGGACGGAGAAGTCTCGCTCATGGACATAAAACACAAGCTCTCACCGTGAGGTAAACTGGTATGTATCCCATATTTCCCTTTCCAAAATTTTATTTCCATCATTGCATTTGCATATTTCCCTTTCCAAACTTGAATCACCATTGCATTAGAATTAAGAGAGAACAAATAGGAAAATTTTGGAGTAGTGGGCGGTTCAGCCGATCTCTTGAGTTCGGCCAAACCTGCCCCTGTATCCAAGTGTGCACTAACCCGCAGGGTCATGATCAGAGGAGTACAGTTGGCTAGGTATAGCATTCATATCCAAATCCTTTCACCCTATGCAACATACTCCACTTGCAATATCCTTCCACCCGGCACTCAAAGCATTCACACCCATCCATCCAGAGCCAAATTTCGTGCAGACTCCATGTTTGGTCAGTTCATCCAAGGGTTTCACCCTTGATCGATCCTGACCTATATCCCCTACCACGAAATTCGCCCCAGCCAGCACAAAAGCATGGTCTCCACCACTCCACATGCCCGCACACTTCGCTCCATCACAATCATGGCAGCATGGGAGTGTTGCGATCATTTTGATCCTTTGGTCATGTTTTCCTGTCCACAAAAGTCCACCAAAGTTCCTATGCCTTTGTGCTTGACGAGGCTCGTAAGAGGAGGAAAACAGGGTGAATATCACAGTGGCTCAGTCGAGCCATGGTGATTTAACCGAGTTTCTTCTCCTTTCACTCGCCTGGGGGTGACACTCTGGATGCATGGAGGGAGCTTGCTTCAGTTGGGTATGCATGTTTACACTCCTTGAGTACTTCTCTCTCAATTCTATGCAATGTCTGATTCACTTGCATGAATAAAAACATAAAAACAACAAAAATATATTATTTTCCCTTGATCACTATGCTGCTTTCCTTGAAAACGGTTTGTGGAGGTCTTAACTTACCCCACAAGAAGGACTGACACTGTATGGAGGTTAAATCCCTGCAAGATCGACAAACACTGAGCAACCAAATGCTAAACTTGATCCTATAGTCCTTCGGGTATTGTCGTTCAAACATTTTGCAGGCATCTCGTGGTCTCTATTCCTAAGGACAATCAAGCACATTCCCAGGGCTCAAAGATACAGGAAATGGATGTAGAGATGGAGCGGCGAATGAAGTTAGCATGGCTGCAGATACAATCCACAGGAACCGCCAGCACAGAGCATGTACCTCTCCAAGATCCTAATGCGGCCCTTCTTAGCCCTCCACAACATCGAAGCAGCCACGCTTCCACAGAGCATGTACAAGGTCATGAAGACATTCCCGCACCTCAGTCTGAACCGGTTCGTTACCCCATGGATGAAATAACTCAACGGACCGCGTGTGAGCTTGTTGTGAGGCAGAAGAACGGGAGCACCCCCATCAGGTACGTTCCGAATTACTCAGCACTTTGGTCATTCAATTGAAAATACTTCCCTCGAATAAAATTAACTCTCAACCATGCATGGAATGAATCATATGTCTCTCACTTTGGAAATGATGAATGGTTGCTCTGTCATTAATTTTGCTAGTACTTTGTTGCAACTAGTTGCTTGACTATGCTTGAGTTATTTGGCATGAGTAAAAATGAACTTGAACCTTGTGGGTGCACATGCTTTATTCCAAGTCTAGATTGTTGTGGGAATTGATATAGTGAGACTTTGGTTGGATTCTAATTGTGCTCTTAGTATGGTGAAAATCTCGGTTGTTTATGCTTTCAAAAAAATAAAACAAAGTTCCTCATTGGTCATAATACCTACCAAAACCATATGATAGGATTAGTTCTAAACTTCCTACCATATGCTGCTTGTAATCTTAGTGAGCTTTGTCAAATTGTTGTGACCTTAGTGAGGAATCTTTCATACTTCTAAGATCGAGATTCACATACACTCCACCTCTCACTTGCAATTCCTACACTAGGAGTTAGCAAAACCATGCCATCATCCATCCCACAAAAATAAACTTCATGTTCTTTTATTCCCTCTCCAAATATCATCTGTGAAGTAGAGGCATGGGCTATGCAAAAAGAAAAAGAAAAGCATGCCAAGTGGCATGGCAAAAAAAAATATATGAGAAAAAGAAAAGCGTGTCAAAAGACATGGCAAAAATTTGATCAAAAGAAAAGCATGTCAAAAGGCATGGCAAAAATATGAATAAAAGATAGCCCATGCTCTCGAAAAAAAATCAAGGAGAGGAAGAATCATTCCATGAAATTCTGCCAAATTCCACTCCATATGTTCCACACACTTGCACTTCTCGATTTAGAGTGTGATTTGATTCCCCTAAGATCCGGATTTTGACTTAGCAATATATAAGATGCTTGTATGCCTTCATCCTTTGTCCCTGAGCCACACAAAAAGCCATATTAGATGTTAGGATGAAAAGAAGGCAAAGCCTTTGGTGAGGATTCAAATACACTTGAGCGATTGAGTGAGCCAATGAGGAACAATTTATCTTTCACAAAAGGGTGAAAACTCCGAGATAGGATCCTGAAAAGAGTAGGTGGAATAAAACTAAGTTAAACTGTTCATTCTTTCAACCGCCCAAGATAAAGAGATTGCTACGAGCTCCATAGGTAAAATGGTGAATTAATACTTCGCTATTGATCCGAGTATTTGTTGAGTACTAGTTGTCATAAAGTTATCTGCAAGAAAAAATGACATTGTAGCAACTCCTGATCCACCGAGCCTAAGTTTAATCTTTGCTCAAGGACGAGCAAAGAGGCTAGCTTGGGGGAGCTTGTTGGCGGTCGTTACAACCCAAATATGACCACCAATACTCAGGAATAAATGAGAGACTATGCAACATTCCATGTCCTTAGGTTTATTTCTAATAAAGTTCCACGAGTTTTGGCAAGTGTCATGTTTGCAGGGACAACATTACGAAATACGTGCTATAGGGGTCGGAAATGACAGAAACGGCCGAACGACATGTTCGGCCGGTTATCCCCCTTAGCCGTACAGGCCACCGAGAGCCGTCCACGTCAACGTCAACCGAACGGACACATCATCCGCCATGTAGGACGACCGCCAACTCATCCTGGGCCGTGCCAACTCACTCTGGGCCAGATCAAGACACGTCCACGCAACTAGGAGGCAGCCCAGGGTGGCCCAAGACCAGAGGCGGTGGAACGGAGGGCAGCCGGGCCCTC
>OAMR01000047.1:1345288-1366983 GCA_900205405.1 Echinochloa crus-galli
ATCCTTTACCCCCGCCTTGTTAGCCAGTACTTTAGTTAGTAGTTACATCCTTGTCAATAGTCAATACTCTTTAACCGATGCTTCCCTGTGGAAATAAATACGATACCTAGGAATACTCCCTGGTGAAATGCTACATCGATATCTGTGCGCTTGCGGATTTACATCTGTGTCGTAAAAATATCGGTAATTACTCCTTGCACCATTACCGGGATTGACAATCCTGATAGTGGACCGTAAGAAGTGTCAACAATGGCTTAGTAAAATATATAAATATTCTGCAAGTGCACAGAATCACCGCTGTAGCACTTCACCTGGGAGTATCCCGAGGTATCGTAATTTATGTTTCCGCAGGGAAGCTTTGGCAAGAATATTTATTAGTGAACAGATATTCGAGCTGTCTCTTATACACATCTAGATGTGTATAAGAGACAGCACTAGCAGTGACTTGTCATTGGGGTGTGAGTAAGAGTTGCTTGCTCTTGCTAGCAGAGTAGGTAGTCGTTGCCTAGTGTAGGAGTGGTTCCTAGACTAGTCGGTGGCCTTAGAGCTGTCTCTTATACACATCTAGATGTGTATAAGAGACAGCACTAGCAGTGACTTGTCATTGGGGTGTGAGTAAGAGTTGCTTGCTCTTGCTAGCAGAGTAGGTAGTCGTTGCCTAGTGTAGGAGTGGTTCCTAGACTAGTCGGTGGCCTTAGAGCTGTCTCTTATACACATCTAGATGTGTATAAGAGACAGCACTAGCAGTGACTTGTCATTGGGGTGTGAGTAAGAGTTGCTTGCTCTTGCTAGCAGAGTAGGTAGTCGTTGCCTAGTGTAGGAGTGGTTCCTAGACTAGTCGGTGGCCTTAGAGCTGTCTCTTATACACATCTAGATGTGTATAAGAGACAGCACTAGCAGTGACTTGTCATTGGGGTGTGAGTAAGAGTTGCTTGCTCTTGCTAGCAGAGTAGGTAGTCGTTGCCTAGTGTAGGAGTGGTTCCTAGACTAGTCGGTGGCCTTAGAGCTGTCTCTTATACACATCTAGATGTGTATAAGAGACAGCACTAGCAGTGACTTGTCATTGGGGTGTGAGTAAGAGTTGCTTGCTCTTGCTAGCAGAGTAGGTAGTCGTTGCCTAGTGTAGGAGTGGTTCCTAGACTAGTCGGTGGCCTTAGAGCTGTCTCTTATACACATCTAGATGTGTATAAGAGACAGTACATAAAGAAAAGGAAAAGATACAAGAGCTTTACCAGAACTCCAGAAGACGACTCCGGAACCTCCGAGGCACAGCTCGACTCAACTCTAACTCCCAACTAAACTATCCTAACTCTACTAGAACAAGTGGAATGAAAGAGCTCCTTAGCTTGGTGTGTGTGAAACCGAGCATTGGACCACTGCATTTATAGCACTTGATGGTGGTTTGGGTGGCATAACCGCCAAGGGAGCAGCAAGGCGGTTGCCGGCCAGTTGTTGGCACTTCTTATGATCCAATATCAGAATTGAGAATCCTGGTACTGGGGTAAGGAGTGTTTCAGTGGCTTTCCTTATGGCTAGTAAAATATAGTAAAATATGTAAATATTCTGCAAGCGCACAGAATCACCGCTGTAGCACTTCACCTGGGAGTATTCCGAGGTATCGTAATTTATATTTCCACAGAGAAGCTTTGGCAAGACTACTAGTGAACAAATATTCGAGACTCTCAGAGAAGGGTATTTAGGGTTTAGGAGTGGATATACCGGACACACAGCTCAAGGGATACTCAGGTAAGGAAGAAAAGAGATAGATAGCTGGGAGGACAACGAGAAGAGATAGAGGACTATCCATTGTCTATTCATCTGCATTATTTGTTAATAATGCAGATGAATAGACAATGGATGTACGGGGACCCCCACGCTCAGGCGTTCCGTGATGGCCTCAGGACGTTTCTCGATGCCGCCGAGGCTAACAGGACGCCGTACGGTTTCATGTTCTGCCCATGCACCCAATGTAAAAATATACAATCGTACAAACAAAGAGGTTGTCTTCAAGTGCATTTGATGAGGCACGGTTCTTGTTTATTGGTGCCCTATGCTCAAAGACTGAATCAAGACTACAAGCACTAGAACTATAACTGACTATAGTCTAAACAAGATATATTTGCTACTAGGATAAAGTAGAAGCAAGATATAAATGACAAAGGCAAAGTGATAAAGATAACTATATTGATACTCAAAGTCTTACTAAAGGAAAAGGTAAAAGATACAAGAGCTAATACCAGAGCTTCTGAAGACGACTCCGGAACCTCCGAGGCACAGCTCGACTCAACTCTAACTCCCGACTAAAGTATCCTAACTCTACTAGAACAAGTGGAATGAGAGCTCCTCGGCTTGGTGTGTGTTACAAGTGTGAACTAGGGGCCTATTTATAGCACTTCCAAGGTCGGTTTGGCAGGTAGGGTACCGGCCAAGGCAGATGGAGGCGGTTGCCGGCCGTTTCGCCCAGGAGGGTCGGTTCGGCCGAACCCTGGTGTTCGGCCGAACGCTGGATCAACCGACCTGGCCACCAAGGGCCAGGATCCATCCCCTGGAGGCGGTTGGGCAACTGGGGGCGGTTCGGCCGAACATACCCGAACGGGCCTGGGGGCCCAGGCCTGCTACCCTGCACCGCCTTCTGCTCTGGGTCCCTCCTGGGCTGCTTCTGGTGCTTGGACTTGTGTTGTTCTTGGCCCAGGATGACGTGGCATAGGCCCGGCTGAGTTGGCGGTCATCCACGTGGCATGTGATGTGGTTGCTCGATCGTGGTTGACGTGGACGGCTCCCGGTGGTCTGTACGGCTAAGGAGGATAACCGGCTGAACGTGTCATTCGGCCGATTCGGTCATTTCCGACCCCAATAGCGCGTATTTGTTGTACTTGTACCTGCACAAGCGACACTCACCAAAACTCGTGGAACTTTATTAGAAATAAAACCTAAGTACATGGAATGTTGCATATAACCTCATTTATTCCCGAGTATTGGTGGTCGGATTTGGGTTGTAACGACCGCCAACAAGCTCCCCCAAGCTTAGCTCTTTGCTCGTCCTCGAGCAAAGATATAAACTTAGGCTCGGTGGATCAGGAGTTGCTACAATGTCGTTTCTCTTGCAGGTAACTCTATAAACAACTAGCACTCAAAAATACTTGAATCATAGGCAAAGTTTTTAAATCACCTTTTTACCTATGGGGCTTATAGCAATCTCCTTATCTTGGGCGGTTGAAAGGATGAACAGATTAAATTCAGTTTTATTCCACTCAACTCTTTGCAGGATCCCATCTCGAAGTTTTTCATAAGTTTTGAAAACTACAAATTGTTCCTCATTGGCACACTCAATCACTCAAGTGTATTTGAATCCTCACCAAAGGCTTGTGCCTTCTTTTTTCATCCTATCTTCTAATATGGCTTTTTGTGTGGCTCAGGGACAAGGGATGAAGGCATGCATGCATCTTATATTTTGCTAAGTCAAAGACCGGATCTATGAGGAGACAAATCACATCTTAAGATCGAGAAGTGCAAGTGTGTTGGGATGGATGGAGTGGAATATGGTAGAATGGTGTATGGTGAAATGGAATATGATGGGATATGGTGAAATGGGATATGGTGAAACTCCTTGGATGAATCTCCCTTCCTTGTTTTATTTTCGAGAACATGGGCTATCTTTTATTCTCATATTTTTGCCGTGCCACTTGGCATGCTTTTCTTTTTCTCTTTCTTTTTGCCATGCTCTTTGGCATGCTTTTTTTTTCTTTTTGCCATGCTTCTTTGGCATGCTTCTCTTTTTGCATAGCCCATGTCTCTATTAAAAATATTTGGAGAGGGAAATCATAGAACATGGTCCATAATTTTTTTTTTGTGGATGGATGATGGAAAATGTTTGCTAACTCCCAGTGTAGGAATTGCAAGTGAGAGGTGGTGTGTGTACGTGGGTCTCGATCTTTAAGAATATGAAAGCTTCACTCAAAGGTCACAACAATTTGACAAAGCTCACTAAGATAACAAGCAGCATATGAGTAGAAATTTTCAACTAAGCTTATCATATGGCTCTGGTAGGTATTTTGACCAATGAGGAACTTGTTTTATTTTGAAAGCATAAATTTCCGAGATTTTCCCCGTACTAAAAGCAGAATAGAACTTAACCAAATTCTCACTATCCAATCTCCACAACAACTTAGACTTGGAATAAAGCATGTGCTCCCACAAGGTTTTCAGGTTCATTATTACTCATGCCAAATAACTCAAGCATTATCAAGCAACTCGTTGAAACAAAGTACTAGCAAAATTAATGACAGAGCAACTATTGATCATTTCCAAGGTGAGAGGCATATGATTCATTCCATGCATAGTTGGGAGTTACTTTTATTCAAAGGGAAATATTTTTGGTATTTTCATTTTTTTAAATGCAAACTAAAACATGAGGAAAAAGGGAAATGCAATTGAGTGATAAAAATGCTGGGTAAATCGGGACATACCTGGATGGGGGTCCTCCCCCAAGCTTGAACTTCTCACTGGTAGGGATGAAATCTTGACAGGTACTGGCTCAGCTGATCCGCTTGCTCGTGGACGTCGTGCTGGATGGACGCCACCATCCCGCTATTCTCTTGGTGGTACTGAGAATGGCGGGCTAGCGTGTCTTGAATCTCGCGGGTACGGTCATCGATGAGCTCGAGTCGGTCGGAGATGTAAGCCAACTCCCGGCCGTTGTCGAAGCGCGCGGACTGCGAGTATCCCGGGTAGTATGGTTGGGAGGTATGGTCGTACCCCCCTACATACTGACTCCCGGACCATTCAGAGTCCGTGTCCTGGCCATACTCCCAGCGTACTGAGGCGAAGTAGTTCGGTTCCTGGGGTTGCCTAGAGCCTCCTGCTCCGGATGTCCCAGCACTGGTGTACATGTCGTAGGTGGCCTCGAAAGCGGAAGTGTGTCGGTGTGGCATGGGAGGTGCATCCTCCGGCTCCTGTGAGGTGGCGAGCCCAGCATCACGCCTGGCTCGTCCCCTCGTGACCGGTCCGTCACCTGCAACGATGTGCCGAGCGGGCTCTCTCCAAGGTGGAGAATCGTCCGACTCGGTCCTCAATTGGAGAGTTAGTTTCTGCGTGGTATACAACTTTAGTGCTGCGCAAGGCAAGGGCACTTCAGTTGTATAGCCACGATAAATCATGGACAGCGCTGCATCAGGCGTCCCCCGTATCATGTGGGCTTGCACAAAGTGCTCGGCATCCACGACGGAGCGCGCTGACTCGATGTACGTGAGCCGGGCGCCCTGAAGAACACCCAGATGGTTGGCAAGGCGAGTGACTAGAGAAGTCATCGCCATGCTACCCACACGAGAAATATGAGCCAGTCGGTGACTAACCATGTCTTTTACGGGAGAATACGGAATTTGCTTAACCATGGCGATAAGAACCCGCAACTCAATAGTGTTGACAGGGCGCAAATCTGCCCGGGGAAACACCGTCATAGACACCCAACGATGCATGAAACGCAAAGTGGGGTTATGGATACTGTTCGTGTGTGGCGCATGACAGTTGGTGCTTCCTGAGGATGATGTCGTTGATGCTCAGAAGCTGCCTGGCTGGGAGCGTGGCGTGACCCCATCCTAAGCCGGCTGCTTCTTGCTCATCCGTGTCCATCCGGCTCGAGCCTTGGGATGGAGCTGGGGAACTCAGGGTGATTTCTCTACGTCGATGTGGGCGTTGGCGGTGCTCAAGAATGGCCTTTCGAGAATGAGGGGCGTCCTTGTGTCGACCTCCATGTCAAGCACCACGAAATCCACGGGGACAAAGAACTCCCGGATTTTCACCGGAATGTCCTCAGCTATCCCCGCGGGATGGCGGATTGACTGGTCCGCCAGCTGCAAATACATAGTCGTAGGGGACAAGGGAGAATGATCAAGTTTATCGTACACTACCTTGGGCATGACGCTGACACTTGCTCCAAGGTCGCACAGAGCTTTGTTGAAGTGTTGACCACCGATCGAGCACGTGATGGTCGGGCATCCTGGGTCCTTTTTCTTCTCTGGGAGATTATTCAAAATAGCTGCGCTGCAAGCTTCGGTTAGCTTTATTACCTCGGTGGTTGGTTGTGCCCTTTTGTTGTTGAGGATGTCCTTCAGATACTTGGCGTATGTGGAAACCTGCATAGCTTCAAGTAATGGTATATTGACATATAGTTTACGGATTACCTCAACGAACTTGCTGAATTGTTCATCCACCGTTGGCTTGTGGGATCGTCTGGGAAATGGCAGCACAGCGGGATCGTAGAATTCATGAGGGGCCGTCTTTGTCTCCTTCTGAGAATTTTTCTTCTGTGGCTCAGCTGCGACCTCCTCCTCTTCGCTATCACTATCTGGAGTGACTGCTTTCTTACCTGCATCGTTAGGATATGGCGGGTCCCGAGTGGTCTTACCCCCTCTCGTGGTCACCGCCTTAACCTTTTCATGGGGACAATTGTCTGGTTGCCCAGAAATTTTCCCAGCTACAGGCGAAGGTAAAGAAGCAGCTAACTGAGCAATTTGAGTTTCTATCATTTTATTGAAGCTCAATTGACTTTTCATAGCAGAAGAGAACGATTCCATCCTAGAGTCTATGCTTTCCAGAGTTTTATCATTAGCAGCAAGCTTTTTATTGATATTTTCAGTTATTTTCATCTGGCCAAACACAAGATCTCTAAGAGACGACTGATTATTGAAATTGCTGGAATTGTAATTGTTACCTTGTTGCGGCCTCTCAAATTGGAGGTTTGGGCGTGAATTCCAGCCTTGATTTCGTAATTGTTCGGTCGGTACCCGTTGTTGTTGGAGTTGTTGACGTAGTGGGCATCTTCTCGCGTTTCGGGGCAGTTGTTCCCCGAATGGCCAGTGTTGCCACAGACTTCGCAGGTCATGCGAGCGTCCATGGCTTTCACCGTTTCTTGAGCAGGGGCCTCCAGTTTCTTCATTAGGAGGTCCATCTTGGTAGCAAGCATGTCTAGAGCTTCAACTTGGTGAACTCCTTGGGTCTTTGGTTGAGTCCGGTCATCGGCCCAACCTTGATTCTCGACCATCTTCTCTATGAGGGCCTTCGCACGACTCTCCTCAAGAGTGAAGAACGAGCCTCCAGCAGCAGCATCCAGGTACTCACGGGCAGAGGTTCTCAGCCCGTGATAGAAGGTTTGGATTATGAACCAACTCTGCATACCATGGTGAGGACAAGCAGAAATATAGTCCTGGAGGCGATCTCATGCCTCCGGGACTGTTTCATCTTTTAGCTGCTGGAAACTAGCTATTTTGTTCCGGAGGGCGTTGGTTTTCCCAACCGGAAAGAATTTTAGCAAGAAAGCGCTAGTGCATTTATCCCAGGTATTTATTGCTTCGCGGTTAGCATAAAACCATTGTTTTGCCTTGCCTAATAATGAGAATGGAAATAAACGAAGGCGAATGGCATCGATACTTACTCCGCGGATGGTGAAGGTGTTGCAGATCTCCAGGAAATTGTAACACCCCGAAATTTGCACTACTTTAAAATTTCATAATTTAGTAATTAATTTACTTTTATTTAAAGTGTCCATAATTAATATAGCAAAAATAAATTATTTCTGAGAATTAAAATCAAATATAAGGCTTAGAAACATGTTTGTTGCATTCATGCCGGCTGCATTGAGTTTTGGTTGTGTGTAGTTCAAACGGAATTTAAATCTAATTTAAATTCGAGTTTGAATCGCGTCGTTCTGCGCCTTAGAAAAGTTGTTTTAGCCTCGGTCTATTTTTGCTCCCTGCGCTTTTCCTCGGTCCGCTTTTGCTCCTCCTGCTGTTCTCCCTGAACCGGCCCAAACCTTCCCGAGCGCCCCAGCTTTCCCTCAGCCCAGCTAGCTTGGCGGCCTGCTTCCCGCGGCCCAGCCCAGCTCATCTCCCTCCCCGCCAGTCCGCTCGGCCCACTCGCACCGCCGCCTCGGCCCGGTCCATCACTTCCCCTGCTTGGGCCGCCAAACCGCCAGCGCAGCTTGCTCCCTCGGCCCAGCTTCCCGAAGGCCCAATCCGGCCCAGCCGCCAGCCCACTGAGCCCTCCCGACGCCAGCGCCGCGCGCCGCCACCGCAATCAGCGCCGCCGCCGCCACCGGATTTCTCGGCGTGCGTGCCGCAGCACCTGCGCCTATAAAGATCGGAGCCCGAGCGTCCGCCGCGCGCACCCCCTGCTGCTCCGTGCCGCTGCCCCGGCCGCTCCTCAGCACCCACTCAGCTCACCCCCGCCGCCCTCTCTGTGCACAGCGCCGCCGCCGCCGCCGCCCGCCATTGCCGGCAACCTGCCGCATTCGCTTGCCGGCTGACCAAATCGAGGCCGCCAAGACCTTCCCCTCGCCGAGACAGAGCTTCGGAGCCAAGCGTCGTCGTCGTTCAGCCGCCGGGGGCGCTTCCCCACGCAAGGACCCAAGCCACCGGCCGCCGTCTCTGGATGTGGCACTCGTCGTCCGCCCTGTGACCCCGGTGAGCAGACCTCCGAGATCCCCGCGACCTCCTCTCCCTGTTCCCCACCTTCGCTGGAACCCTAGGCCACCCAATCGCCGGTGAGCCGAGTCGCACAGGAACACCGGCGAGCTCCTCTGCTGTCCCGAGGAAGAAGATGGCCGATTTGCGTTTGGGTCCCCGACGAGTCATGTAAATTTTAGATCAATATTTGTGTCTTGAACAACTTGCAGAAAACCCCCTACAAGATTTCCCCTTTCCCACTTAAACCCAGCCGAGCCCGGTTTGCAGATCTAACCCCGACGTTTGCTCTATTCTCAGCAACTATTCACTGAGTCTACGGAATCTCCCAAGCTAACCCTTGCCGGCTATATATAATTGCAAATAGGTCCCTACAATCTTGTTTAAGCCCTAGATTCCACGTTTTCGCTCCGTTTCAACTCATTTTTGTTGCGTTAGATTCATATCAACTTAAACTACACGTTAGCACTGTTTTTTTACACACAACTTGTTTCTGAATTTTTATTTAATATTAAGTTGATTAAATGCTATTTAAATGTCTTTTCCAAATAAAAGCAAATTAGGGTTTATATATTGATTTTCTATAATACTTATTAATTTGGTTAATTCTATTTAACCATGTTTTCAGAATAATATTTAATTATAGTATACCTCGGCTTTGTAAAATATTAATAATTTGCTGAATGCTTACTTTAACTAGTTTCTTTCTAATTAAAAGCAATGTAGAGACAAACTTTGACTTTTCATAAATAAACAATAACATTGATTAACATTAACATAAATGTGTTTTTATTATAATATTGATTTAAGCAAGGCAGTTCGTAAAGTTAATCGATTAGATGCTCTCACTTATTTTAATTCAAATTAATACTTAATTGGTGTAATTTATACATAAATAATTGTAAATAAAAGGTGATTAAGTTTTACCCCGGTTTTACAAATTCAAATAGAATTATTGAAATAATCCCTACTTATGATTTTCTTTAATCAAAATCCATCAAGCAAATAGTTGTCATTTAATAATTTAAATCCTCCGATAGTTGTATCTTTTCAACCGTAGCTCCGTTTTCAGCGATTCTTGCGCTCACGTGACCGTAGTCTCAAGCCCTATCCTTCAGTGCGCTCTTTTAAAGCTTTTCTTTTGATTGGTGTATTGTTCTTAGTTCTTGTTTGCTTGCTTGTTTAGCTGCTTGTTTGTGCCAGCGTTTGCTGCGAGTAGAGGAACGCCATCAAGAGGTTGCAAGAACAAGATTGAGACGGCGGTATGGGAAGCACTCGTGAGAGTATGTCTTGATCCACCGAGGACGGAAGATCCGTCGGCTATGTCCCCATGAGACACAGTCCCGTGTTGGGAGCCACCGTGCCACCGTAGGGCGGGGGCTCCACACGTTGTGCTATTTATTTTGTTGTTGATATTCTTTGTTGCGCATTGGACGCCATTGACCCCCTCATTGTTGCGACTCTGAGCGTTAGTCAATCTCGGTGCCTAGGCCATGCTGCCTGTGTTGTACCATAACGACTACTGTTGGGTTAGGGTGTCTTGTGAAAATCCTCGTAGCGTCCCTATGCAGTCACACCTCGGTAGTGTGACGTGCGTGGTTGGGTTCAAAGTTCGTTTGAGCTTTTACGTGACTGGTGGGTAAAGGGCGAAACCTCTGCAGAGTGTACAATCTATCATGATAGCCTTGCTCAGGGTCACGAGCGGCCTGGATCCTTTTTGATTAGAAGATGATGTTTAATGTCACTTATACTTTATTAATTGGGTTGCAACTGGGTTTCATTCACTTGTCACTTAATTGTAGTAACTTGGTTTATGGTAAAATGAATCAACTAAAATTGCTAATGCAGTTCAGCCGTGTCAAGCCTTTCTTTTAAGCCTTCATATACCCGTGTTATACTTGCTAAGTAAGACAATTACTTACGCTTGCCATTATTCGACAAAATCCCGGACGGGTAACAAATGGAATGAATGAGAATACTGCTACTGAGTTTCCTGAGGATCGTATGTGCGTCTGAGTTGTGGTGAACCAGTCGGTGTCCCTGTGGACTCGAGGCTCTACCTGTCAAGATAATTAATAGACTTCCGCTGTGTTTTATTTAGGTATTGCGTTAAACTCTAATGTAAAATTATTTTATTCGAGCATATGTACTCTGATTTCCATATTTGTAAGCTGTATGTGTTCTGTGGACTTCCTGGGCACACATATAGCAGCATTCGGATTTCTGTATATTTCTGGGTGTGACAAATTGGTATCAGAGCTATGCTGACTGTAGGACTGCAGCCTAGATAGTACTGGCCATCCATTAAGATTCATTTTACCATATAACCCTTGCTTTCTTAATCCTTGAGATTTTGATTCATAAAAAGTGCTATCCTTGAGCATTTTCCCTCCTTGACAATTTCTATTTGGTCATTATGTCCTTGATGTTTTATCCTCTCCTTGATAATTTACTTCTCACCCTTGACTTTTGATTATTTACCTCCACCTTGTATTGATAAATTGCTAATTTTCAATTCTGGTCGATTTCACCCCTCCTTGTTACTTTACCTTGCTCGCTTATCCCGCCCCCTGAAATTTTCTATTACTATTGTGAGTCTCCTTGTTTACTCAGTCGTTCCTTGATACTATTTCCACTTCCCTCCTCCTTGTTCTTCAAGCATTGTCACTTTGGATTCATTCCTTGACTTTTTGATCTCAAAGTGTCCCTTCGACTCTTCCTTTATCCTAAAACACTTCGATTGTCTCTATCGTCCCGATGCATTTGCAAGCCACTTGAAGAATGAAGATATCGTCCGTCTGCTACAAGAAGTTCAAGCCTGAGCGACTTCAGAGTACACGACGATGTCACCCTCAGTGCCACTACAACCAAGAAGTTGGACACCACACTAGACGAGTTCAAGGATGTCAGCGTAAAGAAGACCGAAGAGATAACCTATATTTAAGGGGATTCCCTAAACCCTTACTAACAACGTCTAGCTTCGATTAAATTCTCGTGTGGCTAACTTTGGTTGAGCGTGTTTGTAATGATTGTCATTATGCCTTTGTTTGATTTGGATTCTTTGTAATGATTGTGATGGGCGTAGACGCAAGTCTACTACCATCTAGTATTGGATTAAGGTTTAAGGAACTTAATGAATAAATAGTTGTGTTATTTACCTCTCTGGCACTTAAACTATCTAGCTCTCAATATTCATGGTCTATATCCGGTCAGTTCAGTAACCTTCTCAAGTTTCCACTACCCAATAAACTGGGTTACTTGCTTCTGATCGATGGAGTACCAATGAGAATTATTTGTTGATGATAGATGGTGGAGACAAGGAGGACCAGAACAGGCAGTGCAAGCAACCAAAACCAGTCACCACCCACCATGGAGCAAATGATGCAAATGCAGATCCAGCTGATGCAGCAGATGGCTCAGACCATAGCATTGATACAGCAGAACCAGCAGAACCCGCCTCATCAGCCTCACGTGCCGCTCAGAGACAAGAGGGACGAATTTCTTAAAGGACGCCCTCCCACCTTCACCAAGGCCAGCGACCCTTTACAAGCAGATGATTGGCTCAAGGTGGTGGAGAGAGAACTCGACATCGCGCAATGCAACGATAGAGAGAAGGTGATGTACGGAGGAGGTCAACTTCGAGGAGCAGCATTGGATTGGTGGGATGCTTACCAGTATGCTCACCCCGACCGCACCCAGATTACCTGGCAGGAGTTCCGCGACAACTTCCGCTCACACCATGTACCGGAAGCCCTTATGATCCTGAAGAAGAAGGAACTCCTAGCACTAAAACAGGAAGGGATGAGTGTCACTGCTTACCGTGACAAGTTCATTGAGCTTGCCCGCTATGCTCCAGAGGATGTGTCGACTGACAAGAAGAAGCAGTCTAGGTTTCGTGATGGACTACAGGATGCACTACAATACATGCTGATATGTATCACCTTCCCCTCCTTCCATGAGTTGGTAAATGGTGCCCTGATGCTGGAGAACAAGCGTCGTGAGATGGAGGACAAGAAGCGGAAGCTGCAAGGTCAACAGTTAGGAAACAACGTCTGCCCCCGCTTCAACCCTCAGCAAGGGAATCAACAGGTGATGAACCCGCAGCGCTTCCAGGGACAGTCTAGTGTACTAAGCTACAACCAGTACCAACAGCGCCCCCAGTATCAGCAGCGTCCTCAGTACCATGCTGCGGAATGGCCCAGTACCGTGCAACCAACCGCAGAATGGCTCAGTTCAGCGCCCCAACCCAGTTATCAATGCACCAGTAGATCCGAGGGTGTGCTACCATTGTGGTGAGCAGGGACATTATGCTCACTCTTGCCCCCACAGGATCCAGAATACCACAGGACACAACAACAACCAGAGGGTTGATTAGCAACAGGCACAGGCAAACCATGGTCAGCTCAACCCTGCCAGAGGCAAGCTCAATCACATGGGCACAAAGACCATTGAGGGAGCTAATGACGTGGTTGTGGGTATGCTCCCTGTCAACTCAACTCCTGCAACCATTTTGTTCGACTCCGGAGCTTCGCATGCTTTCATATCTGCTGCCTTTGCGAAAAAGAACTTGATGACCCTACGATCCATGGCGAACGCTATGATAGTTAGCTCATCAGGAGGGGAATTGCAAACCACTCTATGCTGTCCCAATGTCACCATTATAATAAGGGGGGTAGACTTCATGGTGCGTCCAATAGTCCTGAATGCTATTGGGTTCGACCTAATTCTGGGAAGGAGCTGGTTAGCTAAATATAATGGCATGATCCAATGTGCCAAAAGGGTAGTACAACTGATGGCAACGGGCGGAAAAAGGGTGGAGTACCAGGAAACTAGTTCTTTGGAGCACTGTCAGATCAAACAAGCTAAGGATGCAACTCTTGAGGACATCAGAGTGGTGAGCAAGTTTCTGGAGGTGTAAGGATCAGTGGAACCCACATTCAGAGGATGAGGCGACCTCGGAGAGAAGATGACCACAAGGCTGAATATCCATATCCCTCCCCATCCACATCCGAATCTCGAGGACGAGATTCATTTTAAGGGGGGTAGAATTGTAACACCCCCGAAATTTGCACTACTTTAAAATTTCATAATTTAGTAATTAATTTACTTTTATTGAAAGTGTCCATAATTAATATAGCAAAAATAAATTAAAACTGAGAATTAAAATCAAATATAAGGGTTAGAAACATGTTTGTTGCATTCATGCCGGCTGCATTGAGTTTTGGTTGTGTGTACTTCAAACGGAATTTAAATCTAATTTAAATTCGAGTTTGAATCGCGTCGTTCTGCGCCTTAGAAAAGTTGTTTTAGCCTCGGTCTATTTTTGCTCCCTGCGCTTTTCCTCGGTCCGCTTTTGCTCCTCCTGCTGTTCTCCCTGAACCGGCCCAAACCTTCACCTAGATCTGTCTCTTATACACATCTAGATGTGTATAAGAGACAGGCCCAGCCCAGCTCATCTCCCTCCCCGCCAGTCCGCTCGGCCCACTCGCACCGCCGCCTCGGCCCGGTCCATCACTTCCCCTGCTTGGGCCGCCAAACCGCCAGCGCAGCTTGCTCCCTCGGCCCAGCTTCCCGAAGGCCCAATCCGGCCCAGCCGCCAGCCCACTGAGCCCTCCCGAAGCCAGCGCCGCGCGCCGCCACCGCAATCTGCGCCGCCGCCGCCGGATTTCTCGGCGTGCGTGCCGCAGCGCCTGCGCCTATAAAGATCGGAGCCCGAGCGTCCGCCGCGCACACCACCTGCTGCTCCGTGCCGCTGCCCCGACCGCTCCTCAGCACCCACTCAGCTCACCCCCGCCGCCCTCTCTGTGCACAGCGCCGCCGCCGCCGCCCGCCATTGCCGGTAACCCGCCGCATTCGCTTACCGGCTGACCAAATCAAGGCCGCCAAGACCTTCCCCTCGCCGAGACGGAGCTTCGCAGCCAAGCGCCGTCGTCGTTCAGCCGCCGGGGGCGCTTCCCCACGCAAGGACCCGAACCGCCGGCCGCCGTCTCTGGATGTGGCACTCGTCGTCCGCCCTGTGACCCCGGTGAGCAGACCTCCGAGATCCCCGCGACCTCCTCTCCCCGTTCCCCACCTTCGCTGGAACCCTAGGCCACCCAATCGCCGGCGAGCCGAGCCGCACAGGAACACCAGCGAGCTCCTCTGCTGTCCCGAGGAAGAAGATGGCCGATTTGTGTTTGGGTCCCTGACGAGTCATGTAAATTTTAGATCAATATTTGTGTCTTGAACAACTTGCAGAAAACCCCCTACAAGATTTCCCCTTTCCCACTTAAACCCAGCCGAGCCCGGTTTGCAGATCTAACCCCGACGTTTGCTCTATTCTCAGCAACTATTCACTGAGTCTACGGAATCTCCCAAGCTAACCCTTGCCGGCTATATATAATTGCAAATAGGTCCCTACAATCTTGTTTAAGCCCTAGATTCCACGTTTTCGCTCCGTTTCAACTCGTTTTCGTTGCGTTAGATTCATATCAACTTAAACTACACGTTAGCACTGTTTTTTTACACACAACTTGTTTCTGAATTTTTATTTAATATTAAGTTGATTAAATGCTATTTAAATGTCTTTTCCAAATAAAAGCAAATTAGGGTTTATATATTGATTTTCTATAATACTTATTAATTTGGTTAATTCTATTTAACCATGTTTTCAGAATAATATTTAATTATAGTATACCTCAGCTTTGTAAAATATTAATAATTTGCTGAATGCTTACTTTAACTAGTTTCATTCTAATTAAAAGCAATGTAGAGACAAACTTTGACTTTTCATAAATGAACAATAACATTGATTAACATTAACATAAATGTGTTTTTATTATAATATTGATTTAAGCAAGGCAGTTCGTAAAGTTAATCGATTAGATGCTCTCACTTATTTTAATTCAAATTAATACTTAATTGGTGTAATTTATATATAAATAATTGTAAATAAAAGGTGATTAAGTTTTACCCCGGTTTTACAAATTCAAATAGAATTATTGAAATAATCCCTACTTATGATTTTCTTTAATCAAAATCCATCAAGCAAATAGTTGTCATTTAATAATTTAAATCCTCCGATAGTTGTATCTTTTCAACCGTAGCTCCGTTTTCAGCGATTCTTGCGCTCACGTGACCGTAGTCTCAAGCCCTATCCTTCAGTGCGCTCTTTTAAAGCTTTTCTTTTGATTGGTGTATTGTTCTTAGTTCTTGTTTGCTTGCTTGTTTAGCTGCTTGTTTATGCCGGCGTTTGCTGCGAGTAGAGGAACGCCATCAAGAGGTTGCAAGAACAAGATTGAAGACTCCGAGTAGCGTATCTTTGTTGGATAAAGGCAAGTATAGCACGGACAATCCTTGCTACCTACACACCCTTAATCATTATTTACTGCATATGCATGTGTCTAAATTGTTTCCCTTTAAGTTTGTACCTAGCTTTGTGTATCCTATACCTTGATTACCTTGGGTTATTGCATATGGGTAGAACCTTGCTAAGAGCAGCTACTGTCACCAATTGTTCAATTGTTAATCTTGACTTAATGGTTCACTACAATGATGATGTTAAAACTTGCTTTTTAGCAACATGGATCAGGGAGCTAGGGCGTACGCTTCGTGCTTGGCCCTAGTGTCTCTCCGCAAGGACTAGTTCTTAAAGCGGCAACCCAGGAGCCTGTCGCCACCGCTGGAACTATAATGGCTCTGGTCTTGGACAAGTAGCTCATACGGCTCTAGCTTAACAGTGGTTACCGATGGGGCCGACGGCGGTATGGGAAGCACTCGTGAGAGTATGTCTTGACCCACCGAGGACGGAAGATCCGTCGGCTATGTCCCCGTGAGACACAGTCCCGTGTTGGGAGCCACCGTACCACCGTAGGGCAGGGGCTCCACACGTTGCGCTATTTATTTTGTTGTTGATATTCTTTGATGCGCAATGGACGCCATTGACCCCCTCATTGTTGCGACTCTGAGCGTCAGTCAATCTCGGTGCCTGGACCATGCTGCTTGTGTTGTCCATGCTGCCTGTGTTGTACCATAACGGCTACTGTTGGGTTAGGGTGTCTTGTGAAAATCCTCGTAGCGTCCCTATGCAGTCACACCTCGGTAGTGTGATGTACGTGGTTGGGTTCAAAGTTCGTTTGAGCTTTTACGCTGAATCTAGTTTTTTAACAAATTCTTTTGAAGATTAAAATGTTGCACATATTTTCTACAAATCGAATATAAATCGTGGCACGAAAACCGACGGCGACAAATAAATAGAATGTTCACTTCTACTTTATTAATTGGGTTTTCAACTGGGATTCATATTATTGTAGTAATTTGGATTATGCTAAATGAATCAACTAAAAATGCTAATGCAGTTCAGCCGTGTCAAGCCTTTCTTTTAAGCCTTCATATACCCGCGTTATACTTGCTAAGTAAGACAATTACTTACGCTTGCCATTATTCAACAAAATCCCGGACGGGTAACAGATGGAATGAATGAGACTGTTGCTATTGAGTTTCCTGAGGATCGTCTGTGCTTCTGAGCTGTGGTCAACCAGTCGGTGTCCCTGTGGACTTGAGGCTCTACCTGTCAAGATAATTAATAGACTTCCGCGGTGTTTTATTTAGGTATTGTATTAAACTCTGATGTAAAATTGTTTTATTCGAGCATATGTACTCTGATTTCCATATTTGTAAGCTGTATGTGTTCTGTGGACTTCCTGGGCACACATATAGCAGCATTCGGATTTCTGTGTAAATCTGGGTGTGACAGAAATGGTGGAGATGGGCATTGGCATCTTCGTGTGGCTTGCCGCAGAACGGGCTAGCCTGAACCATGTTGATGAGGGCTGGCTTGAGCTCGAAGTTGCCATCTCCGACTGGCGGAGCTGGTCCGACACGTATGTTCTCGCTCGACGGAGCTGAGAACTCACGGATCGGATCGTCTTGGTTGCCATCCTCGATGTAGTCTGGTCGACGACGGGAAGGACTGGGTTCGTCGGAAGGAGTTGCTTCTGAGGAGGTACAACACGGGGTTGTACTTTCCTCACAAGTGACTCCGGATTTTCTTGTAAGTTTGATGGTAGTTGGAAACCAGTCATGCACTGCTCTGTTCCACAAAGACCAACGAACAGAGCAAGGATAAACCCGCTTGAGTAGCGGTACTCAACTAAGATAGCTCAAGATAAAAGTTCAAAAGTAATCTAGCCGAATGCTTCCCCGGCAACGGCGCCAGAAATGCTTGTTGGCACTTCTTACGATCCAATATCAGAATTGAGAATCCTGGTACTGGGTAAGGAGTGTTTCAGTGGTTTTCCTTATGGCTTAGTAAAATATATAAATATTCTGCAAGCGCACAAAATCACCGTTGTAGCACTTCACCTGGGAGTATCCCGAGATATCGTAATTTATATTTCCACAGGGAAGCTTTGGCAAGACTACTAGTGAACATATATTAGAGACTATCAGAGAAGGGTACACGACTAGACAGGACAGGGGAATAACGGTATTGGATAGGAGTGGATATACCGGACACACAGCTCAAGGGATACTCAGGTAAGGAAGAGAAGAGATAGATAGCTGGGAGGACAACGAGAAGAGATAGAGGACTCCTGGATACTTTATCTACCTATGTCACTCTAGCTTAGAGATACCGTGGCTATAAAGCCAGCACTAGCAGATCTGGGTTAACTCTAATGTCTTAGCTTCGGGACAATGGAACCTATGACACGCAGAAAGGGATGAGAAGGGGTGCCACCAACTCCACACTAGGGGATTCTACGGACTGGAACTAACGTGATGGGCTACGAAGACCGAAAGGGCTGTCACCACCTCCCGGCTACCACCTCCGTTGCGACGGGAATAAACTAAGGCCACCGACTAGTCTGGTTACCACTCCTACACTAGGCAACGACTACTTACTCAGCTAGCAAGAGCAAGCAACTCTTACTCACACCCCAATGACAAGTCACCGCTAGTGTGAGCAGAGACGAAGAACCAGCCAAGGCAAAGACTTAAACAAGACTACAAGCACTAGAGATATAACTGGCTATAGTCTAAACAAGATATATTTGCAACTAGAATAAAGTAGAGGCAAGATATAATGACAAAGGACAAAGTGATAAAGATAACTATATTGATAACTCAAAGTCTTGAACCCTCTGATCCACCGACCTGGCCACCAAGGGCCAGGATCCATCCCCTGGAGGCGGTTGGGCAACTGGGGTCGGTTCGGCCGAACTGGTATGTTCGGCCGAACGGGCCTGGGGGCCCAGGCCTGCTCCCCTGCACCACCTTCTGCTCTGGTCCCTCCTGGGCTGCTTCTGGTGGTTGGACTTGTGTTGCTCTTGGCCCAGGATGACGTGGCATAGGCCCGGCTGAGTTGGCGGTCATCCACGTGGCATGTGATGTGGTTGCTCGGTCGTGGTTGACGTGGACGACTCCCGGTGGTCTGTACGGCTAAGGGGGATAACCGGCCGAACGTGTCGTTCGGCCGATTCGGTCATTTCCGACCCCAGTAGCGCGTATTTGTTGTAGTTGTACCTGCACAAGTGACACTCACCAAAACTCGTGGAACTTTATTAGAAATAAAACCTAAGTACATGGAATGTTGCATATAACCTCATTTATTTCCGAGTATTGGTGGTCGGATTTGGGTTGTAAAGACCGCCAACACTAGTTCGGCCGAATCCCCTGGTTCGGCCGAACTGCCCAGTTCGGCCGAACCGTGGGATGCACCACCTTGTGCTCCTATGGCCTGGATCCAGCCCTGAGAGGCGGTTTCGCATGTGGGGCGGTTCGGCCGAACTGGGCCTCCAGCCCAGAACACCCCTCGTGCACCGCCTTTGCTTCCTGGACCTCCTGGGCTGCTTGTATGTGTCGGTCTTCGTGTATTTCTAGCCGAGAGGTGACGTAGCAGTGGATGAGGTGTCTTGCACGATCACCGCTTGGTCATTGCTGACGTGGACGGCTTCCGGTTGTGCTTCGCATTGTTTACGGCTAAGGGGGGTAACGGCCGAACGGAGTCGTTCGGCCGATTCGGTCATTTCTGACCCTTATAACACGTATTTGTCGTAGTTATACCTGCACAAGTGACACTCACCAAAACTCGTGGAACTTTATTAGAAATAAAACCTAAGTACATGGAATGTTGTATAAAACCTCATTTATTCTCGAGTATTGGTGGTCGGATTTGGGTTGTAACGACCGCCAACAATCACCTTGAGCTCCCCCTTGATCGTTGCCATGATCATGATCATCACCATGAGCTTGAACTTGATCTTGTAAGGAGCTAGGTGGTTCAACTCTTGTTGATGATGATGGGTCAATGCTGAACATGATATCCAAAGCTTAATCTTGCTCTTCATCTTCTTCTTGAGGTTCTAGAGGCTTCACTTCTCCTAGATTCAACTTCTTGATAGCTTGACTTGGTGGTTCTTCATCTACAAGGTCATTCACAACTTGCTCTACTTAAGAGCCATTTGATTCATCAAATTTCACATCTACCGTGACCTCAACACAACCGGTGGTTTTGTTGAAGACACGATAAGCGTGTGCATTAGTACCATAACCAAGTAGAAAACCTTCATCAACCTTGGGTGCAAACTTTGAGCTTTTGGTCTTCTTATTAAGAATATAACATTTACAACCAAAAACTTGAAAGTAATACACCTTTGGTTTGTTATCGGTGAGAATCTCGTACGGAGTCTTGTTCAAGTACTTTTGAAGATAGAGACGATTAGTGGCTGTTGTAGTCAAATTTGGCAGTCGCCGAGGGAAACCAGTCTTACAGGTTTGGTCAGACCGGTTTGGTTATGTAATTCGAGTAGGTTTAGGATTCCGAGTGTTATCCGTATTGTAAACGACTTTGAAGGGGTACGACTTCCCCGGCCTATATATATAAAGGCTAAGGCCGATTGAGAGGTATTCCGATCAAATCAATCACTATCTGTCCTTTACTTTTATTTCTCAAACCCTACACTTTTCCAAACCCTAATTGCTGTTCTTTGCTCGTCTCTGCGACGTAAAGAGGCGTTCTAGGTGGCCTGCCGACCCTAGAGCAACCCTAGATTGCTTGAGCTCCGACGGGGTCCCTCCCGAGCCCGAGTTTCTAGGTCTTCACGAGCTGTTGTCTGAAAGCGATCAGACCGGCTTCAGGAACCGGTCAGACCGGTTTGCCCGGGCAGTTCGGGTGTTGGCTTTGCTGCGTTTTCGTGCAATCTCAAGTGTGTCGGCGCGTTTTCGTGTCAACATACTTTTTGGCGACTCCGCTGGGGAACGATTAATCTGGTTTCAAAACCGATCTAATCTACCTCGAAGATGTCAGGATCTCGTTGTGATCTTGATAAGGACAACATCATCTCCGCTACGATGGAAGAGCTCACAGACGAGCAGCGGAAGCGGTACCTGATTGCTGAGGAGCACTTCAAGGCGCAATTCTTGAAGGGCTTCAAGAAGGGTCGTGGAGGCTTCGTCAAGAGAGTTGAAGAGTTCATCATGCCAGCTTTTAAGTTGGCTAACGATCAAGTTGGGGAACTTCCTAAGGTAACTGGCGAACCCTCTGATTTAATGCAACAAATAACTCGCATGATGGATGAAAAATTGCATGCTGCACAAACTGTTACTAGCGAGTTAATTGTTAATATGGCTAATGGAATAGAGGCATTTAATAAAGGTAAAAATACTTTAGAAGATCCTAATTCTTTACCTAAAATAGATCCTAGCTCGTTAGGCATACCAGAAAATATTATAGATCCTAATTTGGGCATCCCGGCGAATTTCTATCCTGGGCAGCTGTTGGCGGTCGTTACAGACCGAATTCCGACCTCCAACCAAGTATAGAATGAACACAATGGAATCACACACCGTAGCTATAGGACTTATTTCTAACCATTTCTACGAGTTTTTGTGTTTATTCGATTCCAGGAGGCACATGACCAGAGTTGAGGCAAAAAGCATAAGAAAAGATGTGTCCGGCCGAATCCCGTGATTCGACCGAACTCCGTCTATGAACCCAGTGGACCGGAAGACGGGAGAGGCCCAAGTCCATCTCAACCGAAGCCCGTCAGTCCACCAGAAGGCCTCCAGCTCAGCCCAGACCGAGGAACCGACCTACCCATCGACCTAGGAGGTGATCCAACATGTGGGAGGGACAAAGGCGGCGCAGAGGTCGGTTCGTCCGAACCCCCCCGGTTCGGCCGAACCCCCCAGTTCGGCCGAACTGGCTCCACCGCCTCAGAACCGACCTGGAGGAGAGATCAAGGCCGTAGAGGGTTGAGG
>OAMR01000047.1:1389135-1414902 GCA_900205405.1 Echinochloa crus-galli
AACCAGGGAACCGCCTCTAGGGTGCAATCCTGGCCTTTGGCTGCTGAGGCGGTGCATCCCTCGGTTCGGCCGAACCGGGGAGTTCGGCCGAACCGGGATTTTCGCCCGAACGGCTCGGCACCGACCTCCAGTTGCTTGGCCGCTGCTCCACTTCTCCACCGACCCTGGCCATTATAAATAGAGGCCGGCCTTCACCTACATCGACACACAATACAAGAGTAGAGTGCAGGCGAAGCACTGTTAGTTCTCCACTTGTATCAGTAGAGATAGGGGGAGAGGAGAGGTGAGCGTCCCGGAGAGGAGCCGAAGTGTCTGCCCCTCTTCCCGCTGTACCTCTACGGATGCGACTTCACTTCGAGTAACATCCGGGTCTTGTCTGGTAACTCTTGTATCTCTCTCTGATTAATTGAGCATTCAGTTCTTACTTTTATATGCTTGTTGGTTCTGCGTGTCATAGGTTCCTTTATCCCGAAGCAAGTATCTATCTGTATCTTCTGATCTGCTCGATCAATTAGTGGAGTACCTTTACCAGACCCGTACCCTCTCTACCCTCCTATCACTCCTCTTCTCTCTTTGTTGTTGTCATCCACCTTATCCATATCATTCACTCCATCTACCTAGGACAACTTAGATGGATGGGAGCTGGGAAGTCCTCAAGGAAAATTCTGCCTAAATTTCTTCCCAGTTTCCAAGGTAGCCAGCCTCCGAGCGGAAATCATTAACTTTAAGCAATTAAAGGGAGAATCGTTAGGAGCTGCATGGGCTCGTTTCAAGCAAATACTAGCTTCAGGACCAGACCTAAGCCTACCAGAACCTGTTGTTTTACAACACTTTAGCCTTGGCCTCTGTCCTGTAGCCACCACTTTCTTGGACTCCGCTTCTGGAGGGTCGTTCTTTCATTTGGTTCCCAGTGAAGCGAGGATAGTCTTGGACCGTATCCTAGACAACACTCCCTACATGGGAATCTATGACGAACTCCCCGATGAAGAAGAGAAGCAGCCTAAACCTGAACCCGAAGAGCCAACACCAGTCCAATCCAAATCCATTAGCTCTTCCAGTCCATTAAAACCTGAAGCTCATTTCGAACCACAACCATATTCTAGCCTGGACCATTATGATTCTCTCTACACCACTCTCTATGATTTTGACGATGATCTATTCGAAGATATCGGGAGTGCAGCAAGTTTCCCACGGGAACAACGTGTAGAGAATAAGGACCAAGCCCCCGACAAGGAAGAATTGGAATATCAGTGAGAGTACCTGGGAAGTCTCTCCGCTGTCATGAGTCGGGAGTGGCTAGAAGAGGCTGAAGCCTCAACCGAGGTGGTCAAAATGCCCAAGAAAACTAAAAGGATATTCTGTGAAGTTATGGGCTATGACCGAGAAGTTGGGTACGACCTGAGCCTTGGAATCAACATCATCGCTAGCTCCTTGGTGCAAAACGAACTCCCTGGTGAACTATGGTCATTTTCTCAAAAACGGCTTAAGTTCACTTCAGGAAGAATCCTAGACTGTTTGGGGATCTTACGGGTCACACCCGTTAAGGTTAACGATCCCGAACTCCTCATGGATTTCCACATCTTCGACTTGCCTAGCACTACCACACATCCCATATTTATAGGCAGGCCAATCTTGAAGATTCTGGAAAAAGCACCAATAAACCAGCTAGTACAGCTTAGGATCGGCAAAGAACTCATCCATGTCTCATATGCCCAATCTTTGAATACCCCAATAGAGGCAGACCCCGATCCTGATCCTTTAGAGGAGGTCAGGTCAGCATCCTTGCTAGACCTCGAACAGCCTATTCAAGAGGAGGACCTCCCGTTCTTTACGGAAGAGGAGGAAACTCACCCTCCGATTGAGCTTGATACAAACGAAACTCCAAAACCATCTCCAATCGAGCTAAAACCTCTTCCACCTGGACTTAGGTATGCTTTCCTCTTTGGGGACAAGCAGACTCCAGTGATAATTAGTGATAAGCTCTCTGAAGTAGAAACCCAGCAACTCATCACTATCCTGGAGAAGAATCGATCGGTCTTAGGATATTCTCTCCAAGACCTGAAAGGGATTAGCCCAAATCTCTGCACTCATCGCATCCTGATCGATTCTGAAGCAACGCCGTCTCGGGAACCTCAACGACGGTTAAACAATGTCATGAGAGAGGTCGTGAAAAAGGAAGTTCTCAAACTCCTTCACGCAGGGATCATCTACCCTGTTCCCAATAGTGAATGGGTTAGTCCCGTTCAAGTCGTTGCTAAGAAGGGAGGAATGACGGTGGTGCGCAATGACAAGAATGAGCTCATCCCTCAGCGCACCGTCACTGGTTGGTGTATGTGTATCGACTATCGTCGACTCAATAAGGCCACCAAGAAAGACCATTTCCCCCTTCCGTTCATAGACGAAATGCTTGAACGGTTAGACAAACACTCCTTCTTCTGCTTCCTTGATGGTTACTCTGGGTATCACCAAATTCCTATCCATCCAGACGACCAGAGTAAAACCACGTTCACATGCCCCTATGGGACATACGCCTATCGGCGAATGTCCTTCGGGCTGTGCAACGCACCTGCCTCTTTCCAGCGTTGCGTGATGTCCATCTTCTCCGACATGATTGAGGAGATTATGGAAGTGTTCATGGACGATTTCTCAGTTTATGGAAGGATCTTTACCGAATGTTTGAAAAATCTTGACAAGGTCCTCCAGATGTGTGAAGAGAAACACCTTGTTTTGAACTGGGAAAAGTGCCATTTTATGGTGCGAGAGGGGATTGTCCAAGGACATAGGGTGTTAGAACGTGGGATCGAGGTAGATAGAGCAAAGATAGAAGTGATCGTGCAACTTCCACCTCCCACAAACGTTAAGGGGATCCGTAGCTTCCTTGGCCATGCCGGATTCTATAGGTGTTTTATCAAAAACTTCTCCCAGATATCTCGGCCCTTGACCAATCTTTTAGCCAAAGATGCCCCCTTCGTTTTTGATGAGGAGTGCTATGCCGCATTTCACACCCTCAAAAAGGCACTCATCTCCGCTCCCATCATCCAGCCTCCCGACTGGAGCATCCCATTTGAAATCATGAGCGATGCGAGCGACTATGCCGTAGGAGCTGTGCTGGGCCAAACTAAGGACAGGAAGCACTATGCTATCTCATACGCTAGCAAAACGCTCACCGGCCCTCAGCTCAACTACGCGACCACGGAAAAGGAACTCTTAGCGGTCGTATTTGCTATAGACAAATTCCGGTCCTACCTAGTCGGGGCAAAGGTTATAGTCTATTCCGATCACGCTGCTCTGAAGTACCTTCTGACCAAAAAGGATGCAAAACCGAGACTCATCCGCTGGATTCTTCTACTCCAAGAATTTGACATTGAGATAAAAGATAAGAAAGGAGTAGAGAACTCAGTGGCTGACCATCTGTCCCGGATGCAAGTCCCGTCCGATCTCCCAATCGACGATTACTTGCGGGATGACACCCTCCTTAAGGTCACCACAGGCGATCCGTGGTATGTCAATATAGTAAACTATATGGTAATAGGGTATGTTCCCCTTGGAGAAAATCGGAAATGGCTAGCATATGAGAGCCGACTCCATCTTTGGGACGACCCGTATCTCTTCAGGATCTGTAGTGACGGACTCCTCAGAAGATGCATACCCACACATGAGGCCTATAAAATCCTGGAGAGATGCCACGCGGCCCCGTACGGACGACACTACGGTGCATTCTGGACCAATGCTAAAGTCTGGCAGTGCGGTTTTTACTGGCCCAGCATGTATGAGGATGCGAGAGCATTTGAAATGCGGTGCCCCCACTGCCAGAAACATGGGAACATCAATACTAGAGACGCAATGCCACTCACTAATGGGTCCTTTCCCAAACTCCGAGGGTTGTCAATTCATCCTAGTAGCAGTGGAAGCCTTGCCTTGCTTAGCTAAGTGTGTAGAAGCCTTGCCTTGCTTAGCTGCTGACTCTAAGAACGCGAGACGAATGTTTCATGAGGTTATATTCCCCCGTTTTGGCGTTCCTAGAATAGTCATTAGTGATGGCGGCTCCCACTTCATAGATTTAGCCTTCCGTAAGTATCTCTCAAGTTTGGTGGTGCAGCATAACGTAGCCACACCCTATCACCCCCAAACGAGCGGTCAGGCAGAAACCTCCAATAAACAAATCAAAAATATCCTGCAAAAGACCGGAAATGGGATGGGCAAGCAATGGAAGGATAAACTTCCAGATGCACTCTGGGCTTACCGCACGGCCTATAAGACACCCATAGGCATGACCCCATATCAACTAATCTATGGCAAGACCTGCCATTTACCTGTAGAAATGGAGTTTAGAGCTCACTGGGCCATTAGGAAGTGGGGTATGGACCTCCCAGCTGTCGGCCTCAAACGGAAGATCCAGCTGGCCGAGCTAGATGAGATGAGGGAAAGAGCATACCACAGCCCCCGGCAATACAAGGAACGGACCAAGAGATGGCATGACAAAAGGATCAAGGTCAAAACGTTCAAGCCGGGAGACAAGGTTCTCGTTTTCAATTCCCGTGTCAAACTTTTTGGTCACGGGAAGCTAAGGAGCAAATGGGACGTCCCGTTCACAGTAATTAACGCTGCACCTCACGGGGCCATCACATTGCAAGACAAAGATGGGAATGTTTTCAAGGTGAACGGGCAACGGTTGAAGGTTTTCCTGGAGCCTGAGCCTCCGCCACTCGACGACTTAGATGTTGTCGAGTTCGTGGAACTCTAAAACCCGTCCGTAGGATTATGGCCCAATACCTCCATGTACATACCTGCTGGGCCAAAACCTCTTGAACCCCTAAAACCCTTGACCAGAGAACAAAACTCAACCTGGCTCGCACCCCTGGGGCCCCGGAGGCCAGTTCGGCCGAACCAAGCCAGTTCGGGCGAACTGGCCAGTTCGCCCGAACCCTAGGGTTCGGCCGAACCAGGTCCCCTGCCCCCCCGTGTAGATAATTGACTCTAAACTCATCTACAGTTGATGCTATCCCGAAACTCGCGAGGGAAACGCCAGGAAACTCGTTTTTCCTGGTCAAAAATCCCCGATAAAACCCGGAGTCCCTCTCTCATCTTTTCCATCTCATCTACAACCTCTCTAGCCCATACACACAGCCACCATGCCTTCCTCTTCATCCAAGGCTGAATCCTCGGCTAGGGGCTCAAGCCCCGCTAGCCGGAACAGCGAGTCTTCATGGCCCGAGCAGGCCTACCGCATCGCCGACGTCGGCTCGCTCGATGAGGGAAGGCGCGGGAGGACGCCCACTCGCACAGCCACGCCACGTGCCGACTCCCCGCGCCGTGCTGCCATAGAGGACCTCCTTGCTCCTCTGAAAGGAATCAAGAAGCCACCACGCTCGCCATCGCCAAGACCCAGCACGGGGCAGCTGCGCCTAAGATCGTCATCCTCTTTGAGGGTGCCGAACTTCGCCGCGATGGTGCCCAAGGAGGAGGCACCGGAGATCAAGCCGAGCATCCCGCTGCGATTCACCATTAAGGGTGAGTGCACCGCGATGGGGTACGGCAAGGTCCTCGTCCCGCTGCTGAACCGGGACGAGCTGGGGCTAGTTGAATCATCCCAGTCCTCTCCCCCATGGCGCCATCCCAAGGTCCGGCGCCACAGGCAGCCACCCCCATCAACGGGCTGCCCGGGGACATGGAGTTCTCCGAGGAGGAGGACGGCGAGGAAGAGGAGGAGAAGCCGCCCACCATGGAGAAGCCTGAAGGAGGAGCTGGTGCTAGCACAGAAGAGGATTAACCACCTAGACGAGAAGGTGGCGGAAGCCGAGCTCGCTCGCATGGAGTCGGGGGACAAGATGGAAGTCCTCCGCAAGGCCCTGTGTGCGAAGCTCAAGAGGCTTTTCAAGGCCACGGAACATGAGAATCTCTATGGACCGGAGTAGTGCCCCGTGGTCGTTTCGTTTAGATAGAGCACCGTTAGTTTAGTTAATTGGTTTGCTAGTTGTTTGATTCATTTAATTTTCCTTAGATCAATGTTTAGGGTGCTCTGTATTTATTTCCCTTCAATTTATCTGTTTTCAATCTTAGTTCGATGAATGTTGGCACTCCTTACGGCCTACAGATAAATCTTCAAGCGGACGAATACCGATGTAGCTTTCACCCGGGAGTATTCCAAGGTATCGATTTCCACGGAGAACGAGAAGTGTACTAATTCTAAACTAAGTTGTTCTGGGTAGATGGAATGGAGTGAATGGTATGGATAAGGTGGATGACAACAATAAAGAGAGAAGAGGAGTGATAGGAGGGTAGAGAGGGTACGAGTCTGGTAGAGGTATTCTACTGATTGATCGAGCAGATAATTTATTAAGCAGAATGCTCAATTAATCAGAGAGAGATACAAGAGTTACCAGACACGACCTGGATGTTACTCGAAGTGAAGCCGCATTCGTAGAGGTACAGCGGGAAGAGGGGCCGACACTCTAGCTCCTCTCCGGGACGCTCACCTCTCCTCTCTCCCTATTCTACTGATACAAGTGGAGAACTAACAGTGCTTCGCCTGCACTCTACTCTTGTGTTGTGTGTCTTTGCAGGTGAAACCAGGCCTCTATTTATAGTGGCAGAGGTCGGTTTGGAGGTTGAGCACCGGCCAAGCAACTGGGAGGCGGTGCCAGCCTGTTCGGGCGAACTTCCCGGTTCGGGCGAACTGGAGAGTTCGGCCGAACCGGTGGATGCACCGCCATCAGCTCCAAGGGCTGAGATTTGCCCTAGTGAGGCGGTTCCCAGCTGGGGGCGGTTCGGCCTAACCCAGCAGTTTGGCCGAACTGGGATGGAGGCCCGGTTCTGTCCCCTGGCGCTGCCTCTGGTCCTGGACCCCTCCTGGGCCTATTCTCTGGTGATGGTCTTTGTGTATTTTGGCCCAGAAGTGATGTTGTCGCGGCCAGGGATGAGATGGCTACTGTCCATCCGTCGTTTGTCGTGTTCGTTTGATGCTCGTGGACGTGGACGACTCCCGGTGGCATGCATGGCTAAGGGGGATAACCGCCCGAATCGTGTCGTTCGGCCGAATCGGTCATTTCCGACCCCTATAGCTCCTGTTTCTCCATTTTGTACCCGCATACGGGACAATCACCAAAACTTGTGGAAATGGTTAGTAATTAGTCCTATAGCTATGGTGTGTGTCTCCGTTATTTTTATACTCGGCTGGAGGTCGGAAATCGGTCAGTAACGACCGCCAACAAGCTCCCCCAAACTTAGATCTTTGCTCGTCCCGAGTAAAGAAATTGAAATAAGAGCAAGTCTAAGGCAAGGTTCTTTTATAATCATGAATACTTGCATATTGAATGATCCAAACTTTTCTCCATACCTGTGAATTTTGTAGTGGTTATTCCCTGAATCTTGGGCGGTTGACGAATGGAATGATTCTTACAGCGAGATCCTCTTGCTCATCATGCACTTGGGGTTTTCTTTATTTTCACAAGCAAATAACTCTTGTCCCTTCATCCTAATTCTCTCAAATCTCTGGAGTCACTCCTTTTCACACACTCTCTTTTGTATTTTCTTTGTCTCTCAGGTGATAGCCTTGTCATGTCATGTATTTCTGTCGAGCCGAAGATTGGTTCCTGGATTGTTCACCATCGCCCTTGATCGGTTGCAAGTTAAGGATGCAGAGTTCATGTCGGTCCTCAGCCTCGTGACCCCCCTTTTTTCTTTTCTCTTCCCTTTTTGGGAATTTTCTTTTTCTTTCTCTCTTTTTTTTCATTTGGACTTTCACGAGTCCTTTATTTGGCTTATCCACTCCAAGCCACTTTCCTCGGTTCCACTAGCTTGTGGCCCTTTTTCCACGAAGGAGGCAAGGCCGGCCTATACAAACGATCCGCGGCTTACCACAAACACGGTAGCTCACCGGCGACGCCTAGCCGTCTAGGAGGCTTCACCTCCAAGAGTAACAAATGCTTCAATGGTTGCTAGACTTCACCGCAAGTGCTCAAGCTATGGATTCACTCTTTGCTGTTGCAATTAGCTCTAGCAAGCTTTCTCTAGCTCACTCACAAGATCTCTCTCAACCCAAATCCAAAGATATTGATAGAATCAATCAACTCTCACAAAGAGAGGTTTGGGGAGAGCTTGCTGGTGCTTGGGAAGGCTCTAGGCGTGCAAGGAAGGCAAGGGAACCAGCAGCCCTCAAAGGAGAGGGCCAAGGGGTATAAATACCCCAAACTCCCAAACTAGCCGTTATAGCCGTTGGAAACCGGTCAGACCGGTTTCCCAAACCGGTCAGACCGGTTTGGGTCCTGACTGCCCACTAAGTCCCAAACACTACACTCTCAAGGCTATCTCACAAGGGTTGATCTATTGAGCACTTTTTGGTGTTGTCAATCAACTAATGTTGCATCCCTCTTGATAGTACGGCATTCCTATACTCAAGAAATTAAATAGCAAATAAATCTTCCTCTTGAGCTTCTAAGTCTTTGATGATGCCATACATGATCATTCTCACTTTGAGGGCTTCAACATTCTTTTCTTGCTTGAGCAAATCCAATCTTGAGCTAGGCTTAGAATTTCCATGTGTATGGATCAATTCTTAAGCCCTTCCAATATATGATCAATAAAGAATTAGACGCATTGCATAGCTTCACTCGTAAGGCTTGATTAGTGCATAGAGATTAAACCATGATGCTAGTCTTCACCCTAGCAAAGTCCCTCGGCTACAAGACCAACTTGCCCTTCTCTTTGCTTGGTACCTGGACACTCCCATCTAGCTTAACTCTTTCACCATATCTAGCCACTTTGAGCTCCACTTTACATTGCATCATCATGAATACCACTTTGAAATCCATGTCTTCAATTAAGTTATCCCATACCATCACTTGTTTGCTTTTATGTCATTTGTACCAACAATGAGCTCTCATTCTTCAACAAGTATGTTTCATGATTATCCATAAGAATAAGACGCTGCTCATATACTTAAACAAACAAGTTAAATTACAAATCATGTTGTCATCCAAAATCACCAAAACAATTAAGTGCCTAGATGCACTTTCAATCTCCCCCTTTTTGGTGATTGATGACAACATGATTAAAGCTTACAAATAGATATGAAATATAAGCTCTAGATGATTGAGATATATGGTGAGCTCCCCCTCAATATGTGCTTTGAATAGAATTTCAAAAATTTGACCTCAAATGCCAAAGCACAAAAATCAATAAAAATGAGAGCTCCCCCTATATCTCAGCATCCAACATGTGCAACAAGTGTGTGTGACAATATAAAATAACCCGTGATGCATATGACATGTATATCAATCAATATCATAGAAGAAGAGGTGTATGTGCTGTCTCAGGCCAACCCGGTCAGACCGGTTTGGCAAACCGGTCAGACCGGTTTTGCCCAGACAGCACATGTGAAACAACATCTCATCAACCATCACATGCGCATCACACTAACAAATTGTCACTTAGGATACATAAATAAGTTCAACACACAGAGTAGCACACATTACAAGTTCTCAAGTCCACAAAGAGATAAAGTACGAATTTATTACTTCCAAACTCATAAGCGACTACAAGTCTAAAGTCCACAAATAGATAAAGTACAAATTTATTACATCCAAGTTCATAAACGACTACAAGACTAGAAACTAGGCTTTAATCCATCCTTCTCCCCCTTTGTCATCAATCATCCATAAAGGGCCTGAAGAAGCTTGTAGTCGTACTCCCATCATGTTTCCAATCATCTCCGCCACTAGAAGGTCGGGCTATGATCATCTGACGAAGAACGGCTATGATCATCTGACGAAGAGGTAGTCCAATGAAAACCTTCACTCAATTCAAGATATATATGTGATAGATCTAGAGCGATGTACTAGACATGGAGGAAGATGTGGAAGATCAAAGCATACCATGACCAGGAGCAGAAGTGGGTCCGAAGATAGAAGCAGCTGCCTGTGAAGCAAAGTCTCGGGAGTAGGAGATGGAGCACACAAAAACTAAAGTCCTGCCATAGAAGATCCGGTGCCACCATATGCATATGACGAAGATGGAATGCTAGGAGCTGCATAGGTGGGTCCTGGAGGTGCAAACCCGATCGAGGAACCAAACAAGTCACCCTCTGAAGTAGGAGTGAAAGTGTAAGTCCCTGGAGCACTAGCAAACTGAGTAGGAGGAGGTGGTCCTGGCTGTGTGCTCGATCCAACGTGTCCATACCCAAAAATGTCACCATACTCCTCAAAGTACCCCGCATTCATGTGATCTGTCATGATACCGTAATGCACGGATGAGCCAAAGTATGGGGATTCTGACGACTCAGTTGGATAGACTTGTTTGCCATCCTTGTACGCAGTGCGGCCATTAGATTTGCTATCTGGAGCACGAATTAAACTTCCATAGTTACATCAATGCCCAAGATCATTTCTAAGCTGACCTTTGCAAATACCAGTGAACATGGAGATGAACTTCCGAATAGGAGAAGTCCTTCGCTCAGGATATGAGCTGCTGCCAGGCCCAAACCGGTCAGACCGGTTTGGGGAACCGGTCAGACCGGTTTGCCCCGGCTGCAGCTGACTATGCTGCTGCTGCTGAGTGACATCTCCCTACTGAGTCGGCTGCGGCTGCTGAACATGTGGCTGCTGAGGAGGCTCATCTTGTGTAGGAGAGGGCATCCGAAACTTGTGGGGCACAGGAGGACGCAAAGGCTTGTGTTGAGTATCCTTCTGAATCTTGAATCTTCAGGTTTGTGACCCTCTCAATGATAAGCATGATGTAAGGGCTGTAGGCACAAATCTTCTGAGGACTCTCAGAGATGGTCTTGATCTCCTGCCATATAAAATCTGCAACACTAAAGGGAGGTGTCTCCTCTCCAATCCTCAAATAATACATCAAATTTCTCATGTAAAGAGAGATATCTGAGGTGTTGCCATCTCTAGGGGTGAGTGTCTTGCAAAGCATCCGGTACAGTGTCCCATAATATGTGTATAGACCACTCACTTTCCCCCAGCTGCCATTCTGATTTCTTGGATACATGAACTTCAAATCTGATGCTTCTAGAACGCCGCTGTCATGTATCTTCACTGTATTATCATCCTCATGAGCGATTCTAAAGAGGGAGACAAAATCAGAATAAGTGATGTGATAGCGTTGTCCCTCTGTCATCCAATGCATAGCCCTCTCCTGCATACCACCCTCCTCGTGGTATCCAAAGAACACAGTAGCATAGAACTGAGCAATAACTTCCTTGTTCCAGCTGTGCCTGAAGCCCATGAGATTTTTTACCCTCTTTTCAGAACAGACTCTAATAATCTCATTGAACACTGGGTTGTCTTGCTTGACCATGTACTCCCAATCAATGTACTGAGCATCAGATGTGATCTTGGTCTTCTTCATGATAGCTGTGGCATAGAAATCCTGCTGAAAAAGAGTCCAAAATCTATAGTCAGTGGCTGTCCTATCCACATCCAGTGGACTAGTCCTCCTCAACCGCCTGACAACATCTTTCATCCCACTAGCAAGATAATCTGTCACTCTTCTGCTAGCTGGGCCAGTGGGTCTGCAAATCTCAAGAATGAGAGGAGCATCTGCCTCAGGTGAATCATCATCTTCTCCTTCTTCTTCTTCATCATTTCCCGCTGCCATTTCTTCCTCATCATCATTAATATCCACATGTGGTTCCACCCGATACTGCTCATCCTCAACATCATCACTAGAAGTGGTGTTCTCCACTACATCCACTTCTTCTATATCCTGCTCAGCTGCTCTCTTAGGCCTCCTAGGCCTCAAATTTCTGCTGCTCGCTGCCTGAGAGCTGCTGCCAATGGAAGGGTCGTGACGCCCCTTTTTGACTCGATCGGCATGAGGTCCCTTTGGCATAATTTCTGTCCTTCCTGGGTTCATAAGATAGCAAAGCATGATATAAGTCCCCAGAAAAAGATTGATAAAGATTTGATCAACATGAGAGCATCCA
Source organism: Echinochloa crus-galli (assembly GCA_900205405.1). Classification (NCBI taxonomy): domain Eukaryota; kingdom Viridiplantae; phylum Streptophyta; class Magnoliopsida; order Poales; family Poaceae; genus Echinochloa; species Echinochloa crus-galli. The sequence continues at coordinate 1,401,065 of OAMR01000047.1, forward strand.
ACAAGTTTTGGATCAGCTCAGAGCCAAACCGGTCAGACCGGTTTGCCAAACCGGTCAGACCGGTTTTGCTTGCGCTGAGCCAAAACCAGTTGGCGACCAATCTAGACAGAGCATGATCAAGAGATTGATATGAAATTGATAAAGATGATATCCCTAGTCCATATGAGAGCCAACACGGTGCAAAATAGGTACTTGGGCTGCCTCTGCACTGGTCAGCCCAAACCGGTCAGACCGGTTTGTGCAGTGAGAGCACAAATCGTCGGTCCGCAAAATGTAGCCAACCAAATCGAATCATCTCTTAGGGATAGGTTCCTAGATATGCCAGAAGATGTTCTACCAAAGGGTTTCGAAAGATATTCATCCAATGAGTAGATCGGGCGATGGGAAGATTTGAATACCTTGAGACCCAAGAACTCGACGGGAAAGAGGATTTCTGATCCAAGATTGATGGGGAACCAATCTAGCAGCCTTGGGGCACTCCAAATCCGAAGAGGAAACGCCTTTTCCTTGGTTGAATCTCCAAATCGCCAATGGGGCGCCTCTCTCGGTGAAGAACAGGAGAGAGAGAGGGAAGGGGATGAATGGATATGAGAGAGAAGAGAGGGAATCACGGGAGGAGTTAAATCCACGTGGGCCCGCTGTCCTGGCCAAACCGGTCAGACCGGTTTGGGAAACCGGTCAGACCGGTTTCACCCAGGCAGCTGGCACTTATCCAATTTTTGTGGAATTAAGCTCCGATGATAGTTCACTTGACCTGAGAAAGTGTATGATGAACAATATCTCCAATATCTCAAGGTTTTCCATATAAGAGATAGGTTTCCAATAAATCCATTTTCTTTCGTTTCTTCCGAAAGATATGGGAGAAGATAGATAGATAAAGCTATTATGGACTTGAGAAAATCTCACTATTTGTGACTAGCCATCAATCAAGCAAGGTTAACTATAGTCAGAAATAGATCAACAAAGGTCAAAAGACCAAAATCCAACCATTTTCAAAAACACATACAACCTATCATGCTAGTTGAGTTTTCCAAAAACTTATTCTATGTCACATAAGCACATGCACTTACATTGGATTAAGGACCAATTTTAGCATATTTGGCTCACATCCCACAACTTTCGACACCAAGTCAATAGTTCATAAGATGTCAAACAAATATCTAAATAGGTACGCACGAATGACACACAATATAAATGCATGCACATGCACACACTAGCATAATAGAGCCTAGATGCACAAGGTAAAAACTAGTTCATCGAAAACATACCTTAGCCTCTAGTTGCCCATGATGTGCAATATAATCAATATTAATCCTCATGCTTTCCCTCATAATGATAAGAATTTGACAAGAGAGAGAAAACATTAATTTGCACAACATTTAATTTCATATTTAATGACCATTGAATGTGGATGGAAAATAGGTCATAAAATATGAATTCTTATAATATAGACCAAATTCCCTTTTATTTAGTGCATGTGTGACAAGGTGGATGAAATAAGCTCATATGCACTAATTTGAACAAAAAGATCAATTCAAGAAATTTAAGCTATATTATGGTGAGTTGTCAAGGCATAAATTAGGAATGCAATCCAAGAAATGTAGTGATACTTTTTTACCGTCTTGAATCAAAGATTGAACTTGACAACTTGAGTTGAGAGACTTAACCTCTCATGGTTGAGACTACAAGTTCACTAAAAGAAACGTTAGTCTCAAGGACACGAATGTTGAAATAATCTCCCCCTAAATACGTGCATCATGAGTGGATGACATGTAACATGCACATGGTCTTGTTAAGGACTTGGGAGAATTAGGTCAACATTCGGTCAACGGCACAAATTTAGTTTGCTCAATTAGAAATGTGCCAAGAAAACTTACTATCACATAGATGTGAGTCGATGTACATATGCCAGAACTTACTACCACATAGGTGCAAGTTGATGTACATATGCCAAAATGATATCCCATTGAATTAGCTCAATTTCACACTTGATTGCCAATGTTGCAATGTTCTGGGCCAAACCGGTCAGACCGGTTTGAGAAACTGGTCAGACCGGTTTCACAGGAAGTTCTCTACCTCGGATCTTCCGGTCTTGCGTCGGATCTTCCGGCCACTCCGGATCATCCGGCCCTGCAAAACTCAAGACCGAGCCGCTCGGAACATGTGGTCGGATCTTCCGGCCACTCCGGATCATCCGGCCCTGCAAAACTCAAGACCGAGCCGCTCGGAACATGTGGTCGGATCTTCCGGCCCTAGTGTCGGAACTTGCATTGTCTTTCCTAAAATTGACAATCTTTGCTCTATTGGAGAGCCATTAAACGCATCTCATGGCATATGTTGTATAATACTTAACATGATAACTTGAGATGAGACATGTACTTGGTTATCACGTAGTGTAAATGTGATGTGCATATGCCAAAAGTGAGAAGTTTATGAAATAAATTACTTGCGTCTCCAATTCTCTTGAGTGTGCTGAAGTTGTATGTATCTGGGCCAAACCGGTCAGACCGGTTTGGTAAACCGGTCAGACCGGTTTTGCCAGACTCAGCCACTTCAGCGGAAATCTCTGACCCAGATGACAATTTCCGTCAAATGCGACGGAAATATCCGGTAGTTTGGCGGAAATATCCGGTATTGCACAGCCAAACATTCGCTTTTGAGTTTCTTGCATCAGAGATTGGTTTCTTACAAATTTGACTCAATATTGCTCCAAAAGAGAGAGCGATTAGGAGCACCATATGGTATATGTGAAACAACGAACAAGAAGGTAGTCTAAGCCACTATCAAGTATCACAAGTTCTGCAGAAACACACAAATATGTATATGACCCCCTCTACGAGTGACAAAGACTTAATCAATTTAAGCACATAGTTACCGAGATGACATTGGGTTTAGAGTATAGAGCGGAAGCAACTTTTCTTGGCTTGCCATTTGATCATTAGTCATTTCATTCAAACCAAGCTTCCAATGCATCTCGTGATCCCTACAATCTCATCAAGCATGCTTTGGTACCCAACTCATGTTGGGTCCGACAATGTTAGTCCTAATATGCCTAGGGACCCAAATAGCTCTTGTGCCATTCTTTGGAGAACTAATCACCTTGGAAGCACAAGAGGCAATTGGGGTCTTTCCAAGCTTTACATGATTGGAATGGACACGATCGGGTTTAGGGATTTTACCATCAGACAATCTTTACCTAGATGTCCTTTTTCCCAACATGAGAAGCATGTTTTGTGCTTGATGTTGGTTGCCTTCTTCTCGGGTTCCTTGTTTGCCAATTCTCCATTGAATCTTGCTTGTGCCTTGAGAAAGCCTTTGTTGAGCTTGATGAAAGGCTTCTCTTGGTATGGTCCCACCTTGTTTGGACACAAAGCAATCCCATACCTATTTAGACAAGCTTCTTCTTGTTGAGATCTCCTTTTCTTCATGCTTCTTTGTCTTTTGGAGAGAGTTGGCTTGCCTTCTTTCTTGGTTTGAGCCAACTTTTCACTTTTTTCTTGATCTTGGCTCGTGTTGGACTTGACTTGATTTATGCAAGGGCTTTGCACGGTTGATACCTTCTCAAGCTTCTTCACCATGGTCTCAAGGTTATCTTGAGAAGGTTGTGCATTGCACTTGCTTTCAAGTGTTGTCAAGTCCCTTGTGAGTCTTTCCACCTCTTGCTTGAGTTCCTCATTTTCCTTGGCAATGAGGTCGTCACAAGACTCTACACACACTTCATCATACCAAGATCGTTTTGCTTGAGAGCAACAAGGGTTAGCACATGATAGGTTATATTGAATTGGAAGACATGTGCATATGTGGGTTTGAGATTCAATAGATTTTAATGAATTAATCATAATCTCATGAGCAATATCTAATGAAGCATATGATTCCACAAGTTCTTCATGAGAACACAAAAGTTCATCATGCTTCACTTGTAGCATCTCATGCTTGCTAGCAATTAATTCCAATTTATCCTTGAGCACTTTGTTTTCTTTGTCTATGGAAGCCATATGAATAGCATCACAAGCATAATCATCAACAATTGCATCATATTTGAGCTGTCACTAGCTAGTGGCTCATAGGTTACCTCACACGAAGTCGACATCTTTCCTCACGGCGGTTAAGCTTGGATGTGAGGCCAAGCTCTGATACCAATTGAAAGGACCTTGATGTCACCTAGAGGGGGGGTGAATAGGTGAATCTGCAATTTACAAATTTTTTTCACACTGTCAGTACCAAACCGGTCAGACCGGTTTCCCAAACCGGTCAGACCGGTTTGGGGTCAGGAACTCAACACAGTACAAAAGCGGTCAGACCGGTTTACCAAACCGGTCAGACCGGTTTCCTGCAGAAACACACAAATATGTATATGACCCCCTCTACGAATTCTAGCACAAACCAAACTTGTTTTGTAGCTCCTGTAGGTGATTTCTAGCAGGTTCACAAAGTCCCTGCACACGAGTAGAGTACAACCAAGTAGATCGAAGCGGAAGCAAAGATAAATGCTAGAATTGAACTTGTGAGGCAAATCAAATGGGAGAGACAAGGATTTGTTTCCCGAAGTTCGGATTCACCAATGCCACAAAGGCCGTCACAAAGACAAGGTGAATCCTACTCTCCGTTGAGGGCCTACGAAAGGCGGGCTTATCCACTCCAAGCCACTTTCCTCGGTTCCACTAGCTTGTGGCCCTTTTCCACGAAGGAGGCAAGGCCGGCCTATACAAATGATCCGCGGCTTACCACAAACACGGTAGCTCATCGGCAACGCCTAGCCGTCTAGTAGACTTCACCTCCAAGAGTTACAAATGCTTCAATGGTTGCTAGACTTCACCGCAAGTGCTCAAGCTATGGATTCACTCTTTGCTGTTGCAATTAGCTCTAGCAAGCTTTCTCTAGCTCACACACAAGATCTCTCTCAACCCAAATCTAAGGATATGAACAAATCACTCAACTCTCACAAAGAGTGGTTTGGGGAGAGCTTGCTGGTGCTTGGGAAGGCTCTAGGCATGCAAGAAAGGCAAGGGAACCAGCAGCCCTCAAAGGAGAGGGCCAAGGGGTATAAATACCCCAAACTCCCAAACTAGCCGTTATAGCCGTTGGAAACCGGTCAGACCGGTTTCCCAAACCGGTCAGACCGGTTTGGGTCCTGACAGCACACTAACCCCAAACACTACACTCTCAAGGCTATCTCACAAGGGTTGATCTATTGAGCACTTTGGTGTTATCCCACAACTAAATGTTGCATCCCTCTTGATAGTACGGCATTCCTATACTCAAGAAATTAAATAGCAAATAAATCTTCCTCTTGAGCTTCTAAGTCTTCAACGATGCCATACATGATTATTCTCATCATTGAGGGCTTCAACATTCTTTTCTTGCTTGAGCAAATCCAATCTTGAGCTAGGCTTAGAATTTCCAAGTGTATGGACCAATTCATAAGCCATTCCAATATATGATCAATAAAGAATTAGACGCATTGCATAGCTTCACTCGTAAGGCTTGATTAGTGCATAGAGATTAAACCATGATGCTAGTCTTCACCCTAGCAAAGTCCCTCGGCTACAAGACCAACTTGCCCTTCTCTTTGCTTGGTACCTGGACACTCCCATCTAGCTTAACTCTTTCACCATATCTAGCCACTTGAGATCCACTTTGTATTGCATCATCATGTATACCACATTGAAATCCATTGCTTCAATTTTCTTGAAATATCTTCAATTAAATTGTCCCATTAATCTTTGACAAGTATCTTCTAGGTGAGATCAACTAATCATGCATAAGCTCTTGTCTCTTTTGTCACTTTTGCTCACTTGTCACTATTCATCTTTTTCTATCATGGGATTACCATCACTTGTTTGCTTTTATGTTCTTTATACCAACAATGAGCTCTCATTCTTCAAGAAATATGTCTCATAAATGTCCATAAGAATAAAACCCTGCTCATATACTTAAACAAACAAGTTAAATCATTAATCATGTTGTCATCCAAAATCACCAAAACAATTAAGTGCCTAGATGCACTTTCAGTGACCCCTTTTCTTTTCTCTTCCCTTTTTGGGATTTTTTTTGCATTTGGACTTTCACGAGTCCTTTATTTCTTTCCGGGTATCACCGAGGCATGAGGGCTTCTACTATGCTCTGATAACGATTTGCTTGCAACAGATTTGAGGCAATGTAACCATCTCTTGGGGACTCAAAATTCGACAAGGCATTATACTAGTCATGGCAGGTTTCAGGAGTAAACTCTCAAGTATATGTGTAATGTAGCACTTGTGGATAGGATGAAGGGATATAGTATGGTTTTTATATTTTCAAAATTAAATTCTCCCGAATGTAAGAATGGACAAGTGATTCGTTTTATCAAGTCATATCACAATCATCAACAACTTAGACCAAGGGGGTTCCTATCATGAGAAATTTTCACAAGTACCAGATACTAGGTTTGAATCAAACAACAGGCGAGTTTATGATATAAAAGAAAGACCGAGTTCGTTCGTTTATGTGATGCATGCAATTTTTAAAATTACGAACGTGACAACACAGGAAAGTAAACAGGGGGGAGAAGGTGCAAACCAGCGTGCAGGTGTGCGAGCGAGGCGTGACAAGCCGGTTCGGCCGAACTGGTTGGTTCGGCCGAACTGGCCCTCGTGCGCTCCCTCGGTCCTTTTCGCTCCTGTATCATTCCTGTACTCGTGTATCTTCTCTGTTAGACAGGGGATTCTCCGGTTGGCTCAAATGCACCAACCGGAGCAGCAATTTTATTCTTTTTCTTGCAAACAATTCTATGTTTATTTATTCATCGAACTAAGATTGAAAACAAATAATTGAAGGGAAATAAATGCCAAGCACCCTAAACATTGATCTAAGGAAAATTAAATGAATCAAACAACTAGCAAACCAATTAACTAACGATGCTCTATCTAAAAACGAAACGACCGCGGGACACTACTCCGGTCCATAGAGATTCTCGTGTCCCGTGGCCTTGAAAAGCCTCTTGAGCTTCGCACACAGGGCCTTGCGGAGGACTTCCATCTTTTCCCCCGACTCCATGCGAGCGAGCTCGGCTTCCGCCACCTTCTCGTCTAGGTGGTTGATCCTCTGTTGTGCTAGCACCAGCTCCTCCTTCAGGCTCTCTATGGTGGGCGGCTTCTCCTCTTCTTCCTCGCCGTCCTCCTCCTCGGAGAACTCCATATCCCCGGGCAGCCCGTTGACGGGCGGTGGCTGCCTGTGGCGCCGGACCTTGGGATGGCGCCATGGAGGAGAGGACTGGGACGATTCAGCTAGCCCCAGCTTGTCCCGGTTCAGCGGCGGGACGAGAACCTTGCCGTACCCCGTCACGGTGCGCTCACCCTTAATGGTGAATCGCAGTGGGATGCTCGGCTTGATCTCCGGTGCCTCCTCCTTGGGCACCATCGCGCCAAAGTTCGGCACCCTCGAAGAGGATGACGATCTTAGGCGCAGCTGCCCCGTGCTGGGTCTTGGTGATGGAGAGCATGGTGGCTTCTTGATTCCTTTCAGAGGAGCAAGGAGGTCCTCTATGGCAGCACGGCGCGGGGAGTTGGCACGTGGCGTGGCTGTGCGAGTGGGCGTCCTCCCCCGCCTTCCCTCGTCGAGCAAGTCGACGTCGGCGATGCGGTAGGCCTGCTCGGGCCATGAAGACTCGCCGTTCCGGCTAGCGGGGCTTGAGCCCCTAGCCGAGGATTCAGCCTTGGATGAAGAGGAAGGCATGGTGGCTGTGTGTATGGGCTAGAGAGGTTGTAGATGAGATGGAAAAGACGAGAGAGAGACTCCGGGTTTTATCGGGGATTTTTGATCGGGAAAAACGTGTTTCCCGACATTTCCCTCGCGAGTTTCGGGATAGCATCAACTGTAGATGAGTTCAGAGTCAATTATCTGCACGGGGGGCCAGGGGACCTGGTTCGGCCGAACCCTAGGGTGCGAGCCAGGTTGAGTTTTGTTCTCTAGTCAAGGGTTTTCGGGGTTCAAGAGGTTTTGGCCCAGCAGATATGTACATGGAGGTATTGGGTGATTATCAAATAGGCATTTAAAAGCAATTATTTACAATGTTTATTATATAATTCTTTATTTATTCCATGATATACTTAGGTTTATTTCTAATAAAGTTCCACGAGTTTTGGTGAGTGTTGTGTTTATAGGTACAATGTTTACAAATACGTGTTATTGGGGTCGGAAATGACAGAAACGGCCGAACGACACGTTCGGCCGGTTATCCCCCTTAGCCGTACAGGCCAGCGGGAGCCATCCACGTCACCGCCAACCGAACGAACACATCAAATTACAAGTGGACGACCGCCAACTCATCCCGGGCTGTGCCAACTCATTCTGGGCCGAATCAACGCAAGTCCACGCAACCAGAGGCAGCCCAGGAGGGGTCCAGAGGCAAAGGCGGCGCAGGGGAGGGCCGGCCACGGGCCGGGCCCGTTCGGTCGAACACGGCGGTTCGGCCGAACCGCCTCCCCTGGCCAAACCGCCTCCAGAAGCATATCCAGGCCGTCCAGAGCCAAGGCGGTGGGATGGACGGTTCGGCCGAACCGACCTGTTCAGCCGAACCGCCATCCTCGCCCGAAACGCCAGGGGGTACCCCCGCCAGGGGGTACCCCCTGGCTTCCTTGCCTCCTACTCCTCTCAACCGTCATTGCAAGCTATAAATAGAGGGCCACACTCTCACTTGTAACACACACTCAAAGCTAAGGAGCTTCCACTTCATTTCTAGTAGAGTAGGTTAGTTTAGTTGGGAGTTAGAGTCGAGTCGAGCTGTGCCTCGGAGGTTCCGGAGTCGTCTTCAGAAGCTCTGGTATTAGCTCTTGTATCTTTTACCTTTCTTTTGTATGACATTCAAGTTATCAATATAGTATCTACTTTATTCTACTTGTGCCTTATATAGTTGCTTCTACTTTAATCTAGTTGCTTCTATATCGTGTTTAGACTATAGTCGGTTCTAGTTCTTAGTGCTTGACTATAGTTGGCTCTTGTTCCTAGTGCTCTTAGTTCTTGCTTACGTCTCTGCCTTAATTGGTTCTTCGATTCTGCTCACACTAGCGGTTACTTGTCATTGGGGTGTGAGTAAGAGTTGCTTGCTTCTGCTAGCGAAGTAAGTAGTTATTGATCTGTGTAGGAGTGGTTCCTAGACTTGTCAGTAGGCTTAGTTTCTGCCCGTCGCAACGGAGGTGGTAGCTGGGAGGTGGTGACAGCCCTTCCGGTAGTTGTAGTCCATCACGTTAGTTCCGGTGTCCTAGGACCCAAGGTTCAGGGTAGTCGCCACCCCTTCTCATCCCTTTCTGTGTGTTCACCGGTTCCCTTGTCCCGAAGCTAAGACATTAGAGTTATCCCAGATCTCCTAGTGCTGGCTCTGTAGCCGCTGTATCTCTAAGCTAGAGTGACATAGGTAGATAAAGTATCCAGGAGTCCTCTATCTCTTCTCGTTGTCCTCCCAGCTATCTATCTCTTCTCTCCCTTACCTGAGTATCCCTTGAGCTGTGTGTCCGGTATATCCACTCCTATCCAATACCGTTACCCCCGGTCTTGTCTAGTCGTGTACCCTTCTCTGATAGTCTCAAATATCTGTTCACTAGTACATCTTGCCAAAGCTTCCTTGCGAAAATATAAATTACGATACCTCGGGATACTCTCAGGTGAAGTGCTACAGCGGTGATTCTGTGCGCTTGTAGAATATTTATATATCTTACTAAGCCATAAGAAAAACCACTGAAACACTCCTTACCCCAGTACCAGGATTCTCAATTCTGATATTGGATCGTAAGAAGTGCCAACAAGCATTTCTGGCGCCGTTGCCGGGGAAGCATTTGGCTAGATTACTTTTGAATTTTTATCTTGAGCTATCTTAGTTGAGTACCGCTACTCAAGCGGGTTTATCCTTGCTCTGTTCGTTGGTCTTTGTGGAACAGAGCAGTGCATGACTGGTTTCCAACTACCGTCAAACTTCCAAGAAAATCCGGAGTCACTTGTGAGGAAAGTACGACCCCGTGTTGTGCCTCCTCAGAAGCAACTGCTTCCGACGAACCCAGTCCTTCCCGTCGTTGACCAGGCTACATCGAGGGTGGCTGCCAAGACGATCCGTGAGTTCTCGGCTCCATCGAGCGAGAACGTACGTGTCGGACCAGCTCCGCTAGTCGGAGATGGCAACTTCGAGCTCAAGCCAGCCCTCATCAACATGGTTCAGACTAGCCCGTTCTGCGGCAAGCCACACGAAGATGCCAATGCCCATCTCCAGCATTTCCTGGAGATCTTCATCACCTTCACCATCCGCGGAGTAAGTATCGATGCCATTCGCCTTCGGTTATTTCCATTCTCATTATTAGGCAAGGCGAAACAATGGTTTTTCTCTTATTTCTTGCTCTAGCTTGTGCTCAAGTTCATTGCTAGTTTCCAGCAGTTAAAAGATGAAACAGTCCCGGAGGCATGGGATCGCCTCCAGGACTATATTTCTGCTTGTCCTCACTGTGGTATGCAGAATTGGTTCATAATCCAAACTTTCTATCACTGGCTGAGAAATTGTGCCCGTGAGTACCTGGATGCTGCTGCTGGAGGCTCGTTCTTCTCTCTTGAGGAGAGTCGTGCGAAGGCCCTCATAGAGAAGATGGTCGAGAATCAAGGTTGGGCCGATGACCGGACCCAACAGAAGACCCGAGGAGTTCACCAAGTTGAAGCACTGGACATACTCGCCGCCAAGATGGACCTCCTGATGAAGAAGCTGGACGCACGCATGACCTGCGAAGTCTGTGGCAACACTGGCCATTCGGGGAATGACTGCCCCGAAACGCGAGAAGATGCCCACTACGTCAACAACTCCAACAACAACGGGTACCGACCGAACAACTACGGGCACTCGAGGCTGGAATTGGCGCCCAAACCTCCCATTTGAGAGGCCTCCACAAGGTAACAATTACAATTCTAGCAACTTCAATAATCAGCCGTCTCTTAGAGATCTTGTGTTTGGCCAGATGAAAATAACTGAAAATATCAACAAAAAGCTTGCTGCTAATGATAAAACTCTAGAAAGCATAGACTCTAGGATGGAATCATTTTCTTCTGCTATGAAAAGTCAACTGAGCTTCAATAAAATGATAAAAACTCAAGTCGCTCAGTTAGCAGCTGCCGTCGCTCAGTTAGCTGCTGCTGTTCCTGTCACTGAATCGGGGAAGATTCCGGGGCAACCCGAGCCTTCCATCGAGACAGTGAATTCTATCACTACCAGGCATGGTAAGATGTCCCGTAGTGTACTCCGCACTAACCACGCAGGGAAGGTCGCACGCATCCAAGTGCCGACACCAAGATGGACCTACCTGCCAAGAGCTGCAAAAAGGGCGATCATCAAGACCTCTCCGGATAGGAAGGAAGATCCCGGAGTGCCAATCATTCAGTGCACGATCTGGAATCGTCGCATTGATGATGCTCTCTTTGATCTGGGGGCAAGCGTCAACATCATGTCCAAGGTACTATTTAAAAAGTTACGCTACCCTACTTTGTCACCTACAACTGCCTAGGTACAGCTTGCGGACTCAACCATCCGCTACCCCGAAGGGGCGATCGAGAATGTACCGGTCCGAATTTGGGGACGATATGTCCCTGTGGACTTCGTTGTCCTCGACACAGGGAATGATTGCTCGTTTTCCCTTGTGTTGGGCCGGCCGTTCTTGAACACCTCCCGGGCTAGAATCGATATGGATGCGAGAGAGATCTCATTCCGTATCGACGGAAGGTTGACATATTTCAAGTTTCAACCTCGGGAAGAAAGGAAGGCAGAGCCACTCACACCGGAGCAGAGGAGCGCCGAGTGTTTACTCAAGGCTCTCATTAATGGAGAGCTGGAAATACTCGGTGGCGAGCAGCTCAAGTGGAACGAGCCAACAAAACCAACAAATGCAGAAGAAATGGACTTTCTCGTAAAGAAATACGAGGAAGAGCAAGCCCTCTGGAATTCTCCAGAGATGCCGATCCCACCGCTACCAACACCGAAGAAGAAGAACAAGAAAATGTGGCGGAAGAAGGTTGCATCGTCCGAGTCATCCACTCCGGGACCGGACGATGACAAAAGCAATTGAAGACAGGAGAAGTCCCGCTCGCGGACTTAAAAGCTGAGCTCTCGCCGCGAGGAGAACCGGTATGTATCCCATATTTCCCTTCCAATTTTTTTATTTTTCAATTGCATTTGCATGTTTCCCTTTCCAAAATAAATGAACCACTTGAATAAAAATTTGAGAGAGAGTAGAAAAATGTTGCAAGCTTGGTTAAAAATAATTGGACACATGCTGAAATTTTACCTAGGGTGAATGTAATTGGTAACTTTTATCATTTTCACTCCTTCTAGAACATCTCCAATTATTTACCAGCACCAAACATGTCTACCCCACTAAAATGGCTGCAAACTCACCAATTGTCACAAAACATGGCAGCATGGGGGTGACTCCACTAAAACCAACTTTGGTCATGTCACATTTCCATCTCACCTACCAAAAACCACCAAAATGACCATCCCCTAGTGTTGGACCTAGGCCTTGAGCTTATGCTGGTGGGAGGCAGGATGTGCATGCAAAACATGGGGCGCTCAGGCGCCCTGGCCTGGTTCGGCCGAACCAGCCAGTTCGGCCGAACTGGCTGGTTCGGCCGAACCAGCCAGTTCGGCCGAACTGGCCCGGCTGCCCCTCCTCGCCTATAAATGCAGCCCTCACTCCTTTGTTTGCTGCACCATCTCACACACTCATCCATTCTGAAATTGCGGCTAGAAAGCTCTCTCTCTCTCTCTCTCTCTCATTTCTTTGCTCAAGTGCTTGCTCAAAGTTCTTGCTCAAGTTTTGGTTCACTTGCATAACCAGAAAATCCCAAAAATATTTTGCTTTTGTTGTAATCCTTGCGCAGAATTTCTGGATGATTTTGTGGTGGTCACCCACACCCACAAGAACGACTAACCTTTTGTGGTGGTTTGCATCCCCACAAGAACGACTAACTTTCCCGAACGACTGACTTGATTTTCTTGTGCTAACCATATTTATTCAGTCCTTCGGGTAGTTGTTGTGCAGTAACCTTTTGCAGGAATCATGTCGAAGTTCTTCACGTCACTCCGTCGTTCCGCCCGGCTAGGCCGACGATCGGACGATGCTGGGAGTTCCCCAGCTCCGTCCCGAGGCTCGAGCCGGATGGACACGGATGAGCAAAAAGCAGCTGGGTCGGGATGGGGCCATGCCACACCCCCGGCCAGGCAGCTCCTGAGTGAGAACGACATCAACCTCAGGACGGAGAGGGAACGGAACACCTTCAATGAGCTGCGGCTGAAGGCGTTCGAGCACACCCGTGTTTTTTGAGCAGGAGCTGCTCAGGATCACGGGTATGGACGAAGAATTCACAGAAGTTTTCCAGGCCATTGGCTGGGAAAATTTCTGGAACATCAACGAACAAGATTCGTACCTTCTCACCCTCGAATTTCTTTCGACTTTGGTTTCTGAGTCTGGGGGGATTCGTTTCCGATTCTTCAACCAAGAGTTCTTCTGCTCTTGGAGGGATTTTAGCTCGGGTCTCGGATTTGCATGCCGTTGTTCTTTAGACCTGAGCAAGGCTTTGAAAAGGTTTGATCGGGGAGGCTTTTGGAAAAAGATTTCAGGGAACAACAACTGTCATGCGCCACGCACGAATAGCATACATAATCCGACGTTGTGTTTCATGCATCGTTGGGTATCCATGACGGTGTTCCCCCGGGCAGATTTGCGCCCCGTCAACACTATCGAGTTGCGAGTTCTTTACGCCATGGTTAAGCAAATTCCTTATTCTCCTGTTAAAGACATGGTTGCTCACTGGCTGTCTCACATCTCTCGTACGGG
>OAMR01000047.1:1415174-1429961 GCA_900205405.1 Echinochloa crus-galli
ATACCAAAAGGCGTGATAAAGGAGGTTGCTAGTTGGTCAGAAACTTTCATCTTGATTTGGTGGAAACCAGAATAAGCATCAAGGAAACATAACAGCTCGCATCCTGCAGTTGAATCTACGATTTAATCGATTTTTGGTCTTTGTAGCCCATCACGTTAGTTCCGGTCCGTAGGATTCCCCAGTTGGGAAATAGTGGCACCCCTTCTCATCCCTTTCTGCGTGTCCACCGGTTCCCTTGTCCCGATGCTAATAACTCCCAACTATGCATGGAATGAATCATATGCCTCTCACCTTGGAAATGATGAATAGTTGCTCTGTCATTAATTTTGCAAGTACTTTGTTTCAACTAGTTGCTAGATTGTGCTTGAGTTATTTGGCATGAGTAAAAATGATCCTGAAAACCTTGTGGGAGCACATGCTTTATTCCAAGTCTAAGTTGTTGTGGGGATTGATATAGTGAGAATTTGGTTAAGTTCTATTCTGCTCTTAGTACGGGGAAAATCTCGGAGATTTATGCTTTCAGAAGAAACAAGTTCCTCATTGGTAAAAATACCAACCAGAGCCATATGATAAGCTTAGTTGAAAATTTCTACTCATATGCTGCTTGTTATCTTAGTGAGCTTTGTCAAATTGTTGTGACCTTTGAGTGAAGCTTTCATACTCTTATAGATCGAGATCCACGTACACACACTACCTCTCACTTGCAATTCCTACACTGGGAGTTAGCATCCATATTTTCCATCATCCATCCACAAATAAAATGCTCCATGTTCTATGATTTCCCTCTCCAAATATTCTTGATAGAGACATGGACTATGCAAAAAGAAAAGCATGCCAAAGAGCATGGCAAAAATAAAAGAAAAAGAAAAGCATGCCAGGTTGAGTTTTGTTCTCTGGTCAAGGTTTTCGGGGTTCAAGAGGTTTTGGCCCAGCAGATATGTACATGGAGGTATTGGGCCATTGTTGGCGGTCGTTACAACCCAAATTAGACCACCAATACTCGGGAATAAATGAGAGACTATGCAACATTCCATGCACTTAGGTTTATTTCTAATAAAGTTCCATGAGGTTTGGTGAGTGTCATGTTTGCAGGTACAACATTGCGAAATACGTGCTATAGGGGTCGGAAATGACAGAAACGGCCGAACGACACGTTCGGCTGGTTATCCCCCTTAGCCGTACAGGCCAGCGGGAGCCGTCCACGTCACCGCCAACCGAACGAACACATCAAATGACAAGTGAACGACCGCCAACTCATCCCGAGCTGTGCCAACTCATTCTGGGCCGAATCAACGCAAGTCCACGCAACCAGAGGTAGCCCAGGAGGGGTCCAGAGGCAAAGGCGGCGCAGGGGAGGGCCGGCCACGGGCCGGGCCCGTTCGGCCGAACATGGCGGTTCGGCCGAACCGCCTCCCCTGGCCAAACCGCCTCCAGAAGCATATCCAGGCCGTCCAGAGCCAAGGCGGTGGGATGGACGGTTCAGCCGAACCGACCCGTTCGGCCGAACCGCCATCCTCGCCCGAAACGCCAGGGGGTATCATCCCTTGGTCCCTTGGCCGGTACTCCACCTCAACTGACCCTGGAAGCTATAAGTAGAGGGCCTGTTCACACTTGTAACACACACCACTCAAGCCAAGGAGATACAGCTTGCGGACTCCACCATCCGCTACCCCGAGGGGGTGATCGAGAATGTACCGGTCCGGATCTGGGGACGATATGTTCCTGTGGACTTTGTTGTCCTCGACACGGGGAACACGCATTCGTTTCCCCTTGTGTTGGGCCGACCATTCTTGAACACCACCCGGGCTAGGATCGATATGGATGCGAGAGAAATCTCGTTCCGTATCGACGGAAGGTTGACGTACTTCAAGTTCCAACCACGGGAAGAGAAGAAGGTAGAGCCACTCACACCGGAGTTAAGTCTCTGTCTCTATTGGTTCTTCGATTCTGCTCACACTAGCATTGACTTGTCATTGGGGTGTGAGTAAGAGTTGCTTGCTTCTGCTAGCGAAGTAAGTAGTTATTGATCTGTGTAGGAGTGGTTCCTAAACTTGTCAGTAGCCTTAGTTTCTGCTCGTCGCAACGGAGGTGGTAGCCGGGAGGTGGTGACAGCCCTTTTGGTCTTCGTAGCCCATCACGTTAGTTCCGGTCCGTAGGATTCCCCAGTTGGGAAATAGTGGCACCCCTTCTCATCCCTTTCTGTGTGTTCACCGGTTCCCTTGTCCCGATGCTAAGACATTAGAGTTATCCCAGATTTCCTAGTGCTGGCTCTGTAGCCGCTGTATCTCTAAGCTAGAGTGACGTAGGTAGATAAAGAATCCAGGAGTCCTCTATCTCTTCTCGTTGTCCTCCCAGCTATCTATCTCTTCTCTCCCTTACCTGAGTATCCCTTGAGCTGTGTGTCCGGTATATCCACTCCTATCCAATACCCGTTACCCCCGGTCTTGTCTAGTCGTGTACCCTTCTCTGATAGTCTCAAATATCTGTTCACTAGTACATCTTGCTAAAGCTTCCCTACGACGGAAATATGAATTATGATACCTCGGGATACTCCCAGGTGAAGTGCTACAGCGGTGATTCTGTGCGCTTGCAGAATATTTCTATATTTTACTAAGCCATAAGGAAAACCACTGAAACACTCCTTACCCCAGTACCAGGATTCTCAATTCTAATATTGGATCGTAAGAAGTGCCAACAGCCATACTCCTACGGACGGGTTTTAGAGTTCCACAAACTCGACAACATCTAAGTCGTCGAGTGGCGGAGGCTCAGGCTCCAGGAAAACCTTCAACCATTGCCCGTTCACCTTGAAAACATTCCCATCTTTGTCTTGCAATGTGGCGGCCCCGTGAGGTGCAGCGTTAATTACTGTGAACGGGCCGTCCCATTTGCTCCTTAGCTTCCCGTGACCAAAAAGTTTGACACGGGAATTGAAGACGAGAACCTTGTCTCCCGGCTTGAACGTTTTGACCTTGATCCTTTTGTCATGCCATCTCTTGGTCCGTTCCTTGTATAGCCGGGAGCTGTGGTATGCTCTTTCCCTCATCTCATCTAGCTCGGCCAGCTGGATCTTCCATTTGAGGCCGGCAGCTGGGAGGTCCATACCCCACTTCCTAATGGCCCAGTGAGCCCTAAACTCCATTTCTACAGGTAAATGGCAAGTCTTGCCATAGTCTAGTTGATATGGGGTCATGCCTATGGGTATTTTATAGGCCATGCGGTAAGCCTAGAGTGCATCTGGAAGTTTATCCTTCCATTGCTTGCCCATCCCATTTACGGTCTTTTGCAGGATATTTTTGATTTGTTTATTGGAGGTTTCTGCCTGACCGCTCGTTTGGGGGTGATAGGGTGTGGCTACGTTATGCTGCACCCCCAAACTTGAGAGATACTTATGGAAGGCCGAATCTATGAAGTGGGAGCCGCCGTCACTGATGACTATCCTAGGAACGTCAAAACGTGAAAAGATTACCTCATGGAACATCCGTCTCGCGCTCTTAGAGTCAGCAGCTGCACAGGGCAAGGCTTCCACCCACTTAGAGACGTAGTCCACTGCCACTAGGATGAATTGACAACCCTCGGAGTTTGGGAAAGGACCCATGAAGTTTACCCCCAAACATCGAAGATTTCTACTTGAAGGTTGCTAGTGAGTGGCATTGCGTCTCTAGTGTTGATGTTCCCGTGTTTCTGGCAGCGGGGGCACCGCATGACGAATGCTCTTGCATCCTCGTACATGCTGGGCCAATAAAAACCACACTGCCAGACTTTGGCATTGGTCCGGAATGCACCGTAGTGTCGTCCGTACGGGGCCGCGTGGCATCTCTCCAGGATTTTATAGGCCTCATGTGTGGGTATGCATCTTCTGAGGAGTCCATCACTACAGATCCTGAAGAGATACGGGTCGTCCCAAAGATGGAGTCGGCTCTCATATGCTAGCCATTTCCGATTTTCTCGAGTTTTCTACTCCTTTCTTATCTTTTATCTCAATGTCAAATTCTTGGAGTAGAAGAATCCAGCGGATGAGTCTCGGTTTTGCATCCTTTTTGGTCAGAAGGTACTTCAGAGCAGCGTGATCTGAATAGACTATGACCTTGGCCCCGACTAGGTAGGACCGGAATTTGTCTATAGCAAATACGACCGCTAAGAGTTCCTTTTCCGTGGTCGCGTAGTTTAGCTGGGGGCCAGTGAGCGTTTTGCTAGCATAAGAGATAGCATAGTGCTTCTTGTCCTTAGTTTGGCCCAACACAGCTCCTACAGCATAGTCGCTCGCATCACACATGATTTCAAATGGGATTCTCCAGTCGGGAGGCTGGATGATGGGAGCGGAGATGAGTGCCTTTTTTAGGGTGTGAAATGCGGCATAACACTCCTCATCAAAAACGAAGGGGGCGTCTTTGGCTAAAAGATTGGTTAAGGGCCGAGATATCTGGGAGAAGTTTTTGATAAAACGCCTATAGAATCCGGCATGGCCAAGGAAGCTACGGATCCCCTTAACGTTTGTGGGAGGTGGAAGTTGCTCGATCACTTCTATCTTTGCTCTATCTACCTCGATCCCACGTTTTGACACCCTATGTCCTAGAACAATCCCCTCTCGCACCATAAAATGGCACTTTTTCCAGTTCAAAACAAGGTGTTTCTCTTCACACCTC
This sequence comes from Echinochloa crus-galli, assembly GCA_900205405.1. Classification (NCBI taxonomy): domain Eukaryota; kingdom Viridiplantae; phylum Streptophyta; class Magnoliopsida; order Poales; family Poaceae; genus Echinochloa; species Echinochloa crus-galli. Next base: position 1,419,821 of record OAMR01000047.1, read on the forward strand.
TGGAGGACCTTGTCCAGATTTTTCAGACATTCGGTAAAGGTCCTTCCATAAACTGAGAAATCGTCCATGAACACTTCCATAATTTCATCAATCATGTCGGAGAAGATGGACATCATGCAACGCTGGAAAGAGGCAGGTGCGTTGCACAACCCGAAGGACATTCGCCGATAGGCATATGTCCCATAGGGGCATGTGAACGTGGTTTTACTCTGGTCGTCTGGATGGATAGGAATTTGGTGATACCTAGAGTAACCATCAAGGAAGCAGAAGAAGGAGTGTTTGGCTAACCGTTCAAGCATTTCGTCTATGAACATACGCCAACCAGTGACGGTGCGCTGAGGGATGAGCTCATTCTTGTCATTGCGCACCACCATCATTCCTCCCTTCTTAGGAACGACTTGAATGGGACTAACCCATTCACTATTGGGAACAGGGTAGATGATCCCTGCCTGAAGGAGTTTGAGAACTTCCTTTTTCATGACCTCTCTCATGGCATTGTTTAACCGTCGTTGAGGTTCCCGAGACGGTGTTGCTTCATAATCGATCGGGATATGATGAGTGCAGAGATTTGGGCTGATCCCTTTCAGGTCTTGGAGAGAGTATCCTAAGACCGATCGATTCTTCTCCAGGATAGTGATGAGTTACTGGGTTTCTACTTCGGAGAGCTTATCACTAATGATCACTGGAGTCTGCTTATCCCCAAAGAGGAAAGCATACCTAAGTCCAGGTGGAAGAGGTTTGAGCTCGATTGGAGATGGTTTTGGAGTTTCGTTCGTATCAAGCTCAATCGGAGGGTGAGTTTCCTCCTCTTCCGTAAAGAACGGGAGATCTTCCTCTGGAATAGGCTGTTCGAGGTCTAGCAAGGATGTTGACCTGACCTCCTCTAAAGGATCAGGATCGGGGTCTGCCTCTATTGGGGTATTCAAAGATTGGGCATAGGAGACAGGGATGAGTTCTTTACCGATCCTAAGCTCTACTAGCTGGTTTATTGGTGCTTTTTCCAAAATCTTCAAGATTGGCCTGACTATGAAGATGGGATGTGTGGTAGTGCTAGGTAGGTCGAAGATGTGAAAATCCATGAAGAGTTCAGGATCGTTGACCTTAACGGGTGTGACCCGTAAGATCCCCAAACAGTCTAGGATTCTTCCTGAAGTGAACTTAAGCCGTTTTTGAGAAAATGACCATGGTTCACCGGGGAGTTCGTTTTGCACCAAGGAGCTAGAGATGATGTTGATTCCAAGGCTCGGGTCGTACCCAATTTCTCGGTCATAGCCCATAACTTCACAGAATATCCTTCTAGTCTTCTTGGGCATTTTGACCACCTCGGTTGAGGCTTCGGCCTCTTCTAGCCACTCCCGACTCATGACAGCGGAGAGACGTCCCAGGTACTCTCGCTGATATTCCAATTCTTCTTCGTCGGGGGCTTGGTCCTTATGCTCTACACGTTGTTCCCGTGGGAAACTTGCTACACTCCCGATTTCTTCGAATAGATCATCGTCAAAATCATAGAGAGTGGTGTAGAGAGAATCATAATGGTCCGGGCTAGAATATGGTTGTGGTTCGAAATGAGCTTCAGGTTCTAATGGACTGGAAGAGCTAATGGATTTGGATTGGACTGGTGTTGGCTCTTCGGGTTCAGGTTCAGGCTGCTTCTCTTCTTCATCGGGGAGTTCGTCATAGATTCCCGTGTAGGGAGTGTTGTCTAGGATACGGTCCAATACTATCCTCGCTTCACTGGGAACCAAATGAAAGAACAACCCTCCAGAAGGAGTCCAAGAAAGTGGTGGCTACGGGACAGAGGCCAAGGCTGAAATGTTGTAAAACAACAGGTTCTGGTAGGCTTAGGTCTGGTCCTGAAGCCAGTATTTGCTTGAAACGAGCCCAGGCAGCTCCTAACGATTCTCCCTTTAATTGCTTAAAGTTAATGATTTCCGCTCGGAGGCTGGCTACCTTGGAAACTGGGAAGAAATTTAGGCAGAATTTTTCCTTGAGGACTTCCCAACTCCCTTCCATAGTATCGACAGCCAGGGAGTACCATTTCTTCGCTCCTCCCGTCAATTAGAACGGGAATAGCTTCCATTTGAGTGTCTCTTGTGTCATGCCCGTAATGACGAGGCACGAACAGAGTAGCTCAAACTCGCGCAAATGCGCGTATGGACTCTCGGCGTTCGTTCCTGAGAACGATTGCTCACGAACCATGGCTATGAAGCCGGGACGTAGCTCATAGCCGGGTGTGGATATGGGATGTGATGATGGTGGAGGCTCCAAACAATCGCCCTTTGGAGCCGAGTGTTGACGTAAGTTGAGGGTGGAATCCATGGATGGATGGTGGTGGGATACACGGACAACTTGGGTTCGGAATCAGAACAGCTACCGTTCCCCGGCAACGGCGGCAGAAAGGTTGTTGGCACTCCTTACGGCCTACAGATAAATCCACAAGCGGACGGATACCGATGTAGCTTTCACCCGGGAGTATTCCAAGGTATCGATTTCAACGGAGAACGAGAAGTGTACTAATTCTAAACTAAGTTGTCCGGGGTAGATGGAATGGAGTGAATGGTATGGATGAGGTGGATGACAACAACAAAGAGAGAAGAGGAGTGATAGGAGGGTAGAGAGGGTACGAGTCTGGTAGAGGTATTCTACTGATTGATCGAGCAGATCAGAGGATACAGATAGATACTTGGTTCGGGACAACGGAACCTATGACACGCAGAAAGGGATGAGAAGGGGTGTCACCAACTCCGCACTGGAGGATCCTACGGACCGGAACTAATGTGATGGGCTACAAAGACCGGAAGGGCAGTCACCACCTTACGGCTACCACCTCCGTTGCAACGGGAATAAACTAAGTTAGTCTCAAGTATAGGCACCACGCCTACACTAGTCAACTAATACTTATCTCCTATAGAAAGATAAGCACCCACGCTAAGCAACCAGTATACAGCTATACCAATCAACTGAGCATTGAACGAAGAACCAGCAAGCATATAAAAGTAAGAACTGAATGCTCAATTAATCAGAGAGAGATACAAGAGTTACCAGACACGACCCGGATGTTACTCGAAGTGAAGCCGCATCCGTAGAGGTACAGCAGGAAGAGGGGCCGACACTCCGGCTCCTCTCCAGGACACTCACCTCTCCTCTCTCCCTATTCTACTGATACAAGTGGAGAACTAACAGTGCTTTGCCTGCACTCTACTCTTGTGTTGTGTGTCTTTGTAGGTGAAACTAGGCCTCTATTTATAGTGGCAGAGGTCGGTTTGGAGGTTGAGCACCGGCCAAGCAACTGGGAGGCGGTGCCGGCCTGTTCGGGCGAACTTCCCGGTTCGGGCGAACTGGAGAGTTCGGCCGAACCGGTGGATGCACCGCCATCAGCTCCAAGGGCTGAGATTTGCCCTAGTGAGGCAGTTCCCAGCTGGGGGCGGTTCGGCCGAACCCAGCAGTTCGGCCGAACTGGGCTGGAGGCCCGGTTCTGTCCCCTAGCGCTGCCTCTGGTCCTGGACCCCTCCTGGCCCTATTCTCTGGTGATGGTCTTTGTGTATTCTGGCCCAGAAGTGATGTTGTCGTGGCCCGGGATGAGATGGCTGTTGTCCATCCGTCGTTTGTCGTGTTCGTTTGATGCTCATGGACGTGGATGACTCCTGGTGGCATGCACGGCTAAGGGGGATAACCGGCCGAATCGTGTCGTTCGGCCGAATCGGTCATTTCCGACCCCTATAGCTCATGTTTGTCCATTTTGTACCTGCATACGGGACAATCACCAAAACTTGTGGAAATGGTCAGTAATAAGTCCTATAGCTATGGTGTGTGTCTCCATTGTGTTTATTTTATACTCGGCTGGAGGTCGGAAATCGGTCAGTAACGACCGCCAACAATGAATAAATAAAGATAGAATTGGTCGCAAAAAAAAAATTGCTGCTCCGGTTGGTGCATTTGAGCCAACCGGAGAATGCCCTGTCTAACAGAGAAGATACATGAGTACAGGAACGATACAGGAGCGAAGAGGACCGAGGGAGCGCACGAGGGCCAGTTCGGCCGAACCAGGTGGTTCGGGCGAACTGGTCAGTTCGGCCGAACCGGCTTGCCACGCCCCGCTCGTGCACCTGCACACTGGTTTGCACCTTCTTCCCCCTGTTTACTTTCCTGTGTTATCACGTTCGTAATTTTGAAAATTGCATGCATCACATAAACGAACAAACTCGGTCTTTCTTTTATGAACTCGCCTGTTGTTTGATTCGAACCAAGTATCTGGTACTTGTGAAAATCTCTCATGATAGGAACCCCCTTGGTCTAAGTTGTTGATGATTGAGATATGACTTGATAAAACAAACCACTTGTCCATTCTTACATTCGGGAGAATTTAATTTTGAAAATATAAAAACCATACTCTATCCCTTCATCCTATCCACAAATGCTACATTACACATATACTTGAGAGTTTGCTCCTGAAACCTGTCATGACTAGTATAATGTCTTGTCGAATTTTGAGTCCCCAAGAGTTGGTCACATTGCCTCAAATCTGTTGCAAGCAAATCGTCACCAGAGTATAGTAGAAGCCCTCATGCCTCGGTGATACCCTGAAAGAAATAAAGGACTCGTGAAAGTCCAAATGAAAAAAAATCCCAAAAAGGAAAAGAGAAAAGAAAAGGGGTCACGAGGCTGAGGACCGACATGAACTCTGCATCCTTAACTTGCAACCGATCAAGGGCGATGGTGAACACTCTAGGAACCAATCTTCGGCTCGACAGAAGTACATGACATGACAAGGCCAGCACCTGAGAGACAAAGAAAATACAAAAGAGAGTGAGTGAAAAGGAGTGACTCCAGAGATATGAGAGAATTAGGATGAAGGGACAAGAGTTATTTACTTATGAAAATAAAGAAAACCCCGAGTGCAGGATGAGCAAGAGGATCTCGCTATAAGAATCATTCCATTCATCAACCGCCCAAGATTCAGGGAATAGCCACTACAAAATTCACAGGTATGGAGAAAAAGTTTGGATCATTCAATATGCAAGTATTCATGATTATAAATGTACCCTACCTTGGACTTGCTCTTATTTCAATTTCTTTACTCGGGACGAGCAAAGATCTAAGTTTGGGGAGCTTGTTGGCGGTCGTTACTGACCGATTTCCGACCTCCAACCGAGTATAAAACAAACACAATGGCAACACACACCATAGCTACAGGGCTTACCACTGACTATTTCCACGAGTTTTGGTGATTGTCCATTGTGCAGGTACAAAATGGAGAAATACGTGCTATAGGGAACGGAAATGACCGATTCGGCCGAACGACATCGTTCGGCCAGTTAACCCCTTAGCCATGGAAACTGCCGGAGGCCGTCCACGTCAACGATGACCAAGCGAACACGATGTACGACACATGGACGCCCACCAACTCATCTCGGATCACCACCACCTCACCACGGGCCAGTACACCACGAACCCAAGCACTAGAGCCAAGCCCACGAGGACCAGAAGATAAGGCGGTGCAGCAGGGACCGGGCCGGGCCTCTGGCCCAGTTCGGCCGAAGCCACCAATTCGCCCGAACCGACCAAAGCTCGGAACCGCCTTCCCTTGATGCATCTTGGCCATTGGAGCAAAGGCGGTGCATCCAACTCCTTCGGCCGAAGGGATCAGTTCGGCCGAATCCGGGTTGTTCGGCCGAACCGACCCTGGACCGACCATAGGTCCCTTGGCGGTTACTCCACCCGCCATTGGACACTACAAATAGAGGGGTCTAGCTGCTCATTCGACACACAACACAAGAGTAGAGTGCAGGCAAAGCACTGTTAGTTCTCCACTTGTATCAATAGAATAGGGAGAGAGGAGAGGTGAGCGTTCCGGAGAGGAGCCGGAGTGTCGGCCGCTCTTCCCGCTGTACCTCTACGGATGCGGCTTCACTTCGAGTAACATCCGGGTCATGTCTGGTAACTCTTGTATCTCTCTCTGATTAATTGAGCATTCAGTTCTTACTTTTATATGCTTGCTGGTTCTTCATTCAATGCTTACTTGATTGGTATAACTGTATACTAGTTGCTTAGCTTGGGTGCTTATCTTTCTATAGGAGATAAGTATTAGTTGACTAGTGTAGGCGTGATGCCTATACTTGAGACTAACTTAGTTTATTCCCGTCGCAACGGAGGTGGTAGCCGTAAGGTGGTGACAGCCCTTCCGGTCTTTGTAGCCCATCACGTTAGTTCCGGTCCGTAGGATCCCCCAGTTAGGAAGCATTCAGTTCTTACTTTTATATGCTTGTTGGTTCTGCGTGTCATAGGTTCCTTTATCCCGAAGCAAGTATCTATCTGTATCTTCTGATCTGCTCGATCAATTAGTGGAGTACCTTTACCAGACCCGTACCCTCTCTACCTTCCTATCACTCCTCTTCTCTCTTTGTTGTTGTCATCCACCTTATCCATACCATTCACTCCATCTACCTAGGACAACTTAGTTTAGAATTAGTACACTTCTCGTTCTTCGTGGAAATCGATACCTTGGAATACTCCCGGGTGAAAGCTACATCGGTATCCGTCCGCTTGCGGATTTATCTGTAGGTCGTAACGAGTGCCAACAACGGCCTGCGACGACGAGCGGCGGGAGCGGCGCTCTGGCGAGGCGGCGGGCGCTAGTCAGAGCGAAAGAGAGGGCGGGAGCTTGAGCGATGGATGGATGAGGGTTTAGGGGGTTGCGGCGGCCTGTTTTATAGCTCTAGGGGAGGCGCAGTAGGGCTCGGGGGGCGAGGTGGGATAACAGCGGCGCAGTCACCTTCCCCCCTCGTGGGGAAGTTCTTTCCTTGCGAGGAGCGTGGCGCGAAAGGAAGGGGCAGCTGCGGGAAACTTCCAGGAAGGTGCCGAGGCGCGGGAGGTGGGCTCAGGAGCTGGGCCGAGGCGCGGCGCGAGCAGCCCGAACTCGACTCGGGCTTGGCGAGAGGAGGAAGAAACCCCTGACCGCCGGGTCCCATGTGGCAGTGACGGGAAGGAGGGGGAAGCTGCAGTCTGGGCCGAGCTGGGCCGAAAGTTGGAGGCTGGGCGGGAGCGGCACACGTTGGGCCGGCTTGGAGGCAGGGACAGACGATGGGCCCCGGGGTGCTGTGCTGAAAAGTTAGAGGGGCAAAAGGGAGCGGGCTGAAACTCGAGGGGGCAACGGTAGACTTCTGCTGTGAAAGAAACTTGGGCCGCGCGCGGTGAGGGGAAGAGCTGGCGGCTGCTGGGCCGTGGGCGTTGCTGGGCTGTTAGGGAGAAAGAAGAGGGAGCAGAAGTGGACTGGGAAAGAGTCCAGGGGGCAAAAGCGAACTCCAACCTAAATAACTTTTCTAGGGCTCCAAACAAGGTGATTCAAATTCGAATTTAAACTCATTTAGGATCACCACCACCTCACCACGGGCCAGTACACCACGAACCCAAGCACTAGAGCCAAGCTCACGAGGACTCTACTCCTTATATTTGATTTTAATTTCCAGAAATTGTTTATTTACCCTATATTAATTATGAGCATGGCATTAAATAATTAATTACTGAAAATTTTAAGTAGGGATATTTTTGGTGTTACAAACCTACCCCCCTTAAGATGAATCTCGTCCTCGAGATTCGGACGTGGATGCGAAGAGCTGCGGGTACTCAGCCTTGAGGTCTTCTTCCCTTTCCCAAGTTGCCTCATCTTCTGAGTGTCGATTCCACTGCACCTTGCACATCCGAATAACCTTGTTTCTTGTCACCCTCTCAGACTCCTCCAAAATCTTGACTGGATACTCATCATAGGTGAGGTCCTCTTGAACATTCAGCTCATCTATTGGGATCTGCTCTTCAGGCACCCGCAAACATTTCTTCAACTGAGACACATGAAACACATTGTGCACTCCGGCCAGTTTCTCAGGTAGCTCTAGCCGATATGCCACTTCGCCCATCCGTTCCAATATCTTGAAGGGTCCAATGTAACGAGGCGCCAATTTTCACTTGACATTAAACCTCTTCACACCCCTCATCGGTGACACCTTGAGGTACACAAAGTCATCAACCGCGAAGGTGAGATCCCTCCTCCTGACCTCAGCATAACTCTTCTGCCGGGATTGTGCCACCTTGAGACTCTGCCTGATCACTTGCACTTGCCTCTCTGCTTCTCTGAGTATCTCAGGCCCAAAAACTTGACTCTCTCCAGTCTGATTCCAGAACAATGGTGTTCTGCACTTCCTGCCATACAAAGCCTCGAATGGTGCCATCTGCAAACTCTTCTGGTAGCTGTTGTTGTACGAGAATTCTGCATAGGGCAGACTCTTGTCCCAACTGACACCATACTGCAGTGCACATGCCCTCAACATGTCCTCCAAGATCTGATTGGTCCGCTCTGTCTGTCCATCCGTCTGTGGGTGATAAGCTGAACTGAAATGCAGCTTAGTGTCCATGGACTCATGTAGCTTCTGCCAGAAGTGCGATGTGAACTGAGTACCACGATCGGACACTATCTGCTTTGGCACTCCATGCAAGCACACAATCCTTTCCATATACAGCTCTGCCAATCTGGCGCCTATGTAAGTGGTCTTCACTGGAAGAAAAATGCGCCACCTTGGTCAGACGATCCACGATTACCCAAATGGAGTCAAATCCTCTCTGAGTGCGGGGTAGACCAGTGATGAAGTCCATGCCAACTTCTTCCCACTTCCATTCAGGTATCTTCAAGGGCTGGAGCAAACCTGCTGGCCTTTGATGTTCAGCCTTGACTCTCTGACATGTGTCACATAGAGCCACATAGGTTGCCACATCACGCTTCAATCCATACCACCAGAATCTCTCCTTGATGTCTTGGTACATCTTCATACTTCCCGGGTGGATCGAGTATGCCGAATCATGCGCTTCTCTTAGGATCATGTCCTTGATCTGCGCTATGTTGGGTACACATATCCTCTTCCCATGCCACAAGGTTCCTTGATCATCTACTCGGAAACCAGGGGCCTTTCCTAGAGCAACATGCTCCACAATCTCCTTAATCTTCTCATCCCCAAGCTGACCTTTCCGGATCTCCCTGGGCCGGGGTGTGTTGGGCTATCCTGTTCCAGAGTCGGTTCTACTGCCATCTCTGTGATGCTAGTCACAAATCCCAGACTCATCCTCTCAAACTCCAAGCTGAGTTCTGCTGGCAGACAGTGACCGGTGAGCTTGTTCACATAACTCCTCCTACTCAGAGCATCTGCCACCAAGTTAGCTTTGCCTGGGTGGTAGTGGATTTCCAGATCGTAGTCTTTGATCAACTCCAACCATCGGCGTTGCCTCATGTTCAGATCTGACTGAGTGAAGACATACTTGAGGCTCTTGTGATCAGTGTAGATGTCACACTTGTGTCCAATCAAGTAGTGCCTCCAAATCTTCAGAGCATGTACCACAGCTGCCAATTCCAGATCATGCGTTGGGTAGTTCTGCTCATGTTTCCTCAACTGCCTTGATGCATAAGACACAACTCGTCCCTCCTGCATTAGCACACATCCCAGTCCTAGACGGGACGCATCGTAGTAGATAGAGAAGCTCCTGGCTAAGTTAGGCAGAACCAGCACTGGGGCTGTTGTTAGTCTCTTCTTCAACTCCTCAAAGCTGGCTTGACACTCCCCTGTCCAGACAAACTTAGCACTTTTCTCCAATAACGCCGTCAGGGGCTTAGCAATCTTGGAGAATCCCCCAATGAACCGTCGATAATACCCGGCCATCCCAAGGAAACTCCTGATTTCGCTAACATCCCGAGGCGGATTCCAGCTCAACACATCACTGACCTTCCTCGGATCGACTGCCACTCCTCCATTGGACAACACGTGTCCCAGAAATGCCACTTCCTTCAGCCAGAACTCACACTTGCTCAGCTTGGCATACAACTGATGCTCACGAAGTCTCTGCAGCACCAACCTCAAGTGTTCCTCATGTTCTTCCTCATTCTTGCAGATCTGATTGAGTGAAGACATACTTGAGGCTCTTGTGATCAGTGTAGATGTCACACTTGTGACCAATCAAGTAGTGCCTCCAAATCTTCAGAGCATGTACCACAACTGCCAACTCCAGATCATGTGTGGGGTAGTTCTGCTCATGTTTCCTCAACGGCCTTGATGCATAAGCCACGACTCTCCCTTCCTGCATGAGTACACACCCAGTCCTAGAC
>OAMR01000047.1:1451638-1466520 GCA_900205405.1 Echinochloa crus-galli
CCACAAACCGTTTTCAAGAAGCAGCATAATGATCAAGGAAAAAGGAAATATTTTTGTTGTTTTTATGTTTTTATTAATGCAAGTGAATCAAACATTGTATATAATTGAGAGAGAAATGTACTCAAGGAATGTGCAAGTGCAAACCTGACTGGAGCAAGCTTCCTCCATGCATCTGGAGTGTCACCCATAGGAAAGTGAGACGAGGAACTCGACTGGACACCATGGTTCGGACGAACCACCCATGGGGGTGTTCTGCCTGTCGGCCTCCACTTACGAGCCATGAAGTTTTGTCCAGCACTAAAGCATGGGAACTTTGGTGGATTTTGTGGATAGGATGAAATGACCAAAGGATCAAAAGGATCACACCACTCCCATGCTACCATGAGTGTAATGGAATGCAATATCCCGGCATGTGGAGTGGTGGAGGCCATGTTTTTGTGCTGGTTGGGCAAATTTCGTGGTAGAAGGTAAAGGTCGGGATCGGTCAAGGGTGGGATCCCCTGGCCGAAATGATCAAGAGTGGAGTGTGCACGAAATTTGGCTCTGGATGGATGGGTGTGAGTGCTGGGTTAAAAGATGTTGCAAATGGAGTATTTGGCACATGATGAAAGGATTTGGAAGTGAATGGTGTGCCTGGCTAACTATACTCTCTGATCTTTTCTTGACATAACCCTGCAGGTTAGTGCACATTCGGGCACAGGGGTAGGTTTGGCCAAACTGGATAGATCGGCTGAACTACCCACTTCCCCGAAAAATTTCCTTTTTGTTTTCTCTTAATTCTAATGCAAGGGTGATTCACATTTGGAAAGGGAAACATGCAAATGCAGTGATGAAATTAAGATTTTGGAAAGGGAAACATGGGATACATACCGGTTTACCTCACGGAGAGAGCTCGTGTTTTAAGTCCGGAAGCAGGACTTCTCCTTCCTTTGATTGTTCTTGTCACCGTTCGATCTTGAGAGGTTGCCTCGGACGATGCAACTTCCTGTTCCAGGTTACATGTAATTGTACTACGAAGTGTGCATACCTGGTAACATTATTCTGCCTTGGGCTTCAAATGTATCTACGGTCGTGGCTCATCTCCGATGTGAAGTAGATTTGGGGACTTTCCCATTCAAATTTTGGGATTTTTTTCTGAAGGGGTTAGTCCGAATATACAACCAATATCTATAAAAGTATTGCTCTAAAGGTTCATTAATCAAATTTTGACACCATGAATTTGATTAAAGAAAGCTAATTAACCTAAGCACAATGCTTAATTTAAATAGCTTATGAATATATTCCAGGAAATACATTCAAACCAGAGCAAACCGAAATAGATAAAAGTGTCATGAAAGCATCGAGAAATATTCACATAGAGATAAGCATATGGGAACTGGTGAGCTTTGCTTTGATTAAGGTAAAAAGCAAAAACTTCACGTACCTGAGTATGCCCACCGTTGGCATCTAATGATGAAGACTTTTAAAACTAATGTCACGGTGATGGCACAATGAAGAAATGACTCCACGTAGTTGGCTGAGTCCTGCTCTGTGTTGATGTTGTCATGTACGGGTACACGATCGTGGGTGTAGCAAAGGGGATCGGCACTCGAATATGCCAACTAGTGGAATGCCACAGAATTAGCTTGGGTGCGAGTGTTCAAACAATGGGTCCTAAAACAAGGTAGTGGAGCGGCAAAGGAGCGGAAGCGTAGAGCACATCTCCCCTCTTGCGCGAAGACACCAGGAGTCGTGCACGTCAGCGATGACGACATATGACACAGGGACGACCGCCACCTCATCATGGGCCAGCACAACACGAAGGCCACGCACTAGGAGCCAGCCTAGGGGGTCCACGAAGCAAAGCGGTGCTGGGGAGGCCGGCCTTGGGCCAGGCCTGGTTCGGCCGAACCAGGGCCTTCGGCCGAACCAACCCTAGCTGGAAACCGACCCCAGGGATCAAATCTTGGCCGCTGGAAGCAAGATCGGCACATCCTCCGGTTCGGCCGAACCGGGGAGATCGGCCGAACCGAGATCTTCGGCCCAACCGACCATCTGCCGCCTCAAGCTGCCGTGGCTGCCATTCCTCTTCAAACCTACCTATCCAAGCTATAAATAGAGTGGTCAGTCACCTGATTTGACACACAACACAAGAGTGAGTAGGCGTTGCGAAGTTCCGCCATTTGTATCAGTAGAAATAGGGAGAAAGGAGGGGTGAGCGTCCTGGAGAGGAGCCGGAGTGTCGGCCCCTCTTCCCGTTATACCTCTACGGATGCGGCTCTGCTTCGAGTATCATCCGGGTCATGTCTGGTAACTCTTGTATCTCTTTCTGATTAATTGAGCATTCAGTTCTTACTTTTATATACTCGTTGGTTCTTCGTTCAATGCTTAGTAGTATAGTATAATTGTATGCTAGCTGCCTAGCTTGAGTGCTTATCTGTCTGCGCAGTAGATAAGTACTAGTCAACTAGTGTAGGCGTGGTGCCTATACTTGAGACTAGCTTAGAATCCGCCCGTCGCAACGGAGGTGGTAGCCATAAGGTGGTGACAGCCCTTCCGGTCTCTGTAGTCCATCACGTTAGTTCCGGTGTCTTAGGACCCAAGGTTCAGGGTAACCGGCACCCCTTCTCATCCCTTTCTGTGTCAGAGGCCCTGTAGCCCAACACAGAGCACAACCGGGAGTCGTCCACGTCAACGATGACCAAGTGATGATGACACATGCGGGTCTTGTCTGGTAACTCTTGTATCTCTCTCTGATTAATTGAGCATTCAGTTCTTACTTTTATATGCTTGCTGGTTCTTTGTTCAATGCTTAGTTGATTGGTATAACTGTATACTGGTTGCTTATCTTGGGTGCTTATCTTTCTATAGGAGATAAGTATTAGTTGACTAGTGTAGGCGTGGTGCCTAGACTTGAGACAAACTTAGTTTGCCCCCGTCGCAACGGAGGTGGTAGCCGTAAGGTGCTGACAACCCTTTCGGTCTTTGTAGTCCATCATGTTAGTTTCGGCCTGTAGGATCCCCCAGTGCAGGATAGATCACACTCATTCTCATCCTTTTCTATGTGTGGTAGGTTCTGTTGTCCCAAAGCAAGTATTTATCTGTATCCTCTATCGGTAGAATACCTCTATCAGACTCGTACCCTCTCTACCCTCCTATCACTCCTCTTCTCTCTTTGTTGTTGTCATCCACCTCATCCATTCCATTCACTCCATTCCACTACCCCTTGGCAACTTAGTTTAGAATCAGTCCACTTCTCGTTCTCCGTGGAAATCGATACCTTGGAATACTCCCTGGTGAAAGCTACATCGGTATCCGTCCGCCTGTGGATTTATCTGTAGGCCGTAAGGAGTGCCAACAAGCTTTCTGGCACCATTGCCGAGGAACGGTAGCTGTTCTGATTCCGAACCCAAGTTGTCCGTGTATCCCACCACCATCCACCATATGGATTCCACTCTCACCTTACGTCAACACACGGCTCCAAAGGGCGATTGTTTGGAGCCACCACCATCATCACATCCTATCCACACACCCGGCTATGAGCTGCGTCCTGGCTTTATAGTCATGGTTCAAGAGCAAACGTTCTCAGGAACAAATGCTGAGAGTCCATATGCGCATTTGCACGAGTTTGAGCAACTCTTTTGTGTCTCGTCATTGCGGGCATGACACAAAAGACGCTTAAATGGAAGCTATTCCCGTTCTCATTAACGGGAGGAGCAAAGAAATGGTACTCTCTAGCTGTCATTAATATGGAAGGGAGTTGGGAAACTCTCAGAGAGAAATTCTGCCTAAATTTATTCCGAGCTTCCAAGGTAGCCAGCCTCCGAATCGAAATTCTTACCTTTAAACAATTAGAGGAAGAATCGTTAGGAGCTGTCTGGGCTCGTTTCAAGCAAATACTGGCCTTAGGACTGGACCTAAGCCTACCAGAACCTGTTGTTCTACAACATTTCAGCCTTGGCCTCTGTCACGTAGCCACCACTTTCTTGAACTCCGCTTCAGGAGGGTCGTTCTCTCATTTGACTCCTAGTGAAGTGAGGATAATCCTGGATCGTATCCTGGATGACACTCCCTACACTAGAATCTATGACGAACTCCCCGATGAAGAAGGGAGGCAGCCTGAATCTGAACCTGAAGAGCCTGAACACTCACAATCTAAATCAATCAGCCCTTCCATTCCATCAGAACCCGTTGCTCATTTCGAACCGCAATCACATTCTAGCCCAGACCACTATGACTCACTCTACACCACTCTCTATGATTTTGACGATGACCTATTCAAAGACATCGGGAGTGCAATAAGTTTCCCATGGGGACGATGTGTAGAGCAGAAGGATCAGGCCCCGACAAAGAGGAACCAGAATATAAGTGAGAGTACCTAGGATGTCTCTCCGCTATCACGAGTCGGGAGTGGCTAGAAGAGGCCGAAGCCTCGACCGAGGTGGTCAAGATGCCCACAAAAATTCGAAGGATATTCTGTGAAGTCCTAGGCACTAACCAAGAGATCGGGTATGACCCGAGCCTCAGAATTAACATCATCTCTAGCTCATTGGTGCGAGCTCAACTCCCTGATGTACCTTGGTCGTTTTCTCATAAACGACTGAAGGTCACTTCAGGAAGAATCCTGGATTGTTTGGAATCCTGCGGGTCACACCCGTTAAGGTTAACGACCCTGAACTCTTCATGGATTTTCATATCTTTGACCTACCCAGCAACATCACACATTCTATCTTCATAGGTAGGCCAATCTTAAAGATCCTGGAAAAGGCACCACTGAACCAGCTAGTAGAACTCAAGATTGACAAAGAACTTATCCCTGCCTCCTATTCCCAATCTTTGAATACCCCAATAGAGGCAGACCCCGATCCTGACCCTTTAGAGGAAGTTAGGTCAGCTTCATTGCGAAACCTCGAACAGCCTATTCCAGAAGTAGACCTTCCATTCTTTATGGAGGAGGACGAAACTCATCCTCCAATTGAGCTTGATACGAACAAAACTCCAAAACCATCTCCAATCGAGCTCAAACCTCTTCCACCTGGACTTAGGTATGCTTTCCCCTTTGGGGATAAGAAAACTCCATTGATCATCAGCGATAAGCTTTTCGAAGAAGAAACCCAACAACTCATCACTGTCCTGGAGAAGAATCGGAATCGATCGGTCTTAGGATATTCTCTCCAAGACCTGAAAGGGATTAGCCCAAATCTCTGCACCCATCGCATCCCGATCAATTCTAAAGCAACACTGTCTCGGGAACCTCAACGACGGTTAAACAATGCCATGAGAGAGATCGTGAAAAAGGAAGTTCTCAAACTCCTTCACGCAGGGATCATTTACCCTGTCTCCAATAGTGAATGGGTTAGTCCAGTTCAAGTTGTTCCTAAGAAGGGAGGAATGACGGTCGTGCGCAATGACAAGAATAAGCTCATTCCTCAGCGCACCATCACCGGTTGGCGTATGTGCATCGATTATCGTAAACTTAACAAAGCCACCAAGAAAGACCATTCCCCCCTTCCGTTCATAAACGAAATGCTTGAACGGTTGGTCAAACACTCCTTCTTCTTTTTCTTTGATGGTTACTCTGGATATCACCAAATCCCAATCCAACCTGAAGACCAGAGTAAAACCACGTTCTCATGCCCCTATGGGACGTATGCCTATCGGCGAATGTCCTTCGGGTTATGTAATGCACCTGTCTCTTTCCAACGTTGCATGATGTCCATCTTCTCCGACATGATTGAGGAGATTATGGAAGTGTTCATGAACGATTTCTCAGTTTACGGAAGGACCTTTACCTAATGTCTGGAAAATCTGGACAAGGTCCTCCAGAGTTGTAAAGAGAAACACCTTGTTTTAAACTGGGAAAAGTGCCATTTTATGGTGTGAGAGGGCATTGTTCTAGGACATAGGGTGTCAGAACATGGGATCGAGATAGACAGAGCAAAGATAGAAGTGATCAAGCAGCTTCCACCTCCCACAAACGTTAAGGGGATTCGTAGTTTTCTTGGCCATGCCGGATTTTATAGGCATTTTATCAAAAACTTCTCCCAGATATCTCGGCCCCTTGACCAATCTCTTAGCCAAAGATGCCCCTTTCGTTTTCGATGAGTGCTATGCCGCTTTTCACACCCTCAAAAAGGCACTCATTTCCGCTCCCATCATCCATCCTCCCGACTGGAGCATCCCATTAAAAATCACGTATGATGCGAGCGATTATGCCGTAGGTGCTGTGTTGGGCCAAACCAATGACAAGAAGCATTATGCTATCTCTTACGCTACCAAAACGTTCACTGGCCCCCAGCTCAATTACGCAACCACGGAGAAGGAGCTCTTAGCAGTTGTATTTGCTATAGACAAATTCCGGTCCTACCTAGTCGGGGCTAAGGTCTAGTCTATTCAAATCATGCTGCTCTGAAGTACCTTCTGACCAAAAAGGATGCGAAACCGAGACTCATCCGCTGGATTCTTCTACTCTAAGAGTTCGACATTGAAATAAGAGATAAGAAAGGAGTAGAGAACTCAGTGGCTGATCATTTGTCTCGAAAGCAAGTCCCGTCCGATCTTCCATTTGACGATTATTTGCGGGACGACACACTCCTTAAGGTCACCACTGGCGATCCGTGGTATGCCAACATAGTAAATTACATGGTAACGGGGTATGTTCCCCCTGGAGAGAATAGGAAGAGGCTAGCTTATGAGAGCTGACTCCACCTCTGGGACGACCCGTACCTCTTCAGGATATGTAGTGACGGACTCCTCAGAAGATGTGTACCCGCACAAGAGGCATATAAAATCCTGGAAAGGTGCCACGCAGCCCCGTATGGAGGACACTACGGTGCATTTTGGACCAATGCTAAAGTCTGGCAGTGTGGATTTTACTGTCCCAGCATGTATGAGGATGCGAGAGCATTTGTCATGCGGTGCCCCCGCTGTCAAAAGCATGAGAACATCAACACCAGAGACGCAATGCCACTCACTAGCAATGTCCAAGTAGAAATCTTCGATGTTTCAGGGGTGGACTTCATGGGTCCCTTCCCAAATTCTGAGGGTTGTCAATTCATTCTAGTGGCGGTAGACTATGTCTCTAAGTGGGTGGAAGCCTTGCCTTGTGCGGCTGCCGACTCTAGGAGCGCGAGACGAATGTTCCATGAAGTTATGTTTCCTTGTTTCGGCGTCCCTAGGATCGTCGTTAGTGATGGCGGCTCCCAGTTTATCGATTCAACCTTCCGTAGGTATCTCTCAAGTTTGGGGGTGCAGCATAATGTAGCCACACCCTATCATCCCCAAACCAGTGGTCAAGCAGAAACTTCCAATAAGCAAATCAAAAATATTATTCAAAAGACCGTAAATGAGATGGGCAAGCAATGGAAGGATAAACTCCCAGATGCACTTTGGGCATACCGCACGGCCTATAAGACACCCATAGGCATGACCACTTATCAACTAGTCTATGGCAAGACCTGCCATTTACCTGTAGAAATGGCGTTTAGAGCTCACTGGGCCATTAGGAAGTGGGGTATGGACCTTCCAGCAGTCGGCCTCAAACGGAAGATCCAGTTGGCCGAATTAGATGAAATGAGGGAGAGAGCATACCATAGCTCCCCGCTATACAAAGAACGGACCAAGAGATGGCATGACAAAAAGGATTAAGGAACGTTCAAGCCAGGAGATAAGGTTCTCGTTTTCAATTCCCGTGTCAAACTTTTTGGTCACGGGAAGTTAAGAAGAAAATGGGACGGCCCATTCGCAGTGATTAACGCTGCACCTCATAGAGCTGTCACACTGCAAGACGAGGATGGAAATACCTTCAAGGTCAACGGGCAGAGGTTGAAGATCTTCCTAGAACTAGAGCCTCCACCACTCAACGACTTAGATGTTGTCGAGTTTGTAGAACTCTGAAACCCGTCCATGGAATTCCGGCCCAAACCCCTCATTTCTAAATCTTTCTGGCCAAAATCCCCTTGAAAATCCATGACCAAATACACGAAAATAAACTTGGCTCGCGCTCCTGGGGGCCCAGAGACCAATTCGGTCGAACTGGACCAATTCGGGCGAATTGGCCAGTTCGCCCGAACCCTAGGGTTCAGCCGAATCAGGTCCCCTGGCCTCCCGAGCAGATACTTGTCTCTGGATTCATCTACAGTTGAGCCTATCCCGAAACTCGTGGGAGAAACATCGGGAATCTCATTTTTCGATCGAGGGAAAACATCGATAAAAGTCGGGACCTTCTGTCGACTCTCTCATCCCATCTACAAGCCTTCCAGCCCCTATCACACAGCCACTATGCCTTCATCTTCCTCCAAGGGTGCAGCCTCGTCTAAGAGCTCTAGCCTTGCCAGCCGGAATGGCGACTCCTCGTGGCGTGAGCAAGCCTTCCGCATCTCCGACGTCGACTCGACGGACGAGGGGAGACGGCGGAGAACACCTACCCGCACCACGGCACAGCATCCCGACTCCCCACGCCGTGCTGCTATAGAGGAGCTCCTCGCTCCACTGAAAGGGATCAAGAAGCCTCCCCGTTCACCATCGCCGAGGCCCAACACGGGGCAGCTGCGCCTGAGATCGGGATCCTCCTCGAGGGTGCCGAACCTCGAGCTGGTGGCGCCCAAAGAGAAGGAAACGGAGGTCCCAGATTACACGCCCGAGAGTCCACCCCGGTTCACCATGGGGTACAGCAAGGTCCTTGTCCCACGACTGAACAGGGACAAGCTGGGGCTGGCCGAGTCGTTCCAGTCCACTCCTCCGCGCCGGAACCCCCGAGTTTTGAGCCACAGGCAGCCTCCTACCATCAAGGGGCCGCCTGGGGACATGGAGTTCTCCGATGAGGAGAACAACGGAGAGGAGGAGGAGAAGCCGCCTACGCTGGAAAGCCTGAAGGCGGAGCTGGCAATGGCGCAGCAGAAGATTAACAACCTGGACGAAAAGGTGGCAGAGGCCGAGCTCGCACGCATGGAGTCGGAGGACAAGATGGAACTCCTCCGCAAGGGGCTGTGCGCGAAGCTTAAGAGGCTCTTCAAGGCCATGGGACACGAGGACCTCTATGGACCACCTACGGAGTAGTGTCCCGTAGTCGTCTCAGTTTAGATAGAACACCGAATAGTTTAGTGAATTTGGTTAGTTAGTTGCTTGATTCTTTCATTTATTTCCTTTAGAATAATGTTTAGGGTGCTCTGAATTTTATTTCCCATCCCAATTTTTTTGTTTCTAATCTTAGCTTGATGAATAAATAAAATTAGAGTTGTTTGCGAAAAAAGAATAAAATTGACGCTCCGACTGGTGCATTTGAGCCACCCGGAGTATGCCATGTTTAACAGAGAGATGCACGAGTACAGGAACGACATGGGAGCGAAGAAGACCGAGGACGCGCGCAGAGGCCCGTTCGGCCGAACGGGATGGTTCGGGCGAACTGGGCAGTTCGGCCGAACCACCCAGTTCGGTCGAACCGTCCTACCTCATCCCCTACATGCACTGCATGCTGGTTTGCACCTCTGGTCCCTGTTCCTCTTTCCTGTGTGGACACATTTCGAAATTTTAATCTTGCACATCATCTAAATGAAACGAACTCGGTTTTTCTTTCATGTCATGAATTTGCCGACTGTTTGTTTCGAACCAAGTACCTATTGCCTGTGAAAATATCTCATGATAGGAACCCCCTGATCTAGGTTGTTGATGATTGTGATATGTCTCGATAAAACAAACCAATTGTGCATTCCATCGTTCGGGAGAATTTACATTTCAAAAGTATAAAATTATACCCTATTCTTTCATCTTGTCCACAAATACCACTTGATATATATGCTTGAGAGTTTACTCCTGAAACCTGTCATGACTAGTACGAAGTCTTGTCGAATTTTGAGTCGCCAGAGATAATCACATTGTCTCAGGTCTATTGCAAGCAAATTCATCAACAGAGTGTAGTAGAAGCCCTCATGCCTTGGTGATACCCTGAAAAAAAAGAGGAAAATAAATGACTCATGAAAGTCCAAGTGAAAAAAAGAGAGAAAGAAAGGAAGAGAAAAAGAAAATTCCCAACAAGGGAAGAGAAAAGAAAAGGGGTCACGAGGCTGAGGACCGACACGAACTCTTCATCTTCAACTTGCAATCTGACTAAGGGTGATGATGAGAAACTCCGGGAACCAATCTTCAGCTCGACAGAAGTACATGACTTGACAAGGCCACCACCTGAGAGGCAAAGAAAAATACAAAAGAGAGTGAGTAAAAAGGAGTGGCTCCAGAGAGCTGAAAGTACCAGGGATGAAGGGACAAGGGTTATTTATTTGTGAAAATCAGAAAAACCGCGAATGCAGGATGAACAAGAGGATCTAGTTGTAAGAGCCGTTCCGACGCCAACAAGCTCCCCCAAACTTAGATCTTTGCTCGTCCGAGTAAGAAATTGAAATAGAGCAAGACTAAGGTAAGGGTTCTTTCATGACATAAATATTGCATATTGAATATTCCAAACTTTTTCTCCATACCTGTGTGTTTTGCAGTGGCTAATCCCTGAATCTTGGGCGGTTGATAATCGGAACGGCTCTTACAACTAGATCCTCTTGTTCATCCTGCATTCGCGGTTTTTCTGATTTTCACAAATAAATAACCCTTGTCCCTTCATCCCTGGTACTTTCAGCTCTCTGGAGCCACTCCTTTTTACTCACTCTCTTTTGTATTTTTCTTTGCCTCTCAGGTGGTGGCCTTGTCAAGTCATGTACTTCTGTCGAGCTGAAGATTGGTTCCCGGAGTTTCTCATCATCACGGACAAGGGATATTTATCTTTATTTTTGAAAACCAGAAAAACCCCGAATGCAGGATGAGCAAGAGGATCTTGTTGTAAGCGATTATCAACCGCCCAAGATTCAGGGATTAGCCACTGCAAAACACACAGGTATGGAGAAAAGTTTGGAATATTCAATATGCAATATTTATGTCATGAAAGAACCCTTACCTTAGTCTTGCTCTATTTCAATTTCTTACTCGGACGAGCAAAGATCTAAGTTTGGGGGAGCTTGTTGGCGTCGTACATAAGGTTAGAAATATTTTTGTTGCATTCATGCTGGCTGCATTGTGTTTTGGGTGTGTGCGGTTCAATTGGAATTTAAATCTAATTTAAATTCGAATTTGAACTGCTCTGTTTGAAGCCCTAGAATAGTTGTTGCGGGAAGAGTTCAATTTCGCTCCCTCATCTTTTTCCTCGGCTCATTTCCACTCCCTCAACTCTCAGCCTAGCCCTCTCCCCCCCTCTCGAGCCGATGACAGGCGGGCCCCGCCCGTCAGTCCTCCGACGTCATGCCGACGTCACCAGCCTTCTTCTCCCCCAGCCTTCCCTTCCCGAGTGCGGTAATGGCGCGGCCGCCGCGGCCGGCCCGCATGCCGAGGCCCCACCACCACTGCGCCTTTATAAACCGGACGCCTCGCCACCATGCCTCCTCTTCCCCCCATCACGCAACCCTAGCTCGAGTTCGCAGCGCCGCCATCCGAGTCCGCCGCCACTGTTGATCCCTCCGTTCGGCGCCGCTCCGCTCGATCCAACACTCCAGGGAGGTCCGCGCCCAGGGTAACGAACCCAACCGAGCAAATCCCGTCGCTTTTCTTCGCGGTTTGGCCCTCGTTGACTCGCCGTCGATCACGCAGGACCGCCGGAGCCGCCCGCTCGTCGACCGCCGCCTCCGCCGCTTCTTCGTCGACGTGACCTCCACAGGTAGTCTCGCCGTGCTCCTGTGATCCCTTAGTGCCAAACCACGTCCCATCCCGAGCCCCAACACGTGCGCACCACTTCGCCGGAGTCGATCGGCCTCCGGTCGGCGCCGCGCACCCCTAGACTGCCCCATCTCTCGACTTAAACCCCATGGATGCACTCGCCGTACTCCCATGATTCCGTAGCACCAAGCCGCGCTCCAAATGGCGTCCTGTAGGCCCATATTGGCTTTACGCTGGCGAAGCTCAGCCGCTGTCACACCCCAAAATTTTCGAATTTTGGGATGTGAATTTTTCAACATAATTAATACAATAATTTTCTCAATTTTCTAAAATTTTTCAAGCTCGTTTTTCCTCCCCTTTCTTCTCTTCCCCGAGCCAGCCCGACTCCCTCCCTCTTCCGGCCCAGCTCGACCAGCCCACGCGCCAGCCACCCCGGCCCAACTTCCCTCCGCTTTCGGCCCAACGCCCCAGCCGCGTCTCCCCGCCCTCCCGCGCGCGTCAAGCCGCCGCCGCCGCAATCAACGCCGCGCCGCCGCTCCCTTCCTTGGCGTGCGCGCCCGGCCATCCTCGGGCTCCGCATCCCTATAAAGGTCGCCGCCGAGCCTGGTGCCCTAGCTGCTGCCGGCCGCCATTCTCCATCTCGCCCTCGCCCTGCATCCACGCGCAGCGCCGCCGCTCGAAGCCGCCGCCGCCGAGCTTTGCTGCCGATTCGCCACGTGCAAGCGTCATCGGCGAAGATGGCCAGCACACCGAGCTTCTCCACATCAAGCCGTAGTTCCGCCACCAGATCGCGTTGCCCCTCCGTCGACGGTCGAGCCCCACCACGACGATCTCCCGAGCGCCGCCGCCGGCGCCATTGCCGCGGGTGCGCACCCCGAGCTCGTCGGACGACGCCGTGGCCGCCACAAGCTTCGTGATGTCAAGCCGCAGCTCCGCCGCCGGATCTCGCCGCTACCACGTTGCCGGAGCCCCCTCGCCCACGAGCACTCCCGCCGCCGGAGCCGCCCGCTCGTCGACCGCCGCCTCCGTCGCTTCTTCATCGACGTAACCTCCACAGGTAGACTCGCCGTGCTCCCACGATCCTGTAGCACCTGACCGCACTCGAAACCGTGCCCGGCAGCTCGAGATCGAGCAACACCGGTGAAGCGCCGCCGCCTCCCGCCCAGCGCCGCCGTCCCCACCGCCGCCGGCGTCGACTCCCCCGCCCAGATCCATTTCCAGCCGCTCAGATCCGATCAAACGGTCATCCGCGCCCCAGCTGCCGAGTCAACCCAGAGGAAAACGGTCAGCGTTGGCCTTCTTCCTAAAAACCCCCTACACTTTCCCATTTTCAACCCTCGGTCCACCCGCGTTCAAAAATAATTCCAGATAGGTCCCCGGTTTCGAAAAAGCCCCTGTTCTTCCCTGTTTTCGCACCCCGAGGTCCAGCCTTGCCCATTTTGCATATAAATCCTCCTGTTTTATCCCGTAATTACGTTTAGGTCCCTGAGTTTTCAAAAATAAGCCCCTGGAAACTCTTAAATCTTGCCAGCAAGTCCCTAAACCTTAGAAAAGCCATATGTTCTCCATTTTAACTCCGATTAGAGTGATTCTCGCGCCCAAATGTTCGTAGAGAAGCGTAGATTAGTTTTAAAGCCTTCCTTTGTGCTGTTCCTACTGTTTGATGTGTTGTTCTTAGTTATTCTTGTTTGTTTGCTTGTATGTCTAGCTCGATGATTGATGCGAGTAGAGCTTCGAGTAGAAGGAGCGAGGTTCGAGACTCGGAAGATTAAGGGCAAGAGCGAGAGCAAGAGCAAGAGTTCAAGATTCTAAGCAGCTAACATTTGGATAAAGGCAAGTATAGCACGGACAATGCTTGCTACCTAAACACTACTCTTACATTAATTACTGCATACGCATGTGTCTAATTTGTTCCCCATTAAGGATATACCTAGCACTGTTTATCATGTACCTTGATCACCTGGGTTTATGCATATGGGTAGATATTTGCTAGGCGCAGCTACTGCCACCTTTGTTTAATTGTAAATTTGAAATTCATGGTCCACTTCAATGTTAATTGTAAAACATACTTTTTAGCAACATGGTTAAGGGAGCTGGAACCTGTGCTTCATGTTTTTGTTCCAGTGTCTCTCCTTAAGGTCCGGTTCTTAAAGCGGCAACCCAGGAGCCTGTCGCCACCGCCGGAACTATAATGGCTCTGGTCTTGGTCAAGTAGCTTGTACGGCTCTAGCTTGTCAGTGGTTATCGATGGGGCCAACGGCGCTATGGGAACAAGGCGCTAGGCATGGTTTTTGATCCACCGAGGACGGTAGCCCCGTCGGCTAGTTCCCGTTAGACCCAGTCCCGTGTGGGGGCCTCGTGCACCACACGTTGCGCCAGCCGGCTCGTGTAGCACCGTGCTCTGGATTGCTATTGACCCTCCTATCGGTGCGCCCTGGGAGTCAGTCAATCTCGGTGCCTCGGAACTAATGCACCCTAGTTACCATAGTGGCTACTGACTTGTTAGGGTGTCTTGTGAAAAGCCTCGTAGCGTCCCTATGCGATCACACCTCGAAGTGTTGTTTAAGAGGTTTGGCCACCTCGGCATGGTTGGGTTTAAAGTTCGTTTGAGCTTTTACGCGACTGGTGGGTAAAGGGCGAAACCTCTGCAGAGTGTACAATCTATCATGATAGCCTTGCTCAGGGTCATGAGCGGCCTGGATCTTTTTTGATTAGAAGATGATATTTATAACAGTATAATGTTCACTTGTACTTTATTAATTGGGTTGCAACTGGGATTCATTTATTGTAGTAATTTGGTTAATGATAAAATGAATCAACCAAAAGTGCTAATGCAGTTCAGCCGTGTCAAACCTTTATTTTAAGCCTTCATATACCCGTGTTATACTTGCTAAGTAAGACAATTACTTACGCTTACCATTATTCAACAAAATCTCGGACGGGTAACAGATGGAATGAATGAGACTGCTGCTACTGGGTTTCCTAAGGATCGTCTGTGCGTCTGAGCTGTGGTCAACCAGCGGGTGAGCTCTAGGAAAGGCCCCTGGATTCCGAGTTGATGATCAAGGAACTTTGTGGCATGGAAAGAGGATGTGTGTACCAGACATAGCACAGATCAGGGACACGATCCCGAGAGAAGCACATGACTCAGCCTATTCGATCCACCCAGGAAGTACCCCTCCCATGTAACTGTTTTATTCGATACTGGAGCT
>OAMR01000047.1:1466626-1481228 GCA_900205405.1 Echinochloa crus-galli
TCAGTTCACATCGCACTTCTGGCAGAAGCTACATGAGTCCATGGACACTAAGCTGCATTTCAGTTCAGCTTACCATCCTCAAACGGATGGCCAGACTGAGCGAACCAATCAGATCTTGGAGGACATGTTGAGAGCATGTGCATTGCAATATGGTATCAGCTGGGACAAGAGCCTGTGTTATGCAGAGTTCTCTTACAACAACAGCTATCAGAAGAGTCTGCAGATGTCACCATTCGAGGCTCTGTATGGCAGGAAGTGCAGAACACCATTGTTCTGGAACCAGACTGGGGAAAGTCAAGTCTTTGGGCCTGAGATACTCAGAGAAGCAGAGAGGCAAGTGCAAGTGATCAGGCAGAATTTGAAGGTGGCACAGTCTAGGCAGAAGAGTTATGCTGATGTCAGAAGGAGGGATCTCAACTTCAAGGTTGATGACTTTGTGTATCTCAAAGTGTCACCGATATAGTACTCCAGCGGCTACTGACTTGTTAGGGTGTCTTGTGAAAGCCTCGTAGCGTCCCTATGCGGTCACTGGGCGAAGTGGCATACCGGCTAGAGTTACCTGAGAAACTGGCCGGAGTACACGATGTGTTCCATGTGTCTCAGCTGAAGAAATGTT
The DNA here is from genome assembly GCA_900205405.1 of Echinochloa crus-galli. Lineage (NCBI taxonomy): Eukaryota > Viridiplantae > Streptophyta > Magnoliopsida > Poales > Poaceae > Echinochloa > Echinochloa crus-galli. The sequence goes on from OAMR01000047.1 coordinate 1,467,243, forward strand.
TGCGGGTACCTGAAGAGTCTGAGAAGGTGATCCCGATAGAAGGGCTGAGTGTGCAAGAGGATCTCACCTATGAGGAGCATCCAGTCAAGATCTTGGAGGAGTGTGAGAGGGTGACGAGAAACAGGGTCATCCGGATGTGCAAGGTTCAGTGGAGCCGATGTACAGAGGACGAAGCGACTTGGGAAAGAGAAGAAGATCTCAAGGCCGCTTATCCACAACTCTTCGAATCTCGAGGACGAGATTCATCTTAAGAGGGGTAGGTTTGTAACACCCAAAAATAGCATATTTAAAATTTTTAGTAAATAATTGATTATTTATTATCATGTTCATGTTTAATATAGGTTAAATAAACAATTTCTGGAAATTATAATCAAATATAAGGTATAGAAACATTTTTGTTGCATTCATGCTGCTGCATTTATTTTTGTATTGCTTGTGGTTCAAACGAACCGCTTTGTTTTGAGCTCTAGAAAAGTTGTTTAGGTCCGAGTTCTCTTTTGCCCCCTGAACTCTTCCTCTGGCCCACTTCTGCTCCCCCTTCTCTCTTTTCTCCAGCCCAGCCCGGCTGCCCTCCCTGTTTCACTCGCAGCCCAACGCTGCTCTAGCCTGGCCCAGCCACCGCGCGCAGCCGCGCTCGGCCCAGTGAGCCCCGCACTGGCCCAGCTCGCCCCTCCAGCCCAGCGCCACGCTTTCGGCCCGTGATGGCCCAAGCTGCAGCGCCAGCCCTCCCCTCTCCTCCCCGAGCCACTGACCTGTGGGTCCGGCCCACAGTGTCATCCTCTTCCTCAAGCCCGGCTGAGCCGAGGCGAGCTCGCCGCGCAGCCCGGCCGCGCCACGCCCCGGGGCCGCTCACCGCGCCTTGGGATCTCCGCCGCAGCTTCTTGGAACCTTCCCTCGCCCTTCCTTTCCTTCTTTGCGCTACTCCCCCGAAGGAGAGCCGCCTCCACAGAAGGAAGGCGACCGCCGCCGCCGCGGATCCTTGGCGTGCGAGCCACGCCCACCCCTGGCGCCCTAGGCCCCCTGAACCCTATAAAAGCCGGGCCTCCAGAGCCCCAGAACCTCACACTCCTTGCCCCGAGCCACCACCCTTTCCCACCGCTCGCGCCGTCGCCATTGCCGCCGCTTGGAGCTCGGCGACGAACTTGCCGCTCCGGCAACCACCCGCCCCGGCTGAACCCCGGAGCCGCTTCGCCGCTCCGCGAGGAGCACACCGAGCCCTTCCGCGCTAGTCCCCGCGCCCCGGAGCTCCTTCCCCGTCGCACACCGACGACCGCCGCCCGCCGGTCACCGTCGGCTCGTCGCGTCGTCACCCCGCCGACCTAATCTTCCACTCAGGTAGACTCGCCTATCCTTCCTGTTTCTCCCGAGCCGCTTCCCGATTAAACCCGTGCACCGTAGCACCCCCAACCATGCTCACCGGAGCTCCGCCTCCGCCGGCCGCCGCCGAGCACCAACCACACTGCCTTTTCCCCCGACTTGAACACCCACATCGCGTTCGCCGTGCTACTCCGCACCCATAGCACCAAGTCTCACTCAAAACCGAGCACCCTAGCTCCTCCACGACCTCGCCGGAGCGCCGCCTCCTCTGTCCGCCGCCGTCCGCCAACCTCGCCGCCCCAAACCTCGACTTGATCACCACCCGCGTGCTCGCCGTTCTCTCCTGGTCACGTAGGGCCAAACCGCGTTCGAAACCGAGCCTCCTAACCCCAGTTACGACCTACTCCAGCGAACTTTCGCCGCCGACCGAGCGGCGCCGCCGCATTTTCTGGTCGCCGCCGGCGACCGTCCTCCCCCTTCCACCCCAACCGTTCGATCCGGATCCTACGGCCCAGATTAAACCAGCCCCTGAGTCAAATCCCCTTGTACCGGTCAACCTAGGCAAATATGCAAAAGAGCCCCTCCACTTTCTGGTTATCAACCCGCAGTCCTTTCCAATTCAAAAATATTCACAAGGAGGTCCTGTTTTATTCAGAAAACCCCCTGTGCTTTCAAATAATAGAACCCGCGGTCCGTCCCTCGTCTTTTTACGCGTTAGCCCTCGTAGGTATACGCATAATTACGCATAGGTCCCCGTTTTCTTGCAGAATAGTCCCTGAACCTTCAAAACACCATAACTTCTTCGTTTTAGCTCCGATTAGTGTGATTTTCGCGCTCATGTGTTCGTAGCAAAGCGTAGAATAGAATTTCAAACCTTATTTTGTACTGTTTTCACTGTTTGATGTACTGTTTCTAATAGAATACTTTTTCTTGCATGTATTGTTTTGTATGGATGCTTGTGTGTTGATTCGAGTCCAGTCTGTGAGCCGTTGCCGTTGGAGTTCGAGTACGTTGAGGACTTTCAGGAGCCGGACTCACAGCAGCAGCAGCAGCACTTTGAGGAAGGCAAGTTATAGCAACGGACAATCCTTGCTACCTACCCACCTTTGTACTACATTTATTTACATTCATGCATTTAAAAATGAGGCATTACTTGATTGGGCACAAGTGTGAGATCTAATCTGACATCGAGGAGAAGAAGAGGAAGTTCCAGGGCCAGCAGACTGGGAGCAGCAGCCGCCCCCGCTTCACTCCTCCGCAGGGGAACCAGCAGATGATGGGCCAGCAGCGCCCCCAGGGTCAGTCCAGCTTGCTGAACCGCAATCAGTTTCAGCAGCGCCCCCAGTACCAGCAGCGCCCTCAGTACCTCCAGGCGCCACAGCAGCAGCGTTTCCAGAACCAGTTGCAGAATGTACCAGCTCAACGCAACCCGGCGCAGCCAAGTCCTGCTCAGCGCACCGGCCCCGTCAAGTTGTTGGTATGTTTTGTTGCGCATTGGATGCCATTGACCCCCCTATGGTGAGACTCCATAGGCGTACGTCATTCTCGGTGCCTGGGCCATGCTGCCTGTGCTGTACCATAAGCGGCCACTGTCTTGTTAGGGTGTCTTGTGAAAGGCCTCGTAGCGTCCCTATGCCGTCACACCTCGGTAGTGTTGATGTGCGTGGTTGGGTGCAAAGTTCCTTTGAACTTTTACGCGACTGGTGGGTAAAGGGTGAAACCTCTGTAGAGTGTAAATCTATCATGATAGCCTTCTTAGGGTCACGAGCGGCCTGGATCCTTTTTGATTAGAACTTGATGGTTATTATTGTTGTTTTAACAACTTACACTATATAATTGGGTTACAACTGGGAGTCCTTTCACTTGTAGTAAATTGGATGAAGTTAAAATGAATCAACTAAAAACGCTAATGCAGTCAAACCGAGTCAAACCTTTTTGGCCTTCATCCCCCGTGCTATACTTGCTAAGTAATCCTGTTACTTACACTTGCTTAAATTCAACAAAATCCCGGATGGGGAACAGGTTGGGCTGAGCGTGAGTCTGCTGCTGAGTTTCCGGAGGATCTGCCGTTCTACTGAGTGTGTTCTCCCAGTCAGAGTCCCTGTGGAGTACGGCCTCGTTTAGAGAGAGTTGTCATTAGTCTTCCGCTGTATTGGTTAGTTTATTTATGAAGCAATTCTAATGTAAACTCTCTCATTAATAAAGCATTTATTTTCAGCATTTGTGTCTCTGTTAAGGGTAGAGAGGGTACAGGTCTGGTAAGAGTATTCTACCGACTACCGGGCAGTTCAGGAGATACGATCCGATACTGGCTTCGGGACTACAGAGCCTCCGACACACAGAAAGGGATGAGAAGGGGTGCCGACTACCCTGAACCTTGGGTCCTAAGTCACCGGAACTAACGTGATGGACTACAACGACCGTAAGGGCTGTCACCACCTTACGGCTACCACCTCCGTTGCGACGGGCAGATTCTAAGCTAGTCTCAAGTGTAGGCACCACGCCTACACTAGTTGACTAGTACTTATCTACTGCAGATAGATAAGCACTCAAGCTAAGCAGCTAGCATACAATTATACTATACTACTAAGCAATGAACGGAGAACGATGCAAGTAATGAATGTAAGAACTGAATGCTCAATTAATCAGAGAGAGATACAAGGAGTACCAGACATGACCCGGATGTTAGTCGAAGTGAAGTCGCATCCATAGAGGTACAGCTGGAAGAGGGGCCGACACTCCGGCTCCTCTCCGGGACGCTCACCTCTCCTCTCTCCCTATTTCTACTGATATGAGTGGCGGAACCTAGCGACGCCTACTCTTCTTCTCCTCTTGTGTTGTGTGTGTTTACAGGTGCTGGAGGCCTCCATTTATAGCCAGCAAGGACGGTGGGAGGTGGAGTAGCAGCCAAGGGACTGGGAAGGCGGTGCCCGGCCGTTCGGGCGAAGATCCAGGTTCGGCCGAACTCCCCGGTTCGGCCGAACCGGTGGATCCACCGACCTGGCCACCAAGGGCCAGGATTTGCCCCTGAAGGCGGTTCCCCCCTTCGGCCGAACAGGCCAGTTCGGCCGAAGTGGGCCCGGCCTGCTTCTGCACCGCCTTGAGTCCACACACGTGCTGGGCTGGCTCCTGGGGTCAGTTGGTACGTCGGTTTGTACCCTGGGCTGGACTGGAGGGCCTCCGGTGGACTTCGGGCTCCGTCGGGTTGGATACGGGTTGCCGTGTGATATGACGGGAGCCCAAGATGGTGCTGACGTGCATGCCTCCCGGTGTCCTGCTCGGCTAAGGGGGGTAACCGGCCGAATCTTGTCGTGTGGCCGAATCGGTCATTTCCGACCCCTATAGCCTATATTTCTCCACTTTGAACCTGCATACGGGACAATCACCAAAACTTGTGGAAATAGTCAGTAGTAAGCCCTATAGCTATGGTGTGTGTCTCAATTGTGTTCATTTTATACTCGGTTGGAGGTCGGAAATTGGTCTGTAACGACCGCCAACAAGCTCCCCCAGACTTAGATCTTTTCTCGTCCCGAGTAAAGAAATTAAAACAGGAGCAAGACCTAAGTAAGGGTTCTTTCATAACATGAGTACTTGCATATTGAATATTTCAAACTTTTCTCTCATACCTGCGAATTTGTAGTGGCTATCCCCTGGATCTTGGGCGGTTGATAACTGGAATGACTCTTACAACAAAAATCCTCTTGCTCATCCTGCATTCGGGGTTTTCTTGTTTTTCGCAAACAAATGACTCTTATCCCTTCATCCCTAGCACTCAGCTCTCTGGAGCTTCTCCCTCGCACTCATTGTGTATTTTTCCTCAGGTGGTGGCCGTGTCAAGTCATGTATTTCTATCGAGCCGAAGATTGGTTCCCGGAGCGTGTCATCATTGCCCTTCGTCGGATTGCAAGTTGAAGATGAGGAGTTCATATTGGTCTTTAGCCTCATGACCCCTTTCTTTTTCTCTTCTCCCTTTTTGGGATTTTTTTCATTGGGACTTTCATGAGTCCTTTATTTGCTTTTTCTCATTCTCTCTTTTTTTTCAAGGTATCACCGAGGCATGAAGACTTCTACTATACTCCGATGACAGATTTGCTTGCAACCAAACTGAGCCAATGTGATTACTCTGGGGACTCAAAATTCGACAAGACATTGTACTAGGCATGACAGGTTTCAGGAGTAAACTCTCAAGCATATATGTAATGTGGTATTTGTGGGCAGGATGAAGGGATAGAGTTTGGTTTTTATATTTTCAAAATTAAATTCTCCCGAATGTTAGCATGAACAAGTGGTTCGTTTTATCAAGTCATATCACAAACTTCAACAACTTAGATCGAGGGGGGTCCTATCATGATGAATTTTTTTTCACAAGTACTTGATACTAGGCAGCAACATGTTATAAAAGAAAGACCGAGTTCGTTTCGTTTATGTGAGGCATGAATTTCAATTTTTTGAAACGAAACATCACATGAAAGAATACAGGAGGGAAAAAAGTACAAACCAGTGTGCATGTGCGCGAGAGGGGGTGACCGGGCTGGTTCGGCCGAACCAGCCAGTTCGCCCGAACTGGCCCGGTTCGGCCGAACTGGTCCCGGGGCTCGTTCCATCGTGCCGTGTGTTCCTGTGTCTTTCCTGTACTCGTGCAACTCTCTATTAGTTATGGCAATCTCCGGTTGGCTCAAATGCACCAACCGGAGCACAACATTTTTATTCTTGCAAACAATTCTTACTTTATTTATTCCTCAAACCTATTCATTGAAACAAAATGATGGGAAGGGAAATAAAATTCAGAGCACCCTAAACATTAATCTAAAATAAACAAATGAAACAAACAACTAGCAAACCGAACAACTAAACTAACGGTGCTCTATCTACAAACGAAACGACCGCGGGAAACTACTCCGGTCCATAGAGATTCTCGTTTCCCGTGGCCTTGAAGAGCCTCTTGAGCTTCGCGCACAAAGCCTTGCGGAGGACTTCCATCTTGTCCCCCGACTCCATGCGGGCAAGCTCAGCTTCCGCCACCTTCTCATCCAGGTGGTTGATCCTCTGCTTTGCCAGCTCCAGCTCCTCCTTCAGGCTTTCTATGGTGGGCGGCTTTTCCTCCTCTTTCTCGCCGTCCTCCCCCTCTGAGAACTCCATGTCCCCAGGCAGCCCATTGATGGGCGGGGGCTACCTGTGGCGCCGGACCTTGGGATGGCACCGTGGAGGAGAGGACTGGGATGAATCAGCTAGCCCCAGCTCATCCCGGTTGAGTGGCGGGACGAGGACTTTGCCGTACCCTCCTCCGGGGGTACGTGTTCCCCTGATGGTGAAACGAGGCGGGCTCTCCGGCGTGTAGTCCGGCACCTCCTCGGCCTCCTTCTTGGGCAGCAGCAACGCCAAGTCCGTTACCCTCGGGGAGGATGCGGACCTTGGGCGCAGCTGCCCTACGTTCGGCCTCGGCGAAGGCGAACGTGGTGGCTTCTTGATCCCCTTAAGTGGGGCGAGGAGCTCATTGAGTGCTGCACAGTGAGGGGAGTTGCCACGCCTCACTGGGCTGCGGCCCGACGTCCTCCCCCGGCGCACGTCTCCCGCGGCGTCGACGTCGGAGATGCGGAAGGCGTGCTCCTGCCGGGGGGAGTTGCCGTTCCGGCTGCTGCTGCTCGAGCCCTGAGCCGATGAAGCGCTCTTGGATGGAAGGGAGGCCATGGTGGCTGTGTGTATAGGCTAGAGAGGATGTAGATGAGATGGAAAAGTCAACAGAAAGTCTTCGGGTTTTATCGAGGATTTTTGATCGGAAAAACGGCGTTTCCCGACGTTTCCCTCACAAGACTCAGGATATCTTCAACTGCAGATGCATCTGGGCGAGCTTATCGTCCCTGGGGCCTGGGAGGCCAGTTCACCCGAACCAGATGGTTCGGCCGAACTGGGCCTGTTCGCCCGAACAGGTCCCAGGGCCCCAGGTGCACGGCTTGCATCGTGGTTCGAAGTTTTGGTCATGGGAAATTTTGGGTCGAGGTGTTTTTTCAAGGTTATGGCCCAAGAGGATTTGGAGATGAAAGATTTGGGCCGGATTTCTACGGACGGGGTTCAAAGTTCAATGAACTCGATGACATCCAATTCATCGAGTGGTGGAGGTTCCGGTTCCAGGAAAATCTTCAACTGCTGTCCGTTGACCTTAAAGGTGTTTCCGTCCTCGTTTTGTAGGGTGACGGCTCCGTGAGGGGCAGCATGGACTACTATAAAGGGGTCGTCCCACTTGCTACGCAACTTCCCATGGCCAAAAAGCTTGACACGGGAGTTGAAGACAAGGACCTTATCTCCCGGCTTGAACGTTTTGACCTTGATCCTTTTATCATGCCATCTCTTGGTCCGTTCCTTATATAGCCGGGAGCTATGGTAAGCTTGCTCTCTCATTTCATCTAGTTCTGCCAGTTGGATCTTTCGTTTGAGACCGGCAGCCGGAAGGTTCATACCCCATTTCCTAATGGCCCAGTGAGCCTTGAACTCCATCTCTACTGGTAAGTGGCAGGTCTTGCCATAGACTAGTTGATAAGGAGTCATGCCTATAGGCGTCTTATAGGCCGTACGATATGCCCAGAGTGCATCCGGGAGTTTATCCTTCCATTGCCTACCCATCTCGTTTACGGTTTTCTGCAGAATATTCTTGCTTTGTTTATTTGATGTTTCTGCTTGACCGCTGGTCTGAGGGTGATAGGGTGTAGCAACATTATGCTGCACCCCCAGACTTGAAAGATACTTACAGAAAGCTGAATCGATGAAATGGGATCCGCCGTCACTAATGACTATCCTAGGAATGCCGAAACGCGGGAAGATGTATTCATGAAACATTCGTTTCGCGTTCCTAGAATCGGCGGCTACGCAAGGTAGAGCTTCCACCCACTTAGAGACGTAGTCTACTGCCACTAGGATGAACTGGCAACCCTCGGAAATTGGGAAGGGACCCATGAAGTCTACTCCCCAAACATAGCGTCTCTAGTGTTAATGTTCCCATGTTTCTGGCAGCGGGGGCACCGCATGACGAATGATCGTGCATCTTCGTAGATGCTGGGCCAATAAAACCCACTCTGCCAGACCTTGGCATTGGTCCGGAATGCACCGTAGTGTCCTCTGTACGGGGCTGCATGGCACCTCTCCAGGATTTTATAAGCCTCATATGCAGGGATGCACCTTCTGAGGAGTCCATCACTACATATCCGGAAAAGGTACGGGTCATCCCAGAGATGCAGTCGGCTTTCATAGACTAGCCTCTTCCTGTTTTCTCCAGGAGGGACATACCCCGTTACCATAAAGTTTACTATGTTGGCGTACCACGGGTCACCAGTGGTGACCTTGAGGAGGGTGTCATCCCGTAGGTAGTCATCGATCGGAAGATCGGACGGTACTTCCATGCGGGACAGGTGGTCAGCCACTGAGTTCTCTACTTCTTTCTTATCTCTTATCTCGATGTCAAACTCTTGGAGTAGCAGAACCCAGCGGATAAGCCTTGGTTTTGCATCCTTTTTGGTCAGAAGGTACTTCAGAGCAGCGTGATCTGAATAGACTATAACCTTGGCCCCGACTAGGTAGGACCGGAATTTGTCTATAGCAAATACGACCGCTAAGAGTTCCTTTTCCGTGGTCGCGTAGTTGAGCTGAGGGCCAGTGAGCGTTTTGCTAGCGTAAGAGATAGCATAATGCTTCTTGTCCTTAGTCTGTCCCAACACAGCTCCTACAGCATAGTCGTTGAAAGCATAATCATCTGAGATTTTCACCATACTAAGAGCAGAGATAGAATTCAACCAAAGTCTCACTATATCAATTCCCACAACAACCTAGACTTGGAATAAAGCATGTGCTCCCACAAGGTTTCGGGTTCATTATCGCTCATGCTAAATGACTCAAGTATAGTCAAGAACTAGTTGCTACAAAGTACTAGCAATATTAATGACAGAGCAACTATTCATCATTTCCAAGGTGAGAGGCATATGATTAATATAGAAGCAACTAGACTAAAGTAGATGCAACTATATAAGATAGAAGTAGAGCAAAGTAGATAATTATATTGATACTTGAATGTCATACAAAAGATAAAGTAAAAGATATAAGAGCTAATACCAGAGCTTCTGAAGACGACTCCGGAACCTCCGAGGCACAGCTCGACTCGACTCTAACTCCCAACTACACTAACCTACGCTACTAGAATGAAGTGGAAGAGCTCCTTGGCTTTGAGTGTGTGTTACAAGTGTGAGCTAGGGGCCCTATTTATAGCTTGTACAGGTCGGTTGGCCAGGGTAACGGCCAAGCAAGCCAGGGGGGTACCCCCTGATCCTCCGGGCGCCGGGAGTCGGTTCGGCCGAACCAGGGGGTTCGGCCGAACCCTCCATTCTGCCGCCTCCGCATCCAAGGGCTGTGGTGCACCCTGGGGAGGCGGTGCTGGCCTGGGGGCGGTTCGGCCGAACCGCCTCTGCGTCCAGGAAGCCGTGGCCCGTCAGCGGTGACCAAGCTACGACCGTGCAAGCCATGGATATCACCGCCACGTCATCTTTGAGCCAAACCAGCTGAAGTCCACCATGAACAAGTCACCCAGGGCAGCCCAGGACTTGAGGCGGTGCAGAGGAGCCCATGGGCCAGTTCGGGCGAATGGAGGCGGTTCGGGCGAATGGAGGTGCCTCTGGGGCTGTCTCTTATACACATCTAGATGTGTATAAGAGACAGCCTGCAAACATGACACTCACCAAAACTCGTGGAACTTTATTAGAAATAAACCTAAGTGCAAGGAATGTTGCATAGTCTCTCATTTTATCCCGAGTATTGGTGGTCGGATTTGGGTTGTAACGACCGCCAACAAGCTCCCCCAAGCTAGCCTCTTTGCTCGTCCTCGAGCAAAGTTACAAACTTGGGCTCGGTGGATCAGGAGTTGCTACAATGTCATTTTTCTTGCAGGTAACTTTATGACAACAAGTACTCAAACAAATACTTGAATCACTAGCAAGGTATTAATTCACCATTTTACCTATGGGGCTTATAGCAATCTCCTTATCTTGGGCGGTTGAAAGAATGAACAGATTAACTTAGTTTTATTCCACTCTACTCTTTTCAGGATCCTATCTCGGAGTTTTCACCCTTTTTGTGAAAGATAAGTAGTTCCTCATTGGCTCACTCAATCGCTCAAGTGTATTTGAATCCTCACCAAAGGCTTTGCCTTCTTTTCATCCTAACATCTAATTTGGCTTTTGTGTGGTTCAGGGACAAAGGATGAAGGCATACAAGCATCTTATATTTTGCTAAGTCAAAAACCGGATCTTAGGAGAATCAAATCACACTCTAGATCGAGAAGTGCAAGTGTGTGGAATTTATGGAGTGGAATATGTGGAGTGGAATTTGGCGGAATTTCATGGATTGATTCTTCCTCTCCTTGATTTATTTTTCGAGAGCATGGGCTATCTTTTATTCATATTTTTGCCATGCCTTTTTGGCATGCTTTTCTTTTGATCATATTTTTGCCATGTCTTTTGACATGCTTTTCTTTTTCTCATATTTTTGCCATGCCACTTGGCATGCTTTTCTTTTTCTTTTGCATAGCCCATGCCTCTACTTCACAGATTTTGAGAGAGGGAATCAAAGAACATGAAACTTTATTTTATGTAATGGATGATGGTATGATTTTTGCTAACTCCCAAAGTAGGAATTGCAAGTGAGAGGTGGAGTGTATGTGAATCTCGATCTTAGAAGCATGAAAAGATTCCTCACTAAGGTCACAACAATTTGACAAAGCTCACTAAGATGACGAGCAGCATATGGTAGAAAGTTTTGGAACTAATCCTATCATATGGCTCTGGTAGGTATTATGACCAATGAGGAACTTTATTTTTGAAAGCATAATCATCCGAGATTTTCACCATACTAAGAGCAGAAATAGAATTCAACCAAAGTCTCACTATATCAATTCCCACAACAACCTAGACTTGGAATAAAGCATGTGCTCCCACAAGGTTCAGGTTCATTTTTACTCATGCCAAATAACTCAAGCATAGTCAAGCAACTAGTGGTAACAAAGTACTAGCAAGATTAATGACAGAGCAACTATTCATCATTTCCAAGGTGAGAGACATATGGTTCATTCCATGCATAGTTGGGAGTTAATTTTATTCAAGGGAAAGATTTATTATATTTTTTTTTCTTTTATATGCAACCTAAGGAAAGTGAAAATGCGAATGCATGAACAAAGTGCTGGGTGGTTCAGACATACCTGGTGGGGGTCCTCCCCCAAGCTAGAACGCTTCACTGGTAGGGATTGAGTCTTGCGAGGTACGCGGCCAGCTGCTCGGACTGCTCCCGGACATCATGCTGGATGGATGACACCATCCCGTCATTCTCTTGGAGGTACTGAGAATGATGGGCTAGTGTGTCTTGAATGCCCCGTGTCCGGTCGTCGATGACGTCGACCCGGTCGGAGATGTATGACAACTCCCGACCGTAGTCGAAACGGGCGGACTGTGAGTATCCGGGGTAGTATGGCTGGGAGGCATTGTCATACCCCCCAGCATACCAGCTTCCGGACTACTCAGAGTCCGTGCTCTGGCCGTAGTCCCAGCGTCCCGAGGCTTGATAGTTCGGGTCCTGGTACTGTCCAGAGCCTCCTGCTCTAGATGTACCAGCCCTGGTGTACATGTCGTAGGTGGCCTCAAACACGGACGTGTGTCGGTGCGGTGCTTCTGGTTCGTCTTCCGGCTCCAGTGGGGTGGCGAGCCCGGCATCACGCCTGGCTCGTCCCCTTGTGAACGGCCCTTCACCTGCTACACTGTGCCGAGCGGGCTCTCTCGGTGGAGGAGATTCGTCCGACTCGGCGCTCAAATGAAGCGTTAATTTCTTAGCGGTATACAGCTTTAGTGCCGCACAGGGCAGACGCACCTCGGCTGTATAACCGCGATAAATCATCACAAGTGAAGCATCGGGCAAAAGTGCTCAGCATCTACGATAGAGCGCGCTGTCTCTATGTACGTGCACTGGGCGTCCTGGAGGACTCCCAGGTGGTTTGCGAGGCGAGTGACTAGAGAAGTCATCGCCATGCTACCCACACGAGTAATATGAGACAGCCAGTGATCGACCATGTCTTTCACTAGAGAAACCGGAACTTTCTTGAACATAGCATACAGAATTCGCAACTCAACTGTGTGATGTCCTCAAGGTACTTGGCGTAGGGCTCTCGGAAATACCGTCATAGCCACCCACTTGTGCATAAAGCGCAGAGTGGGGTTATGGATACTGTTCATGCATGGTGCATGGCAGTTGGTATTTCTGGAAATCCTCTTCCAGAATGCGACCCGGTCAAACCTTTTCAAAGCTCTGCTTGGCTCTAAAGTGCAACGACTTGAAAAACCAAGAGCCAAGCTAAAATCCCTCCAAGAGCAGAAGAACTCTTGGTTGAAAAATCTGAAGCGAATCCCCCCATTTTCGGAAACTAGAGTGGAAAGAAACTCGAGCGTGAGTAATAGTAGATACTATATTGATAACTTGAATGTCATACAAAAGAAACCGACGGCATGGAAGATCTCCGGGAATTCCTCGTCCATTCCCGTCCTTCTCAGTAGGTCCTGATCGAACACACGGGTGTGCTCGAATTCCTTCAGCCTGAGCTCGTTGAAGGTGCTTCTCTCCCGGTCCGTCCGGAGAACAATGTCGTTCTCGCTCAGGAGCTGCCTGGCTTGGGGTACAGCAGAGCCCCCACCCAAGCTAGCTGTTCCAGCCTCATCCTCGTCCATCCGGCTCGAGCCACGGGACGGGGCTGGGGAACTCCCAGCATCGTCCGAGCGGCGGTTAAGCCGGGTGGAACGACGGAGTGCGGCGATGAGCTTCGACATGGCTCCTGCAAAATGTTAGCACAGAAACGACTACCCGAAGGACTGACTATCAAAGGTTAGCACAAGAAATCAAGTCAGTCGTTTGAGAAGGTTAGTCGTTCTTGCGGGGATCAAAACCACCACAAATGGTTAGTCGTTCTTGTGGGTGTCGGAGACCACCACAAAATCGTCCAACAAAATTTCAGCACAAGGATCACAAAAAGCAAATATTTTTGGGATTTTTTCTGGATATGCAAGTGAACCAAAACTTGAACAAGGACTTGAGGGGAACTTGAACAAGAACTTGAGCAAAGAAATGAGAGAGAGAGAGAGAGAGCTCCTAGCAGAAAATTTCAGAATGGATGAGAGTGTGTGAGGTAGCAAGCATATAATCCAACCAAAGTCTCACTATATCAATTCCCACAACAACCTAGACTTGGAATAAAGCATGTGCTCCCACAAGGTTCAGGTTCATTTTTACTCATGCAAAATAACTCAAGCATAGTCAAGCAACTAGTAGTAACAAAGTACTAGCAAGATTAATGACAGAGCAACCATTCATCATTTCCAAAGTGAGAGGCATATGATTCATTCCATGCATGGTTGAGAGTTAATTTTATTCAAGGGAAGTATTTTCAATTGAATGACCAAAGCGCTGAGTAATTCGGAACGTCCCTGATGGGGGTGCTCCCCCAAGCTTGGACTCTTCACTGGTAGGATACAGATAGATACTTGCTTTGGGACAAGGGAACCGGTTGACACACAGAAAGGGATGAGAAGGGGTGCCACTATTTCCCAACTGGGGAATCCTACGGACCGGAACTAACGTGATGAGCTACAAAGACCG
>OAMR01000047.1:1481537-1514463 GCA_900205405.1 Echinochloa crus-galli
GCTAACCTTTGATACTCAATCGGCCAAATAACTCCGTTCGGCCGGTTACCCCCCTTAGCCGTACAGGACCAGCGGGAGCCGTCCACGTCATCCAATGACTATGCAAGACACGTAGGACGACCGCCAACTCAACTTGGGCCACCGCCATGTCACTCTGGGCCAGAACAAGTCGAATCCAAGTCAGTCGTTCGAGAAAGTTAGTTGTTCTTGCGGGGATCAAACCACCACAAATGGTTAGTCGTTCTTGTGGGTGTCGGAGACCACCACAAAATCGTCCAACAAAATTTCAGCACAAGGATCACACAGAAGCAAATATTTTTGGGGTTTTCTAGTTATGCAAGTGAACCAAAACTTGGGCTAGAACTTGGGAAGAACTAGAGCAAGTACTTGAGCAAAGAAATGAGAGGGAGAGAGAGCTTCCTAGTAGCAATTTCAGAATGAGCAAGTGAGGGAATGGTGCAGCAAGCAAGGAGGCAAGGGACACCATTTATAGGCGCGCGGGGGAGCTGCCTGCCTGGTTCGGCCGAACCAGTGCATTCGGCCGAACTGGCCCATGTGCCTCATGCGCAACCTGCCTCCCACCAGCACAAAAATCTTGAATGGGTGCAGCACTAGGTCATGAAAATTTGGTGGTTTGTGTTAGGTGGGATGCAAAATTGACATGACCAAAGTGGTTTTTAGTGGAGTCACCCCCATGCTGCCATGTTTTGTGATAATTGGTGAGTGTGCAGCCATTTTTAGTGGGGTAGACATGTTTGTTGCTGGTTGGTGGTGATGGTAAATAAATGGAGATGTTCTAGAAGGGATGAAAATGATAAAAATTACCAATTACATCCACCCTAGGTAAAATTTCAGCATGTGACTGTTTATTTAAACCAGGCTTGCAAAATTTTCTACTCTCTCTCAAATTAATTACTCAAGTGGTTCAATTATTTTGGAAAGGGAAACATGCAAATGCAATTGAGAATTTAAAAATTGGAAGGGAAATATGGGATACATACCGGTTTTCCTCGCGGCGAGAGCTCAGCTTTTAAGTCCGCGAGCGGGACTTCTCCTGTCTTCAGGTGCTCTTGTCATCATCCGGTCCCGGAGTGGATGACTCGGACGATGCAACCTTCTTCCGCCACATTTTCTTGTTCTTCTTCTTCGGTGTCGGTGGCGGTGGGATCGGCGTCTCTGGAGAATTCCAGAGGGCTTGCCTTGCTCTTCCTCGTATTTCTTCATGAGGCGGTCCATTTCTTCTGCGCTCACTTGTTCCGTCGGTCCGTACCACTGGGGCTGCTCTCCACCGAGTATCTCCAGCTCTCCACTGATGAGAGCCTTGAGGAAACACTCGGCGCTCCTCTGCTCCGGTGTGAGTGGTTCTACCTTCTTCTCTTCCCGTGGTTGGAACTTGAAGTACGTCAACCTTCCGTCGAAACGGAACGAGACTTCTCTCGCATCCACTGCAAGTTTTGCTCCAGTGTATGTAGTCTTGACTGGTATGAAATGAGCCACTTTGGTGAAGCGGTCCACAATCACCCATATCGAATCATATCCACCTTGCGTACGAGGTAAGCCAACTATGAAATCCATGCCGATTTCTTCCCAGTTCCACTCTGGTACCTTCAACGGTTGTAGTAGTCCTGCTGGCCTTTGATGTTCTGCTGTCACTCGTTGACATGTGTCACACAAGGCAACATGCTGAGCAACATTGAAAGGACCTTGATGTCACCTAGAGGGGGGGGGGTGAATAGGTGAATCTGCAAATTACAAACTTTTTCACACAATCAGTACAACAGAAACCGGTCAGACCGGTTTCCAAAACCGGTCAGACCGCTTAAAGCGGTCAGACCGCTTTGGAGAAGCGGTCAGACCGGTTTTCAACAAAGAAAACCGATTATGTGAATTAACCCCCTATACGAGTTCTAGCACAAACCAAACTTGATGATGGGCTCTTGTAGATGATATCAAGCAGGTCCACTAAGTCCCTGCACACAATTAGAGCACACCCAAGTAGATCGAAGCGGAAGCGAATGTATATGCTAGAAATGAACTTGTGAAGGTAAACAAGAGACAAAGATATGTTTTCCCGAAGTTCGGACCTCACCGCTGCCACTAAGGCTGTCACAAAGACACGATGAATCCTAGTCTCCGTTGAGGGCCTACGAAAGGCGGGCTTATCCACTCCAAGCCACTTTCCTCGGTACCACTAGCTTTTGGCCCTTTTCCACGAAGGAGGCAAGGCCAGCCTTTACAAACAATCCGTGGCTTACCACAACCAAGGTAGCTCACCGGCGACGCCTAGCCGTCTAGGAGGATCACCTCCAAGAGTAACAAATGCTCCAATGGATGCTTGGCTTCACCGGAAGTGCTCAACACTAAGGATATGCTCACTATAGCTGATATGAACTATCAATTGCTATCTATTGCTCACAACCCATACATCCCTCAACCCAAATCCAATGATATGATCAAAATCAATCAACTCTCACAAAGAGAGGCTTGGGGAGAGCTTGCTGGTGCTTGGAACTGCCCTAGGCGAGTTAGAATGGAATGGCAACCAGCACCCCTCAAAGGAGAGGGGTATGGAGTATAAATACCCCACACAACCAAAACTAGCCGTTATAGCCGTTGGAAACCGGTCAGACCGGATTCCCAAACCGGTCAGACCGGTTTACGAACTATACTAGCCGTTACACATGTCAGGGCCCCAAACCGGTCAGACCGGTTTCCCAAACCGGTCAGACCGGTTTGGGTCCACTCAGCACCACAAACCCAAAAGCGGTCAGACCGCTTTCCCAAACCGGTCAGACCGGTTTGGGGTCTTTCAGCACACTAAATTCCCAAGTGTATTTCTCTCAAGGCTATCTCACATGGGTTGATCTAATGAGCACTTTTTGGTGTATGCCAAGACAACTAATGTTGCATCCCTCTTGATAGTACGGCATTCCTAAACTCAAGATTAAAACAATAAATAGAATCTACAGAGAAGATGGACATCATGCAATGTTGGAAAGAGGCAGGTGCGTTACACAACCCAAAGGACATACGCCGCTAGGCATACGTCCCATAAGGGCATGTGAATGTGGTTTTACTCTGGTCTTCAGGATGGATTGGGATTTGGTGATATCCAGAGTAACCATCAAGGAAGCAGAAAAAGAAGTGTTTGGCTAGCCGTTCAAGCATCTCGTCTATGAACGGAAGAGGGAAGTGGTGGGCATTGGCATCTTCGTGTGGCTTGCCGCAGAACGGGCTAGCCTGAACCGTGTTGATGAGGGCTGGCTTGAGCTCGAAGTTTCCATCTCCGACTGGCGGAGTTGGTCCGACACGTAGGTTCTCGCTCGATGGAGCGGAGAACTCACGGATTGTCTTGCTGGCCATCCTCGATGTAGCCTGGTCGACGACGGGAAAGACTGGGTTTGTCGGAAGGAGTTGCTTCTGAGGAGGCACAACATGAGGTCGTACTTTCCTCACAAGTGACTCACTGGGTAGATGATCCCAGCGTGAAGGAGCTTGAGAACTTCCTTTTTCACGACCTCTCTCATGGCATTGTTTAGCCATCTTTGAGGTTCCCGAGACGACATAGCTTCAGAATCGATCGGGATGCGATGGGTACAGAGGTTTGGGCTAATCCCTTTCAGGTCTTGGAGAGAATATCCTAAGACCGATCGATTCTTCTCTAGGATAGTGATGAGTTGTTGGGTTTCTAGTTCAGAGAGCTTATCACTGATGATCACTGGAGTACTAAACAAGAACAGGGGATAAACAGTATTGGATAGGAGTGGATATACCGGACACACAGCTCAAGGGATACTCGGGTAGATGAGAGCAGGTATAGATAGCTGGGAGGACAACGAGAAGAGATAAAGGATTCCTGGGTACTCTATCTATCTAGAGAGCCAGCACTAAAAGGTCCGGAATAAGTCTATTGCCTTCCTTGGGGACTACAGGGCCCTCGACACGCAGAAAGGGATGAGAAGGGGTGCCGACTACCCTGAACCTTGGGTCCTAAGACACCGGAACTAACGTGATGGGCTACAAAGACCGAGAGGGCGGTCACCACCTCACGGCTACCACCTCAGTTGCGACGGGCAGAAACTAAGGTTACTGACAAGTCTAGGAACCACTCCTACACAGATCAATAACTACTTACTTCGCTAGCAGAAGCAAGCAACTCGAACTCACACCCCAATGACAAGTCACCGCTAGTGTGAGCAGAATCGAAGAACCAATTAAGGCAGAGACTTAAGCAAGAACTAAGAGCACTAGGAACTAGAACCGACTATACTCTAAACACAATAAAGAAGCAACTAGACTAAAGTAGAAGCAACTATATAAGGCACAAGTAGAATAAAGTAGATAACTATATTGATAACTCGAATATGTTAACGTGATCGTGGGAGGTCCCGACGCGTTCTGGAGCTACTAGGTAGGACCGGAATTTGTCTATAGCAAATACGACCGCTAAGAGTTCCTTTTCCGTGGTCGCGTAGTTGAGCTGAGGGCCGGTGAGCGTTTTTCTAGCGTATGAGATAGCATAGTGCTTCCTGTCCTTAGTTTGGCCCAGCACAGCTCCTACGGCATAGTCGCTCGCATCACACATGATTTCAAATGGGATGCTCCAGTCGGGAGGCTGGATAATGGGAGCGGAAATGAGTGCCTTCTTGAGGGTGTGAAAAGCGGCGTAACACTCCTCATTGAAAATGAAGGGGGCATCTTTGGCTAAAAGATTGGTCAAGGGCCGAGATATCTGGGAAAAGTTTTTGATGAAGCGCCTATAGAATCCGGCATGACCAAGGAAGCTTCGGATTCCCTTAACGTTTGTGGGAGGTGGAAGTTGCTCAATCACTTCTATTTTTGCCCTGTCTACCTCGATTCCACGTTCCGACACCCGATGTCCTAAGACAATACCCTCTCGCACCATAAAATGGCACTTTTCCCAGTTCAAAACGAGGTGCTTTTCTCCACACCTCTGGAGGACCTTGTCCCGATTTTTCAGACACTCGGTGAAGGTCCTTCCATAAACTGAGAAATCGTCCATGAACACTTCCATAATCTCCTCAATCATGTCAGAGAAGATGGACATCATGCAACGTTGGAAAGAGGCAGGTGCGTTACACAACCCAAAGGACATACGCCGATAGGCATACGTCCCATAAGGGCATGTGAACGTGGTTTTACTCTGGTCTTCAGGATGGATTGGGATTTGGTGATATCCAGAGTAACCATCAAGGAAACAGAAGAAGGAGTGTTTGGCTAGCCGTTCAAGCATCTCGTCTATGAACGGAAGAGGGAAATGGTCTTTCTTGGTGGCTTTGTTGAGTTTGCGATAATCTATGCACATACGCCACCCGGTGACTGTGCGCTGAGGAATGAGCTCATTCTTGTCATTGCGCACTACCGTCATTCCTCCCTTCTTTGGAACGACTTGGACGGGGCTAACCCACTCGCTATTGGGAACTGGGTAGATGATCCCAGCATGAAGGAGCTTGAGAACTTCCTTTTTCACGACCTCTCTCATGGCATTGTTCAGCTGTCTTTGAGGTTCCCGAGACGGCATAGCTTCAGAATCGATCGGGATGCGATGGGTACAGAGATTTGGGCTAATCCCTTTCAGGTCTTGGAGAGAATATCCTAAGACCGATCGATTCTTTTCCAGGACAGTGATGAGTTGTTGAGTTTCTAGTTCAGAGAGCTTATCACTGATGATCACTGGAGTTTGCTGGGTAGATCGAAGATATGGAAATCCATGAAGAGTTCAGGGTCATTAATCTTAACGGGTGTGACCCGCAGAATGCCCAAACAATCCAGGATTTCCCCTGAAGTGACCTTCAGTCTTTTCTGAGAAAACGACCAAGATACACTAGGGAGTTTGTTTTGCACCAACGAGCTAGAGATTATGTTGATCCCGAGGCTCGGGTCATACCCGATTTCTGTGTCATCACCCAGGACCTCACAAAATATCCTTTGAATCTTTCTGGGCATTTTGACAGGACACCGGAACTAACGTGATGGGCTACAAAGACCGAGAGGGCTGTCACCACCCCACGGCTACCACCTCCGTTGCGACGAGCAGAAACTAAGGTTATTGACAAACTTCTAGCCACTCCCGACTCATGATAGCAGAGAGACGTCCAAGATATTCTCTCTGGTATTCCAGTTCTTCTTTGTTGGGGGCTTGTTCTATGAACTCTACACGACGTTCCCGTGGGAAACTCGTTACACTCCCGATGTCCTCAAAGAGATCATCATCGAAGTCATAGGGTGTGTTGTAGAGTGAGTCATAGTAGGCTGGGCTAGGAAACGGTTGTGGTTCGTAATGAGCTTCTGGTATGGACGGAACAGAAGAGCTGATGGATTTGGATTCGATTTGTACTGGCTCTTTGGGTTCAGGTTCATGCTGTTTCTCTTCTTCATCGGGGAGTTCATCATAGATCCCAGTGTACGGAGTGTTGTCCAAGATGCGCTCTAGGACTATCCTCGCTTCACTGGGAACCAGATGAAAGAATGACCCTCCTGAAGCAGAGTCCAAGAAAGTGGCGGCTACGGGACACAGGCCAAGGCTGAAATGCTGGAGAACTATGGGTTCCGATAGGCCTAGGTCTGGTCCGGATGCCAGAATTTGCTTGAAACGAACCCAGGCAACTCCCAATGATTCTTCTTTTAATTGCTTAAAGGTGATAACTTCTACTCGGAGGCTGGCTACCTTGGAGACTGGGAAGAAGTTTAGGCAGAATTTTTCCTTGAGAACTTCCCAGCTCCCGTCCATAGTACTGACAGCCAGAGAGTATACCATTTCTTAGCTCCTCCTGTTAATGAGAACGGGAATAGCTTCCATTTGAGTGTCTCTTGTGTCATGCCCGCAATGGTCAGGCACGAGCAGAGTTGCTCAAACTCATGCAAATGCGCGTATGGACTCTCGGCCTTCGTTCCTGAGAACGATTGCTCACGAACCATGGCTATGAAGCCAGGGCATAGCTCATAGCCAGGTGTGGTAATGGGATGTGATGATGGTGGAGGCTCCAAACAATCGCCCGTTGGAGCCGAGTGTTGGCGTAAGGTGAGGATGGAATCCATACGGATAGATGGTGGTGGGATACACGGTGGCCTAACACAGCTCCTACAGCATAGTCGCTCGCATCACACATGATTTCAAATGGGATGCTCCAGTCGGGAGGCTGGATGATGGGAGCGGAAATGAGAGCCTTCTTGAGGGTGCGAAAAGCGGCATAACACTCCTCATCGAAAACGAAGGGGGCATCTTTGGCTAGGAGATTGGTCAAGGGCCGAGATATCTAGGAGAAATTTTTGATGAAGCGCCTATAAAATCCCGCATGGACAAGGAAGCTACGGATCCCCTTAACGTTTGTGGGAGGTGGAAGTTGCTCAATCACTTCTATCTTTGCTCTATCTACCTCGATTCCACGTTCCGACACCCAATGTCCTAAGACAATACCCTCTCGCACCAAAAAATGTCACTTTTCCCAGTTCAAAATGAGGTGCTTCTCTCTACACCTCTGGAGGACCTTGTCCAGATTTTTCAGACACTCGGTGAAGGTCCTTCCATAAACTGAGAAATCGTCCATGAACACTTCCACCCTAATCATGAATCTAAGCAAAATAAATGAATCAGCAACCAGCTAGTTCTAAAAAAAAGCAAAAAATATGTTACTTGTTTTGAGTCCGAGACATAAACCCGGATGACTACTCTATTGAACAACTTCGAGATCCTAGAGAATTGAAAACGTTTTCTACCAAAAAACCCACCCCCACCCTCTCACAAAGGACCCACCTGTCGGGCTTTGGGGGAGGGGTAACAACAAACGCAAAAAAAATCAACACTTCCAGGCGCTTTTAGTTCATTCTCCGCAAAACTTTTTTCACCCAGCCGCCCTCGCGTAACCACCATATGCCAGGTGGGCCCCTACCTCCCACGTACACACAATTATCCCGTATTGCTAATAGACAATAAATTGAAGAGTTTTTCTCCATATAAATAAAGACCAACTAACTCAAAAAATGATGTGTCTCTAGATTTGAGAATACCTAAAGCTCTCTATACATGAGTATTTTTAAAAACGCTTGGTCCACTCAAGTGATATTGTTTTAGTACATATATTTCGTCAATAAACGTGCGTGCCGCACGTGCGTTCATGCTAGATGTATTGAGAATACCTAAAGCTTTATACACACACGTGCGTGCGCACGTGCAACCAGCTAGTTCTAAAAAAAAGCAAAAAATATGTTACTTGTTTTGAGTCCGAGACATAAACCCAGATGACTACTCTATTGAACAACTTCGAGAAATTAGACCGGCAGACCAACAAATTGACGTTAATATTGATAAAGTCATGGAAGGTTTCAAATCTTGAAATAAAGCCCAAAAATATCTTACTTACGTTGAGTCGGGGACTCAAATCCGGGCGGAAAAACAATTAGGGGAGACCACCGCAGACGCACGCGTGCGAGTTTTTGGCGGAAATACGCATGTGTGGTTCGTGAGATTCGAACTTGGGAAACTCTTGCTTCGCATGTAGCTTATTTATCATCTCACCTATAAAACACATGTGACACACTTGTGGTTGTTTTCCTTTTAAATTAACTTGTGGATTAACTTGTGGATGATTTTTGGTCCTGGGTGGTTGTTGGCACTTCTTACGATCCAATATCAGGACTGTGAATCCTGGTACTGGGGTAAGGAGTGCTGGCAGCAGGCAAGGACGTGGCGGCGCTCGAGCTTGGCAGGTGGCAGTGCGAGGCATGGAGGAGTTGGAGGCTTGGAGCTCGAGAGTTGGATGAGGGTTGAGTTGCGGGGCTTCGACTTTTATAGCCCCGGGGGAGGTGAGGCTGGGCTTGGTTGCCGAGGCGGCACAAACGCCGAGGGGCGTCAGCGGCGGTGTTGGCACTCCTTATGGCCTACAGATAAATCCGCAAGCGGACGGATACCGATGTAGCTTTCACCCGGGAGTATTCCAGGTATCGATTTCCACGGAGAACGAGAAGTATACTAATCCTAAACTAAGTTGTCCAAGGATGGCGGAATGGAATGGGTGAGGTGGTTGACGATAACAAGGAAGAGAAGGGATAGGAGGGTAGAGAGGGTACAGGTCTGGTAAGAGTATTCTACCGACTACCGGGCAGGTCAGGAGATACGATCCGATACTTGCTTCGGGACTACAGAGCCTCCGACACACAGAAAGGGATGAGAAGGGGTGCTGACTACCCTGAACCTTGGGTCCTAAGTCACCGGAACTAACGTGATGGACTACAACGACCGTAAGGGCTGTCACCACCTTCCGGCTACCACCTCCATTTCGACGGGCGGATTCTAAGCTAGTCTCAAGTATCGGACAGGTCGGTTGGCCAGGGTAACGGCCAAGCAAGCCAGGGGGGGTACCCCCTGATCCTCCGGGCGCCGGGAGTCGGTTCGGCCGAACCAGGGGGTTCGGCCGAACCCTCCATTCTGTCGCCTCTGCATCCAAGGGCTATGGTGCACCCTGGGGAGGCGGTGCTGGCCTGGGAGCGGTTCAGCCGAACCGCCTCTGTTCGGCCGAACGGGCCTGGCCCAAGGCCGGCCCTCCCCAGCACCGCCTCTGCGTCCAGGAAGCCGTGGCCCTCTCAGTTTCAGGGAAAATTGGCCGGCACGCTTTCGGATTCAAACGCTCAGGCCACGTGTGAAGCTAGCTAATTCGGCTTGCTGTGTGTTTGGTGTAAGGTGCTGATTTTACGTCAACAGACCCGGATGTCACTCGAAGTGGAGCCGCATCCGTAGGGGTACAGCGGGAAGAGGGGCCGACACTCCGGCTCCTCTCCGGGATGCTCACCTCTCCTCTCTCCCTATTTCTACTGATATGAGTGGCGGAACCTAGCGACGCCTACTCTTCTTCTCCTCTTGTGTTGTGTGTTTTACAGGTGCTGGAGGCCTCCATTTATAGCCAGCAAGGACGGTGGGAGGTGGAGTAGCAGCCAAGGGACTGGGAAGACGGTGCCCGGGCGTTCGGGCGAAGATCCCGGTTCGGCCTAACCGGTGGATCCACCGACCTGGCCACCAAGGGCCAGGATTTGCCCCTGAAGGCGGTTCCGCCCTTCGGCCGAACAGGCCAGTTCGGCCGAAGTGGGCCCGGCCTGCTTCTGCACCGCCTTGAGTCCACACACATGCTAGGCTGGCTCCTGGGGTCAGTTGGTACATCGGTTTGTACCTTGGGCTGGACTGGAGGGCCTCCGGTGGACTTCGGGCTCCGTCGGGTTGGATACGGATTGCCGTGTGATATGACGGGAGCCCAAGATGGTGCGAACGTGCATGCCTCCCGGTGTCCTGCTCGGCTAAGGGGGGTAACCGACCGAATCTTGTCGTGTGGCCGAATCGGTCATTTCCGACCCCTATAGCCTGTATTTCTCCATTTTGATATATTTCTCCACTTTGAACCTGCATACGGGACAATCACCAAAACTTGTGGAAATAGTCAGTAGTAAGCCCTATAGCTATGGTGTGTGTCTCCGTTGTGTTCATTTTATACTCGGTTGGAGGTCGGAAATTGGTCTGTAACGACCGCCAACAACCGCCCAGATCCAGCCGTCCCCTGAGTCAAACCTGAGCCTACCGGTCAACCAAAGCAGTTTTGCTAAAGAGCCCCTCAACTTTTCTGTTAATCAACCCGCCGTCCACTGCCTTTGAAAAGTAATCACAACTGGGTCCTGATTCTTTCATTTAACCCCCCTGAGCTTTTGAAAAATAGAACTCGCCGTCCTACGCTATTAGTTTTACGCGTTAGCCCTCGGGTTTTAACACGAAATTACGTATAGGTCCTCAGTTCTTCGCAGATTAGTCCCTGGATCTTAAAATCCCCATAACTTTCACGTTTTAGCTCCGATTAGAGTGATTCTTGCGCTCATATGTTCGTAGCGAAACGTAGATTATTTCTAAAACCTTATTTTGGACTATCTCTACTGTTTGATGTACTGTTCTAATAGAATAAGTTTGTTTGCATGTACTGGCGTGTATGAATGCTTGTGTGATGATATCTGAGTCCAGTCGGTGAGCCGTTCATGTCAGGATTTGAGCAGGAACACGAAGAGCAGCAGCAGCGGCAGCAGCAACACTTGGATAAAGGCAAGTATAGCACGGACAATCCTTGCTACCTACACACCCCTGTTTAAATACTCTAAATTCATATGCATGAGTCTAATTTATTGTACCCTAAGGATGTACCTAGTTTCTGTATCCTGTTCCCTTGATTATCCCAGGGTTTATGCATTGGGGTAGAACTTTGCTAGGCGCAACTACTGTCACCATGTCTTAACTATTAAACATGACTTAATGGTTTATTTCAATATGGTTGATAAAACTTGCTTTTTAGCAACATGGATCATGGAGCTAGGGCGTTGGCTTCGTGCTTGGCCCTAGTGTCTCTCCGTAAGGACTGGTTCTAAAAGCGGCAACCCAGGAGCCTGTCGCCACCGCCAGAACTATAATGGCTCTGGTCTTGGATAGGTAGCTTGTAAGTCTCTAGCTTGTCAGTGGTTACCGATGGGGCCAGCGGCGCTCTATGGGGAACACGATGTATGGCATTGTTTTTGACCCACCGAGGATGGGAAATCCGTCGGCTGTGCCCCGTTAGGCACCGTCCCGTGTTGGGAGCCCCTACGGGAGCTTCGCACGTTGTGCCATTTATTTTCTTGTTGGCATTCTGGCCGCACTTCGGACGCCATTGGCCCCCTTATGGTGCGCCCAGAGGGTCAGTCTATCTCGGTGCCTTGGACTCAATGCACTCGTGTTGTACCTAAGCGGCCACTGACTTGTTAGGGTGTCTTGTGAAAAGCCTCGTAGCGTCCCGATGCGATCACACCTCGGAAGTGTGGTTTAAGAGGTTTGGCCACCTCGGCATGGTTGGGTTTAAAGTTCGTTTGAGCTTTTACGCGACTGGTGGGTAAAGGGTGAAACCTCTGCAGTGTGTACAATCTATCATGATAGCCTTGCTCAAGGTCACGAGCGGTCTGGATCCTTTTTGATTAGAAGATGGAATTATTTATGTTTAATGTTCACTTATACTTATTTAAATGGGTTTATCAACTGGGATTCATTTAATTGTAGTAACTTGGTGAATGATAAAATGAATCAACTAAAAGTGCTAATGCAGTACAGCCGTGTCAAGCCTTTCTTTTTAGCCTTCATACACCGTGTTATACTTGCTAAGTAACTCTGTTACTTATACTTGCCATTATACTTGCTGCTATTCAACAAAATCCCGGATGGGTAACAGATGGATATGAGTACGCTAATGCTGCTGAATATTTCTCCGAGGTTTTAAGCTGTGGTCAACCAGTCAGAGTCCATGTGGACTGCGGCTCCGCTTAGATGAGAGTTAATAATTCAGTTTTCCGCTGTGTATTGTGTAAACTCTGATGTAAAACCATTTTATTCGAGCATATGTACTCTGATTTCTATATTTGTAAGCTATATGTGTTCTGTGGACATCCTGGGCACACATATGGCAACATCCGGGTTTCTGTGTAAACCCGGGTGTGACACATGAGGTCCCCTTGGCATCTTCTACTGTCCTTCCTGGGTCATGATAGATGGATAAACATGATATAAGTGCCCAGAAACAGATTGACATGAAAATAGATCAAAAGAGAGCTTCCAACAAGCTTTGGGTCAGCTCAGAGCCAAACCGGTCAGACCGGTTCTGCCTGAGCCAAGCCAAAGCAAGTTGGGGGTCAATCTGACAGAACCTGATCTAAAAATTGACATGAGATTGATAAAGATGATATCCCTAGTCCATAAATTAGCCAACACGGTGCAAAACAGGGACTTGGGCCTTCACTGCCCAAACCGGTCAGACCGCTTTGCGCAGTGAGGGTGCAAATCCTTGTTGCGCAAAATGTAGCCAACCAAATCAATTCATCTCTTAGGGATGGGTTCCTAGACATGCCAGAAGATGTTCTACCAAAGGGTTTCGAAAGATATTCATCCAATGAGTAGATCGGGCGATGGGAAGATTTGAATACCTCGAGACCCAAGAACTCGATGGGAAAGAGGATTTTCTGATCCAAGATTGATGGGGAACCAATCTAGCAGCCTTGGGGCACTCCAAATCCGAAGAGAAAACGCCTTTTCCTTGGTTGAATCTTCAAATCGCCATTGGGGGCGCCTTCCACAGTGAGAGCTTGAGGAGAGAGATGGGAGACGTGGTGAATGGATGAGAAAGGAGTGAGGGAATCACGGGATGACAGAAAATCGTGTGGACCCGCTGACTGGGCCAAACCGGTCAGACCGGTTTCTCCCAGGGAGTTGGGTTCTGCCAGAAACATCGGATCTTCCGGGAATTTGTCGGATCTTCTGATGATTTTCGGATCTTCCGGGAATTTGTCGGATCTTCTGATGATTTTCGGATCTTCCGGGAATTTGTCGGATCTTCTGATGATTTTCGGATCTTCCGGGAATTTGTCGGATCTTCTGATGATTTTCGGATCTTCCGGGAATTTGTCGGATCTTCTGATGATTTTCGGATCTTCCGGGAATTTGTCGGATCTTCTGATGATTTTCGGATCTTCCGGGAATTTGTCGGATCTTCTGATGATTTTCGGATCTTCCGGGAATTTGTCGGATCTTCTGATGATTTTCGGATCTTCCGGGAATTTGTCGGATCTTCTGATGATTTTCGGATCTTCCGGGAATTTGTCGGATCTTCTGATGATTTTCGGATCTTCCGGGAATTTGTCGGATCTTCTGATGATTTTCGGATCTTCCGGGAATTTGTCGGATCTTCTGATGATTTTCGGATCTTCCGGGAATTTGTCGGATCTTCTGATGATTTTCGGATCTTCCGGGAATTTGTCGGATCTTCTGATGATTTTCGGATCTTCCGGGAATTTGTCGGATCTTCTGATGATTTTCGGATCTTCCGGGAATTTGTCGGATCTTCTGATGATTTTCGGATCTTCCGGGAATTTGTCGGATCTTCTGATGATTTTCGGATCTTCCGGGAATTTGTCGGATCTTCTGATGATTTTCGGATCTTCCGGGAATTTGTCGGATCTTCTGATGATTTTCGGATCTTCCGGGAATTTGTCGGATCTTCTGATGATTTTCGGATCTTCCGGGAATTTGTCGGATCTTCTGATGATTTTCGGATCTTCCGGGAATTTGTCGGATCTTCTGATGATTTTCGGATCTTCCGGGAATTTGTCGGATCTTCTGATGATTTTCGGATCTTCCGGGAATTTGTCGGATCTTCTGATGATTTTCGGATCTTCCGGGAATTTGTCGGATCTTCTGATGATTTTCGGATCTTCCGGGAATTTGTCGGATCTTCTGATGATTTTCGGATCTTCCGGGAATTTGTCGGATCTTCTGATGATTTTCGGATCTTCCGGGAATTTGTCGGATCTTCTGATGATTTTCGGATCTTCCGGGAATTTGTCGGATCTTCTGATGATTTTCGGATCTTCCGGGAATTTGTCGGATCTTCTGATGATTTTCGGATCTTCCGGGAATTTGTCGGATCTTCTGATGATTTTCGGATCTTCCGGGAATTTGTCGGATCTTCTGATGATTTTCGGATCTTCCGGGAATTTGTCGGATCTTCTGATGATTTTCGGATCTTCCGGGAATTTGTCGGATCTTCTGATGATTTTCGGATCTTCCGGGAATTTGTCGGATCTTCTGATGATTTTCGGATCTTCCGGGAATTTGTCGGATCTTCTGATGATTTTCGGATCTTCCGGGAATTTGTCGGATCTTCTGATGATTTTCGGATCTTCCGGGAATTTGTCGGATCTTCTGATGATTTTCGGATCTTCATTCTGCCAGCCGAATTTTGTGGAGGGAGGCTGGTTCAGAGTACCTTTGAGTACTATCAGCCGAACATGATGGCTAGGCAGTTAGGCTGTGGCCAAGTGCCCCCAAGACTATTTCTTCATGAATTCCTCAAGCCCAGGGAAATTATCAAGGACTCTGCAGAAACAAGAAGGGTTTTTGATTACAAATATCGATTTCGAGCTCTAATCCACCGGATGATTAGTTCTAAAATGACCCAAAAGCCTGCACTCTACCGCATGATACCCGGCTCTGTCAAGATCCATACAAAATCAACAAGTTTGAACCTGCGACACGTGGCAATCTAGATTGATTCGAATTCGGCTATTTAAGGTAACGTGGTCATGTCTTAACTACTCACTCCGCTAGCAGAAGCAAGCACCCTTGTTACTACTCTTAGTGACAATTCACCTCAAGCAGTAAGCAAGAACGAAGAACCACTAGAGACAGAGACTTAAGCAAGAACTAGAAGCACTATGAACTAGAACCGACTATAGTCTAAACACAATATAGAAGCAACTAGACTAAAGTAGAAGCAACTATATAAGGCACAAGTAGAATAAAGTAGATAACTATATTGATAACTCAAATGTCAAGAAAAGATAAAGTAAAAGATACAAGAGCTATTACCAGAGCTTCTGAAGACGACTCCGGAACCTCCGAGGCACAGCTCGACTCGACT
This sequence comes from Echinochloa crus-galli, assembly GCA_900205405.1. Classification (NCBI taxonomy): domain Eukaryota; kingdom Viridiplantae; phylum Streptophyta; class Magnoliopsida; order Poales; family Poaceae; genus Echinochloa; species Echinochloa crus-galli. The sequence continues at coordinate 1,497,020 of OAMR01000047.1, forward strand.
CTAACTCCCAACTAAACTATCCTAACTCTACTAGAAATGAAGTGGAAGCTCCTTGGCTTTGAGTGTGTGTGTTACAAGTGTGAAATGGCCCTCTACTTATAGCTTCCAGGGTCGGTTGAGGTGGAGTACCGGCCAAGGGACCAAGGGGGGGTACCCCCTGGCGTTTCGGGCGAAGATGGCGGTTCGGCCGAACAGGCCAGTTCGGCCGAACCGTCCATCCCACCGCCTCTTGATCCTATGGCTCAGGGCAGCTCCTAGATGGCGGTTGGCAGTTGGGGGCGGTTCGGCCGAACCGCCCCCGTTCGGCCGAACGGGCCACAAGGCCCAAGCCCGTCCCCCTGCACTGCCTCTGCGTAGTGGACCTCCTAGGCTGGCTTCTGGTGAGGTGGAACTTGTTCTGTGGGCCCAGGATGACGTGTCTTTTTCTTGGAAGTTTGACGGTAGTTGGAAACCAGTCATGCACTGCTCTGTTCCACAAAGACCAACGAACAGAGCAAGGATAAACCCTCTTGAGGAACGGCCTTCCAAGAATGAGGGGCGTCCTTGTGTCAACTTTCATGTCAAGTACCACGAAATCCACAGGGACAAAGAACTCCCGGATTTTCACCGGAATGTCCTCGGCTATCCCCGCGGGATGGCGGATTGACTGGTCCGCTAGCTGCAAATACATAGTTGTAGGGGACAAGGAAGAATGATCGAGTTTATCGTACACTACCTTGGGCATGACGCTGACACTTGCTCCAAGGTCGCACAGGGCTTGGTTGAAGTGTTGATCACCGATCGAGCATGTGATGGTAGGACATCCTGGGTCCTTCTTCTTCTCTGGGAGATTATTTAAAATAGCTGCGCTGCAAGCTTCTGTTAGCTTTATTACCTCGGTGGTCGGCAGGGCTCGTTTGTGGTTGAGGATGTCCTCAAGGTACTTGGCGTAGGGCTCTCGGAAATACCGTCATAGCCACCCACTTGTGCATAAAGCGCAGAGTGGGGTTATGGATACTGTTCATACGGGGTGCATGGCAGTTGGTATTTCCGGAAATCCTCTTCCAGAATGCGACCCGATCAAACCTTTTCAAAGCTCTGCTTGGCTCTAAAGAGCAACGACTTGAAAAACCAAGAGCCAAGCTAAAATCCCTCCAAGAGCAGAAGAACTCTTGGTTGAAAAATCTGAAGCGAATCCCCCCATTTTCGGAAACCAGTGTGGAAAGAAACTCGAGCGTAAGTAAGTACGAACCTGGCTCGTTGATCTCCCAGAAGTTCTCCCAGCCGATGGCATGGAAGATCTCCGGGAACTCCTTGTCCATCCCCGTTCTTCTCAGTAGGTCCTGATCGAACACACGGGTGTGCTCGAATTCCTTCAGCCTGAGCTCGTTGAAGGTGCTTCTCTCCCGGTCCGTCCGGAGAACAATGTCGTTCTCGCTCAGGAGCTGCCTGGCTTGGGGTACAGTAGAGCCTCCGCCCAAGCCAGCTGCTCCAGCCTCATCCTCGTCCATCCGGCTCGAGCCACGGGACGGGGCTGGGGAACTCCCAGCATCGTCCGAGCGGCGGCTAAGCCGGGTGGAACGACGGAGTGCGGCGATGAGCTTCGACATGGCTCCTGCAAAATGTTAGCATAGAAATGACTACCCGAAGGACGGTTATCCTCGCGGCGAGCGCTCGGCTTTTAAGTCCACGAGCAGGACTTCTCCTGTCTTCAGGTGCTCTTGTCATCGTCCGGTCCCGGAGTGGATGACTCGGACGATGCAACCTTCTTCCGCCACATCTTCTTGTTCTTCTTCTTTGGTGTCGGTAGCGGTGGGATCGGCATCTCTGGAGAATTCCAGAGGGCTTGCTCTTCCTCGTATTTCTTCATGAGGCGGTCCATTTCTTCTACGCTTACTTGTTCCGTCGGCCCGTACCACTCAGACTGCTCTCCACCGAGTATTTCCAACTCTCCACTGATGAGAGCCTTGAGGAAACACTCGGCGCTCCTCTGCTCCGGTGTGAGTGGCTCTACCTTCTTCTCTTCCCGTGGTTGGAACTTGAAGTACGTCAACCTTCCGTTGATACGGAACGGGACTTCTCTCGCGTCCATATCGATTCTAGCCCGGGCGGTGTTCAGGAATGGTCGGCCCAGGACAAGGGAAAACGAGTGGTCGTTTCCCATGTCGAGGACAACAAAAATTCAAAGGTCCTCCCCCAAGCTAGATCGCTTCACTGGTAGGGATTGAGTCTTGCGAGGTACGCGGCCAGCTGCTCGGACTGCTCCCGGACATCATGCTGGATGGATGACACCATCCCATCATTCTCTTGGAGGTACTGGGAATGACGAGCTAGTGTGTCTTGAGATAAAACCATTGCTTCGCCTTGCCTAATAATGAGAAAGGGAATAAACGAAGGCGAATGGCATCGGTACTTACTCCGTGAATGGTGAAGGTGTTGCAGATCTCCAGGAAATGCTGGAGATGGGCATTGAAGCTTTAGTGCCGCACAAGGCAGACGCACCTCGGCTGTATAACCACGATAAATCATCACAAGTGAAGCATCAGGCAGCTTTCGTAAAATGTGAGCCTGTACGAAGTGCTCAGCGTCTACGACAGAGCGCGCTGTCTCTATGTACGTGCACTGGGCGCCCTGGAGGACTCCCAGGTGGTTTGCGAGGCGAGTGACTAGAGAAGTCATCGCCATGCTACCCACACGAGAAATATGAGACAGCCAGTGATTCGTCAAGAACACCCTGGTATTGAACATGAAACACTGAAATGGAACATTGGCTTTCCGGTAAGCAAATAATTAGTTGGAAACCAGTCATGCACTGCTCTGTTCCACAAAGACCAACGAACAGAGCAAGGATAAACCCGCTTGAGTAGCGGTACTCAACTAAGATAGCTCGAGATAAAAATTCAAAAGTAATCGAGCCAAATGCTTCTCCGGCAACGGCGCCAGAAATACTTGTTGGCACTTCTTACGATCCAATATCAGAATTGAGAATCCTGGTACTGGGGTAAGGAGTGTTTCAGTGGTTTTCCTTATGGCTAGTAAAATATATAAATATTCTGCAAGCGCACAGAATCACCGCTGTAGCACTTCACCTGGGAGTATATGAGGTGCCCACGTTGTCAGAAACACGGAAACATAAACACTAGAGACGCAATGCCCCTCACCAACAATCTCCAAGTAGAAATCTGGGATTGACTTTTTGGGTCCTTTCACAAACTTAGAGGGATGCAATTTCATTCTAGTGGCAGTAGACTATATCTCTAAGTGGGTAGAAGCCTTGCCATGTCTGGCTGCTGATTCCAAGAGTGCAAGACGAATGTTTCACGAAGTCATCTTTCCTCGTTTTGGCGTTCCCCGAATACTTATCAGCGACGACGGCTCCCACTTTATCGATTTAGCTTTCCGTAGGTATCTCTCAAGTTTGGGGGTGCAGCACAACGTAGCCACACCCTATCACCCCAAGACTAGGGGCCAAGCATAAACCTGAAATAAACAAATTAAAAACATTCTGCAAAAGACCGTGAATGAGATGGGCAAGCAATGGAAGGATAAACTCTCGGATGCACTCTGGGCATACCGCACGGCCTATAAAACACCCATAGGAATGACCCCATATCAACTAGTCGCCGAACGGGCCCGGGGGCGTGGCAGCCCTCTGATCCACCGCCTCTGCTCCTGGTTGGCTTGGATGAGTCCCACTTGGCCTGGGTGTGCTTGTTCCCGCGGATTGATGACTTGGCATGGGTCCGGTTGAGTTGGCGGGAGTTCTGCGTGGCTTGCACAGTCACAGATGACTTGGTAGTGACGTGGACGACTCCCGGTGGCCTGTACGGCTAAGGGGGATAACTGGCCGAACATGTTGTTCGGCCGTTTCTGTCATTTCCGACCGCTATAGCACGTGTTTCGTGATATTGTACCTGCAAACATGACACTCACCCAAACTTGTGGAACTTTATTAGAAATAAAACCTAAGTGCAAGGAATGTTGCATAGTCTCTCATTTTATCCCGAGTATTGGTGGTCGGATTTGGGTTGTAACGACCGCCAACACTGTGTAAATCCGGGTGTGACAGATTGGTATCAGAGCCGTGCTGACTGTAGGATCGTAGCCTAGCTAGAACGGACGTTTAGATTTAGCTCTGTCCTTCCCCCTCTTATTTTACCTAAAACTGGGTGGAGTTCCATTTATAAAAAATTGTGTTCTATGTCCTCCTTACTTCCATTTGTTACAAAAAAAATTCTAAAATTTTGTTCTCTTCTTGTTACTTTTGGCAGTTCGATGGCTGGCACGAAGAGGACCGCTAGAAGGTCAGAAGCTCTCCCCCTGGCTCATCGTGGACCAATAACGCCGGAGTGGGCAGAACCAGCGACAGTCGTGTTCTACTCCTTGGGGCAACATGAAGACCTCGCTCGCCAGCTTTGGGCACTGCTCAGTGGACGAGGCTACTAGAAGGCTCCACTCTACACGGGAGAACGTTCACAATATGGAGAGCATGCTGCATGCCTGCACCTGGTGGTCAGCCGTCACCATATACTAGAAGACTCCGGATGTCAATGGAATGTACCATGTGGAGGGAGTTTACAGGGCCATAGCCCCATGGTCAACATTCGACGAAGGGATCCGCGATGCTGCAGACCATGCCCTCTTCTGCTTCAGAGAAATGAATGGGGGCGCTTAAATTAAGAGATTCCCGGTGCCAGGAGAGATCGTGTCAGAGCCGTTTGTCCCTACCTTCGTCGATCCTTAGGATCCTACCATGAGTTTGTAATAAAGATCGAGTAGTATACGCTTTTGAGTTGAGTTAAAACCCAGTAATGTCGAGTCTTGTGTGAACCTTGTTCCTAAGTGCTTTGTTTGCTTATTATTATGCTTAAGTTTGATTTGGATCTTTGTAATGATTGTGATGGGCATAGACGCAAGTCTACCACCATCTAGATATTGGATTAAGGTTTAAGGATATTAATGACTAAATAGTTGGGGTTATATATCTTTTGTTCATTATCTATCCAGTCTTCCACATCTCTCGTTCTTAACTTGCCAAGTTCGGTATTCTTTTCTACACAAAACTTGGGTTACATGGCTATGACCGATGGAGTACCAACGTAAGTTCTTTTTGTGGACAGATGGCTAAGACAAGGAGCGGTGCAGGTGACAATGGAGCCAACATAAACCCGAACCAGTCGCCACCAACAATGGAGGAGTTTATGGCTCTGCAGACCCAGTTAATGCAGCTAGCCCAATCCATGCTAGAGATGCAACAGAGTCAACAGAATCAGCCAGCACAAGCCAACGCCCCACCCCGGGACAAGAGGAGTGAATTCTTGATAGGACGCCCACCTACTTTCAGCAAGGCTAGTGACCCTTTGCAAGCTGATGACTGGCTTAAGGCGGTAGAGAGACAGCTCGACATCGCACAGTGCAACGACCGGGAGAAAGTGTTATATGGAGGAGGACAGCTCCATGGAGCAGCATTGGACTGGTGGGACGCATACCAGTATGCTCACCCTAACCGCACACAGATTACTTGGCAGGAGTTCTGTGGCACTTTTCGCTCTCACCATGTGCCAGAAGCCTTGATGATCCTAAAGAAGAAGGATTTCCTAGCACTGAAACAGGGAGGGATGAGCGTCACAGCTTACCGTGACAAGTTCATCGAACTGGCCCGTTATGCTCTAGAGGATGTCTCCATCGACAAGAAGAAGCAGACCAGATTCCTGGATGGTTTACGAGATGCACTCCAGTACCAGCTGACGTGTGTTCCCTTTCCAACTTTCTATGGGTTGGTGAATGGTGCCCTGATGCTGGAACATAAGCGCCAAGAGATGGAGGACAAGAAGTGGAAACTCCAAAACCAGCAGTTTGAATGTAACAGCCGCCCCCGTTTCAACCCTCCACAAATGAACAAGCAGATTGTGAATCCGCAGCGCATCCAAGGATAGTCTAGCCTTCTGAATCATAACCAAAACCAATGGTGTCCCCAGTACCTTCCAACACCCCAACAGCAGCAATGGCGTATCCAGAACCAATGGCAGAATCGTCCAGTTCGGCCCAACCCGCTGCAGAATGGTCCTGCTCGACGCCCCAACCCGACCAACAATGCATCAGCAAGTCGGAAGGCATGCTTCCACTGTGGTGAGCCGGGACATTATGTTGATTCCTGCCCCCGCAAGGCTCAGAATGCTGCAGGACAGAAGGACGAATGTCACACCCGGATTTACACAGAAATTCGAATGCTGCCATATGTGTCCCCAGGAAGTCCACAGAACACATAAAGCTAACAAATATGATAAACAGAGAACATATTCTCGAATAAAAATAGTTTTATATCAGAGTTTACCTAATACACAGCGGAAGTCTAACTCTCTCGACAGGTAGAGCCTCAAGTCCACAGGGACACCGACTGGTTGACCACAGCTCAGTAGTACGGAAGATCCTCAAGAAACTTCATCTGTTACCCATCCGGGATTTTGTTGAATAATAGCAAGCGTAAGTAAATGTCTTACTTAGCAAGTATAGCATGGGTGTATGAAGGCTCAAAAAGGCTAGACACGGCTTAACTGCATCAACACTTTTAGTTGGTTCATTTTAACGTTATCCAAGTTACTACCAGAGTATGAATCCCAGTTGAAACCCAATTAATAATAAGGTATAAGTGACATTAAGCATAAATAAACATCATCTTCTAATCAAAAAGGATCTAGGCCGCTTGTAGGACTGAGCAAGGCTATCATGATAGATTGTACACTCTGCAGAGGTTTCACCCTTTACCAACCAGTCACGTAAAAGGTCAAAGGAACTTTGCACCCAAGCCCAACAAGCAATGGTTTATCTATTTTTTATAATATGTTTAATCCGGATGGAACTAACAGTGTCACTACTAGGGGTAAACAGAGTTCATATTCAAAAAGCAGGGGCAAAATCATGACGAGAGCGAAAATGAGGGTAAATCAGTAAATCACAATTCAAATACAAAATAGGGGGGCAAGAAAGCAATAGTCCCGAGTTTATATTCAGTAGAAACGAGGAAAAAATAGTTACATGTACTATTTCCACTTAGCCAAACTCACAAAGGAAACTGGAAATACTCACCTAAAAATTCTGCAGCGACATTGGGCAAATTCATTACTATTTGTGTGACTGGATGCACAGGCTGGCTTGCATATATTGCACTAATAAATCTTCTAGCATCCATGTTAAAAACCTAGCCAGCAAAAACAAAAACTTAATTCACCAACTATCATGAAGATGGATGACAAATCCAACACATTTTATGAATGTCAAAACATAAAAATAAAATGATTGAAATGGCATATTTCTGAAGGTAATTACTTTTAAAAGAGTAAATTTCACCGGCAGTCGTTAAACTTGTCCCGATTTCTCATCCCTGTCCCGGTACTCTCAAAATGTATACAACGATCTTTAAACTTGTCCCATGCTCTCATCCCGGTCCTTAAACTTGTCTCCAGTTGTCATTCCAGTCCCATGTTGATGGTTTTGCAACCTAGGGTGACAAGATAAAGATCAATCTCTATGAATTTTAACTTGCTTCAAATAAATAAATCAAGATACAAGCAAGTAACAAAAGCAAAGAGACACAAAGACTTATCCCGTGGTGTCGATGACTTGCCGGTCACCCCTAATCCACGTTGAGATGGATTCAATGTTCAACCGCTCCTCTATCAAGTCTCCACTTGATGTATGAGCCGGCTAGAACCAATGAACCGCTCCAAATCTCGATTCCACTAGAGTTGCTCTTCACCGCTCCGGCGAGGTGAGCACAAGAACCTCTCACAATCAATTTCCACGGCAACTTCACAATCTTCTTGAAGTGCTCGGTGGAATCACGAGCTCCGAGCCGGCTAGGAGGCGGCAACCTCCAAGAGTAACAAATCAACCACGAGCTCGATGCAATCCTAGTGCCACAATGATCAAATCCTTGATGCAATGCACTAGAGTCTCTCAATCTCACAAAGAAATGCAATCTCAAAGCAAGTGAGTGAGAGAGGGGAGAAACAAGGGCTCTAGAATGAGTGTTTAGCTTTTCAAAGTGCCAAGAGACCCCCCATGCCCGTGAGGGGTGAGTATATATAGCCCTCTCCCCAAAACTAGCCGTTGGGGAAAAACCCGTTCTGGATCGTGCACGGCGGACCGTCTTCCAGGTCCTCACAGACCGTCCGCGTTTAAATTACAACGGCTACAACGCGCTGTCAGAGTGTGTCAGAGACGACCGTTGGGACACAGCGGACCGTCCGCAGTGCCCCCGCGGACCGTCCACCAACGCCATGGACAGTCCGCCAGAGCAGGCCGGACCGTCCGCCAGACAACTTTAGCTCCTGGAGAATTTAAGCGAATTTACGGACCATCCGCAACGCATCACGGACCGTCCGCGAGATCGCCCCAAGTCAACGCGCGTGGGCCCAAGTCAGCAACCTCAGCAGATAGTCCGCCAGCCCCACGGACCGTCCGCCGACGCACAGCGAACCATCCGCTAAGACACGGCGGACCGTCCGCCAGCCACGACAGGGCTGGAAATCAGTAGTTTTCCATTGAGCACAAACCCAAGTTAGTCACCACGAATTCTAAATGCACTACATGCAATTCAAAGACCATTGTGGCACTAACATTTTGTTTGAACCAATGAAGTTGATCCCTCTTGATAGTACGGCTATCTAGCCTATCACCCCGGTCATATTTCATCCTCTAATCACCTCATGACCGGTCAAAATTAAAAGCCCTATTATATATACCTTTGCCTTGAGCTTCCCATGATCCATAGCACACATGCTATCCACACATCAATATTTGAAGCTCGTTGCAACTCTTGGGACTAACCTATTCTCATATTCTCAAATAAATTGTTAGTCCACAAGTGTTGTCATTAATTACCAAAACTTAATTAGGGGCCTAGATGCCTTCAATCTCCCCCTTTTTGGTAATTGATGACAACCATTTGAAAGGAGTGATAGAGTTGAGGGTAAAACTTGAAGTTACTTACTCATAGCGAATAATACCATTATGTTAGATTGAGTAGTTAGGCTTCAATTTGAATAAAAGAGAATAGCTCCCCCTATATGTGTGCGTGGGATTTGATTTCAATTTTGACACATATATATGAATATGACAATTTTGGTGAAGCTTCCCCTACAACATGAAGATCAAGGCAACCACATATATAATAAAATTTATCCATGCAATGTGTTAGCCTTAACAAACATAGAACCATTAGAACAAGTCCAACATAAGATAGAGATAAATGGTTCATCCACACATAGTCCAACATGAGATAGAACAAATCCAAGCGAAAATAAAAGCACAACCAAGTTCTAGCTTATTACATGCACACATAGTTCATCACAAATAACATGGAAATAAATATGCAATGCAAAGTTCAAGTTTTCATGCTCATGCAACAAACTCCAAGCTCCCCCTGAAGATCACATCACTCCAAGCCCTCCAAATCTCTCTCCCCCTTTGGCATCAAGTACCAAGAAGGGACTAGTCATCCTGTGGTGGTGGTGGAGGACTGTCACACCCCAAAATTTTCGAATTTTGGGATGTGAATTTTTAACATAATTAATACACTAATTTTCTCAATTTTCTAAAATTTTTCAAGCTTTGTTTAAATTTACAGAGAATTTACTATAGGAAAATTTTGTTTTGTGAAATTGAATTAAAACAACATAGGTTTAAATTTTGAGCGTGTTGCATTCATGCTGGCTGCATCGAGTTTTGTGTGTAGTTCAAATAAGAATTTAAAGCTAATTTAAATTCGCATTTGAATTGCCCTGTTTTGAGCTCTAAAATAGTTCGTTTTGCCAGAGTTGGTTTTTGCCCCTGGACTTTTCCCCTCGGCCGACTTTGCTCCCCCTTCTTTTCTTTCCCCGAACCGGCCCAGCACCTCAAACCAGCCCAGTCCGGCCTGCTCCCCAAACTCCCCCTCCTTCCTGCTGTTGGGCCTACTATCCTCTCGGGTCGAGCCTGCGAGGCCCGATTCGGGCCCATCCCGACCCACCAGCTCGCTCCGCCAGCCCCGCGGCCCACCCAGCCTACCGCACCGGCCCCGCCCAGCCCGGCAGCCCAGCGCAGCGCTCCCGGCCCAGTCATTCGTGCGGCCCGCGAAGCCAGCGCCGCCGCGCCAGAATTCTCGGCGTGTCACGCCAGGGCCGTGTTCCGCACCCCTACAAAGGGTGACGCCCTCGGCCTCCGCACGCGCCTCTCTCGCGCATCGCCTCCGCCTTCCACGCAGCGCAGTCCGCCGCCGCCACCGAGCCCAGCAGAGCGCCGCCGCCGGCTTCGCCGACCGCGATTCGTCCGACGAGCCGCGCCCGGAGCACCTGTCCTCGCCGCCAGACCGCCGCCGGAGCGCCGCCCCCGCATGAAGTCCCCGCCGCCTGCCATGGCCACCGCCGCAAGCCAAATCCCGGCCGCCTCCTCGCGTCCCCGCCTATGGTGAGCCGCTCTGTGGAATCCCCAATCCCTCCTCTCTCCGTTGCGCGCATCGCCTGACCTCCTAGCCCACCGAAGCGCCGGCGAGCCTGCTTCCCGAGCCGCCGCCGGCCATGGCTGAGAGCTCACTGAGCTCTTTGCAGATAACCCCCTGGAGAGTTTAATTCCTTAGATCCAGCCCGAGCCCTTTTTCAGATCCAGCCCCGAGGTTTCCCCTATTCTCAGCAACTATTCACTGAGTCTTGAGAATCTTTCAAGCTAACCCCTGCCAGCTACGCATAATTGCGTATAGGTCCCTGCAACCTTGTTTATTCCGTCCAGCCCGCGTTTTAGATCCGATTTAGTCCGTTCCTGTTGCGTTAGCTCCGTATCAACTCAAACTACGATTTAGTACTGTGAATTACCATGTGCCATGTTTCTAAAATTTATTTAGTATTAATTTGACTAAAGATTAATTAAATATCTTTTCTAAATTAAAATCTAATTAAGGTTTATACTTGGTTTTCTAAAATACTTGTGAACTTGATTAATTCTATTTAATCATGTTTTTAGAAATAACATCTAATTAGAGTTATACCCCGGCTTTATAAAATAATATTAATTTGATTAATACTTATTTTAACTAGCTTTTCCAATTAAAAGCAAATTAGAGTTTCACCCCGAGTTTTCATAGTTAAATATTAATTTGAATAATATCAACACTAATATGTTTCAAATATAATATTGACTAGTTGAACGCGAAATATCATATTATTCAATTAGATGCTCCCATATATCTTTATTATTAAAGTTACATGTTCAATTGTATAACTCCTACATAAACAATTACAAATAAAATTTTATTAAGTTTTACTTCGGTTCTACAAAATTCAAATAAGATTATGTGAAATAATCATTGCATATGATTTTGTTTTATTAAAATCAATCAAGCATATAGTTGTATTATTTTATAACCAAAAATCTTCAGATAGCTTTATCTTTTCAATCGTAGCTCCATTTTCAGCGATTCTTGCGCTCACGTAGCCATAGAACCAAGCCCTATCCTTTAGCGCGTTCTTTTAAAGCTTTTCCTTTGATTGGTGTACTGTTCTTAGTTGTATATTGTTTGCCTGCTTGTTTAGCTGCTTGATGTTTGCTGCGACTAGAAGGAATACGCTGTGAGTACGATCAAGAAGAAGACATTGAAGATCAAGAGCTGAAGACAATGAGTAATTATAATGGATTTGAGGCAAGTTATAGCACGGACAATCCTTGCTACCTACACACCCTTTAATCATTTATTTCATACATGCATGTGTCTAAATTGATGTACCTTTAAGGTTGTACCTAGTTTTGATTATCCTGTCCTTGATTTACCTTGGCTTTATGCATATGGGTAGAATTTTGCTATGCACAAAGCTACTGTCACCAATGTTTAACTGTTAATCTTGACTTAATGGTTCACTTCAATGTTAATGGTAAAACTTGCTTTTAGCAACATGGATCAGGGAGCTAGGGCGTATGCTTTATGCTTGGCCTTAGTGTCTCTCCGTAAGGACTGGTTCTTAAAGCGGCAACCCAGGAACCTGTCGCCACCGCTGGAACTATAATGGCTCTGGTCTTGGACAAGTAGCTTGTACGGCTCTAGCTTGACAGTGGTTACCAACGGGCCGACGGCGTTGTGGGAGGCAAGGTACGGGGTGTTTTCCCGATTCCACCGAGGACGGGTGATCCGTCAGCTAGGTCCCGTTAGACCCAGTCCCGTGTTGGGAGTCTCAGGGATTGAGAACTCCACACGTCGCGCATTGTTGGGTGGATTCCCTCCGCGCTTGGACGCCATTGACCCCCTCGTGTTGCGACATGGGCGTCAGTCAATCTCGGTGCCTTGGGTCATGCTGCCTAGGTTGTACCATAACGGCTACTGTTTTGTTAGGGTGTCTTGTGAAAAGCCTCGTAGCGTCCCTATGCGATCACACCTCAGAAGTGTGGTTTAAGGGGTTTGGCCACCTCGGCATGGTTGGGTTTGAAGTTCTTTTGAGCTTTTACGCGACTGGTGGGTAAAGGGCGAAACCTCTGCAGAGTGTAAATCTATCATGATAGCCTTGCTTAGGGTCACGAGCGGCCTGGATCCTTTTTTATTAGAAGATGATGTTTATTATGCTTAATGTCACTTACACTTCATTAATTGGGTTGCAACTGGGCCTTTTTGCGCCAAGGCCCCTGCAGAACGGAGTAATTCGCAGGAGTACTCCTGTGTCCTGCGACTTTTGCAGAAAACCCCCTACATACTTGCTAAGTAAGACATTTACTTACACTTGCTATTATTCAACAATCCGGGATGGGTACAGATGAAGTGAAAGAGGATCTCCGTACTTCTGAGCTGTGGTCAACCAGTCGGTGTCCCTGTGGACTGCGGACTCACCTTGGAGATAATTATTAGACTTCCGCTCTGTGTATTTGCTAACTCTTATTTAAATTATTTTATTTCGAGCATATGTACTCTGTTTATCATATTTGTTAGCTGTATGTGTTCTGTGGACATCCTGGGCACACATATAGCAGCACTTCGGGCTTATATAAAACTCGGGTGTGACAAGGACGAGGATAGATGCTATATAAGTGGTCACTAAAGTCGGTGAACGCCGTACTGAATGTAGCAAAAGACCCCTCAAGCTGAGTCTGGCGATCTACCATCTGCTGATACTGCTCTGAAATGGACAATCCATCAAACCTAGTAGTCAAGTTATCCATATCAGTGTGAAACCCCTGCTGCATACCCTGAAGCTGAGTCATGATAGGCTGATAATACTGAGTGCTCATGTGCTGCTCATATGCATCAAACTGCTGCTGAAGGCCCTGCTGCATAGTGTTAAACCCAGTAGTCATCTGTGCCCCAAAAGACTGAGCCATGCTATCAAAATATGGAGTAAAATATCCCTCTGGGGGGACCCAATAACCCTGTGGCTGCATAGGAGGAGTAGGAGGATGAGGCATCTCAGGCATACCCAAATCAACATCCTCATGAGCTTCTGCCCCAACATTGTGCTCACCAGCATCATCATCATCATAGGGGGTTAGAGCCCTTCTCAGAAAGTCCTTGGCATTAACAAATGGCTGAAACAATTCGTGGCGAATCTCACAAGGACCATTGTACCCACACTTTTCCTTAATTAAGGACATTTGGCCAGACATCCACTCAACAGTTTGTGTCTCAATATCTAGCTCAAAGGTGGCATAGAACTGTCGAATCAGTGTTTCATTCCAATCACATTGATGCTCCATAAAATTTCTAAGCCTAAGTCTCTCAAGCAAGACAGCCACATGTTCTAGCACTGGTTTACTAGCAAGGTAATTGAAATCAATTCTCTTATGAGCCCATAAAGTACAACCAAGCAAGTGACCAAAGAAAGCATCTACTTGAACTAAAGTGTGAAAGAATTGATTATCTGTGTCACGACGCTGAGTGTAGGCATTGGTGTTTCTTACCCTTGCATATTCTCTTGACTGCCATACTCTTCTAGGAGCTGTGTGAGAGTGAATATCAATAATGAACGGATGCAGACCAACTCCCCCTTGATGCAATCCTCCATCCTCAGCCCTATGTATGCGGACTGCTGCCCATCGATGATTCAACTTCAGTATCAGGCGCATAATCACTGTCATCGGGGTCGTCACTGCCCAGATCCACATCATCATCATCAACTCAACGTCTCTTGGACGTCCCCTCATCACCCTTCTTCTTTTGCCCACTTTTCTTGAACCGAGTGGCCAAGGTCTTGGCGAGTGTTGGCGGTCGTTACGGCCTGATTTTGGCCGATTTTCACCGTCAAAGTCTCGGTAAATAAAATATATATCGACATAGTTCCATGCATTATTAGGCTTATACTAACCATTTCCACGAGTCTTGGAGTTTCTAAGTGCATTGCAGGATTATATCTAAAAACGGCACTAAACGGGCAATCCGCCGATTGGGCTAGAAATGGACTATAAATTATCACGAACACAAATAGCCTCAGATGTCAAGTTGGAGTACACCATTGCGAAGGCCTCGTCAAGACGATTTCGGCGGACATATTATTTGTCTCGTTTGGAGATCGGGACCAAGAGATAATAAAATACCATGGTGACGTCATCACTTGGTGGGACACACGTAGCACATGCAAGGCACCAGCGCATGCAGCTACCACATGCGGAGCATCACAGCACACAGCAACCAAAGCCAACAGCACACAGCACTTGGTCAATAGCGCACGCACACGAAGCAACAGAGCAGTACAGCACACATGCATGCAGGGTGGGCCCGCAGCCAAAACAACACAGCACACAGCAGCAGCAACGCATGCACACAGCAGCCAAACCAGCAGCGCAGGCGGGCCCAGCTGACAGCGACACACAGCAGCGGCACATGCGAGGCGGTGCGCAGCAGCGCCGTGCATGCAGCGCGCATGCAAGGCGGCCCCACCCGGCAGCTGCGCAGCAGAACAAAGGCGGCAGAGCTGCATGCAGGAGGCGGTGCTGCAGGCCATCCAGCGTCGATTGGCCCAACAGGAACTCACGCGGATCCGCTAGAGAGAAGGCGGTAGATAGGTGGACACATGGCGCCAAGGGAGAGAGTCAAGGAGAATATTCCCTAAGCATCTCCATATTCCCAAGTTACCTCTCCACTATAAATACACTCCCTCTCTTCACTTGTAACACACACCACTTGGGAGCAAGTCTCCATTCCTCTCTTTCAAGATGTAGAGTTAGGCTAGTATAGTTGGGAGTTAGAGTCAGAGTCGAGCTTCGCTCGGGGTTCCGGAGTCGTCTTCTGGAGTTCTGGTAAAGCTCTTGTATCTTTTCCATTTCTTTATGCAAGACTCTGAGTATTTAATATATTTATCTTCCGCATTTACTTGAGTTATCTATTCTTCATATGTTACATGTTGTAAATTAAGGTAAAATGGAACATGCAGCAAGGACACTTGCCTTCATCAATCCTTTAGTAGTTACATCCTTGTCAATAGTCGATACTCTTTATCCAATGCTTCCCTGCAGAAATATACATACGATACCTAGGAATACTCCCGGGTGAAATGCTACATCGGTATCCGTGCGCTTGCGGATTTATATCTGTATCGTAAGAATACCAATGAACATTACTTGCACCATTACTGGGATTGGGGCAATCCTAATAGTGGACTGTAAGAAGTGTCAACAAGCATTTCTGGCGCCGTTGCCGGGGAAGCAATTGGCGAAAGATATTGATCATTTTGGTGGCACCCCTTCTCATCCCTTTCTGTGTGTCACTTGCTCCGTTCCCGATGCTGAGATAATAGAACTAGGAAAAGAACCATAGATGCCATTCTTCTTGCTAGCTGTAACCTTTGCTAGAGATATCTCAAGGTCAGTGGAAGTATATAGGAATCCTCTTCTGTCTCGTTGTTCTCCCACTAGCTAGACCGCTCTTCTATCTATATCCTAGGCTTCTCCTTGTGTGTGTCACTTGCATATCACTCCTATCCTATCCTTTACCCTCGCCTTGTTAGCCGGTACTTTGATTAGTAGCTACATCCTTGTTAATAGTCAATATTCTTTATCCAATGCTTCCCTGCGGAAATATAAATACGATACCTAGGAATACTCCCGGGTGAAATGCTACATCGGTATCCGTGCGCTTGCGGATTTATATCTGTATCGTAAGAATACCAATGAACACTCCTTGCACCATTACCAGGATTGGCAATCCTGATAGTGGACCGTAAGAAGTGTCAACAGCGAGCTTACGAGCACTGTGATAAAACAACCATTTGAGTCAATATACAAACATAGTCGGATAATATTTGATAAATGAGATAATCCCGAAATACCCTGTCCAAGGTCACTGCTGATAGTGCACGGCGGATGGTCCGACAGGGCACCGCGGATAGTCCGCCAAGTATGGGCGGACGGTCCGAGCTGCCCGAGTGGACGGTCCGCGGGTCACTGTAGCGGCGACGAACATGAACAGTGATCCGAAAAATTTCGATCCGCATATCTCAACAAATATCCAATAAATTTCAACCAAACTTTAGCAAAACCATCACTAGAGCATATCCAACATATTCCCCAAGATAGATTTCCAAATCCATGGTCAAATTTCAGATCAGAGGCCCAAACCCTAGCCACATTCATCCATAGATTCAACTCAAACAAAGAGGAAATCAACAAGAATACCCGGATGACATGATGGAGAATCTTGTAGAGAGTCCGTAGATACCCTCGGACCGTCCGGGAAGTGCCCCAACCAAGAGATCAAGTGATGGGCTCTTTTCTCCACCAAGAACTAGAGAGAGAGGGGTTGGGGAACAATGGCACGAGTTGAGAGAGAGGGGCAGCCATCCCTTTAGATCCCATCGGGGCCGGTCCCACTTGCGCCCGACCCTGGCGGACGGTCCGCGAGAGCCCGGCGGACGGTCCGCGAAATCAAAAAAGTTCCTGAGTGATTTCGGGGTAATTACGGACGGTCCGCGGAGCACTTGCGGACGGTCCGCTCGGCCCATGCGGACGGTCCGCGGTCCTTTGGCGGACGGTCCGCGCCGCACAATCAGCTCAGCCTAAGTTCCAAACTTTGTGACACTTGTTGTGATGGATCCATAGGGTTCATTGCTTGACAAATGATGCATATTTTCATAAGAATGATAAGATAGGCATTTTAACAAGTGACTTATGACATATGAATGCAAAACATGAGTATATGCAAACACGCACGCATGTGTAAGAAATCAAGCCACATTTGAAATGTCAATAACATTCAACTCATTCCTCAATTTACAAAACCGAGATTCATCCAATGGTTTTGTGAAGATGTCCGCCAATTGATCATCCGTGCCAACACCTTCAATTTTGATATCACCTTTGCTCACATGATCTCTAAGAAAATGATGCCGAATATCAATATGTTTGGTTCTAGAATGTTGAACCGGATTATTGGCAATCTTGATAGCACTCTCATTGTCACATAAAAGAGGAATTCCATTAAAATTCACATCATAATCTGTCCTAAACGGCTTTCTTTACCAGTA